>CM050862.1:22702602-23292602 GCA_027580175.1 Siniperca scherzeri | reverse complement strand
TCATTTATGCCCTCTTGTGTCTGACAAAGACACAGGTCATTCAAGTTAAACAAGATTCACTTGATTCATAGGTCAGGTTATCAAAACAGAAGACAACTGATATTAGATATAATCCCTATCATATAATTCCATCCTGTCTGTGTGTGTATAGCTAGGTAATTGTGGTAATGTATGTGCCATTGTTACGTTACAAACAGGGCTGGACTCACATGCAGGACTCAGACAAGGAGGTTTGAATGTAATAAAAGGATTTATTGAATAAAGGGAAGAAGTGTGAGGGAGTTAGCTGGGGTTTGGGATCCGGAGCAGGCAGAATAGCAGTAGAGGTAATGGAGATGGCGTGGCTGGGGGACGCGTGGCTTGTAATCAGGCAACGAGGAAGTGGAGATAATGGCGGTGGAGGTGGTGTGGCTAGGAGGAGCATGGCTGGCAGGCAGGCAGAAGCAAACTGAGAGCAGGCAGGTGAGCAGTGATCCTGAGGCACAAAGAAACAAATGTTAGTGAATGCAAGCAAACATGGAGCAAACAGACAGTTTCAGCATGCTCAAGAGTTGGCCGACTAGTAACTACCACGAGGGGTGAAACAACAATCTGGTGGAGAGAGTGGATGAGAAGCCAGGGTAGATATACTGCAGAGGATGCACTGATTGGAGGCAGGTGTGTTAGCTGAGTGGAGGGATTGGAGGATGGTGAGTGAGGTCAGGTGAGTGGGAGCATTGGAGTCGAGAGCCAGTGGAGGTAGACGGGAGTGTGAGGCGCACACAGAGAGAGAGAGAGAGACAGACAGGGGAGAGACAGGAGACACAGGGCAGGGGAATAATGGCTGGAAACACTTCAGGAATGCAGACAAACTGTCATGGCCGTAACAGTCATCCTTTGTTTAAGATTGGGGCAGGAACTCGCACAAGCTGAACAATCATCCAAGTTAATATTAACTGCAATTAGTTATATTACATTTTTCAGTAAAAACTCAAGCTATAAATGAGATTTTCTTAAGAAACTAACTAGGCAATCAGAGTTTTACGTACATTACTGCCACCTAACAATGGATGTATTTTCTTGCACCAAATGCATAACTGCAATGCAGTGTGAGAAACATACACCTGGAGTGACCATCGTTGTTTACTCGCTCCCTCAGCCCTCCGAGGGTCGATCTCACCAAGTTCACTTCAGTTTTTCAGACAAATGGAACACCACTTATGATGGCAGCGGGGATTCCCCCGAGGGCAAGTGCAGAGGGGAAGTCAACGATTACGCCAATTGGAGGTCCCTAAAGTTAATGTTGAGTCGGTGTGTACACATGCAAAGACAATGTCAGACTCCGTAGTTTTCTCTGGGCCCCGGCCAAACCTGACCAGTGATGACATGTTTAGCCGCATGTCTTCATTCCGCCGCTGGCCGTTGAGGTAGTGTCTAGCAAACGATGTGGGCTTTGTAGATAATTGGCGGACTTTTTGGAAAAGACCTGGTCTGATTAGGAGAGACGGCATTCATCCCACTGTGGATGGAGCAGCTCTTATATATAGAAATCTGGCCGAGTTTATTAGTGGACCAAAACCATGACAATTCAGCGTTGAGACCAGGAGGCAGAGTTGCAGTCCTACATGCTTCTCTGCCCCCCGACCTCTTAAATGAATAAAATCTAAAGTTAACAGAAGAGGAGTTATAAATAAAAACCTAAACAAAAATGCAGAAATAGCGCAACAAAATAGGAGAATTAAATGTGGACTCTTAAACATCAGATCTCTGTCATCTAAAGCTGTACTAGTGAACAAATTAATATCAGAGTATCATATTGACTTATTTTGTCTTACTGAAACCTTGCTGGGTCATGAAGAATACGTTAGCCTAAATGAATCCACTCCACCCAGTCATATTAATAATCACATTCCGAGTTGTAGCCATCTTCGACTCAAGCCTATTAATCAACCCTAAACTAAATTATAACTCATTCGAAAGCCTTGTTCTTAGTCTTTCACACCCAACCTGGAAAACATGACAGCCAATTCTATTTGTTATAGAGTACTGTGCTCCTGGTCCTTATTCTGAATTTTTATCTGAATTCTCAGAGTTTTTATCAGGTTTAGGCCTCAAAACAGATAAAGTAATTATTGTAGGTGATTTTAATATTCATGTGGATGTTGAAAATGATAGCTTTAGTTCTGTGTTTATCTCATTATTAGATTCAATTGGCTTTTGTCAGCGTCACTGTTTTAAATATTCCCCCGACCTTGTTCTGGTATATTCCATTAAAATTGACTATTTAATAGTCTTTCCACAGAATCCTTTTTTATCAGACCATTATTTAATAATTTTTTAACTCCTATTACTGGACTACACACCATTAGGCAACCAGATGTCTATCTGATAGTGCTGTAGCTAAATTTAAGGAAGTGATTTTATCTGCATTTAATTCAGTGCTATGTCTCAATATAACAGAGGACTCCTATGCAAATCGCATAGGAAATTAGCTATCTTGTTAATAGTGCTGCAGACTCACTGCGAACAACACTCGATTCTCTCGCCCCTATAAAAAAGAAGATAATAAAACAAATAAGGTTAGCTCCATGGTATAACCCCCATACCCGTAAATTAAAGCAAACATCACAAAAACTTGAAAGGAAATGGCGTTCCAACAACCTGCAAGAATCTCATTTAGTCTGGCGAGATAGTCTTAAAACATATAGGAAAGCCCTCCGTAATGCCAGAGCAGCTTACTACTCATCATTAATAGAGGAAAATAACAACAACCTCAGGTTTCTTTTCAGCACCGTAGCCATGCTGACAGAGTCACAGCTCTATTGAGCCATGTATTCCTATAGCCCTCAGTAGTAACGACTTCATGAGCTTCTTTAATGATAAAATTTTAACTATTAGAGAAAAAATTCATCACGTCCTGCCCTTAACCAGTACCATTTTATCTTCAAACACAGGAACCTAAGAAGCAGTTGTAAAACCTGATATATATTTAGACTGCTTTTCTCCTATCAACCTTCTTCAACTAACTTCAACGGTTAATTCATCTAAGCCATCAACCTGTCTCTTAGACCCCATTCCAACTAGGCTGTTTAAGGAAGTTTTACCCTTAGTTAGCACTTCTTTACTGGATATGATCAATCTGTCTTAATTACAGGCTATGTCTCACAGTCTTTTACAGTAGCTGTAATTAAACCTCCATTCTTGATCCAGGGGTTTTGGCCAACTATAGATCTATATCTAACCTTCAGTTTCTCTGTAAGATCCTTGAGAAAGCAGTCGCCAATCAGTTGTGTGACTTTCTAAATAAAAATAGTTTATTTGAGGATTTTCAGTCAGGATTTAGAGGGCATCATAGCAAAGAGACAGCACTGGTGAAAATTACAAATTTTAATTGCATCAGACAATGGACTTGTCTTTGTACTTGTCTTGTTAGATCTTAGTGCTGCATTCGACACCACTGACAATCACATCCTATTACAGAGACTGGAACATTTAATTGGCATTAAAGGAACCGCACTAAGCTGGTTTAAATCCTCTATCAGATTGATCTCAGTTTGTACATGTTAACGGTAAGTCCTCCCTGCACAAAGTTAGTCACAGAGTTCCATAAGGTTCTGTGCTTGGACCGATTCTATTCATTTTAAGCATATATGCTTCCTCTAAGCAATATTATTAGGAAACACTCCATAAACTCATTGTTATGCAGATGATACCCAATTATATCTATCGATCAAGCCAGATAAAACTAATCAGTTAGCTAAACTTTAACCATGCCTTAAGGACATAAAAACCTGGAGGACCTGCAATTTTCTGATGGTAAACTCAGACAAAACTGAAGTTATTGTACTTGGCCCCAAACACCTCCGAGACACATTATCTAAAGATATAGTTATTCTAGATGGCATTGCCCTGGCCTCCAGCAGCATCGTAAGGAACCTTGGAGTTATCTTTGATCAGGATTTATCCTTTAACTCCCACATGAAACAAACTTCAAGGACTGCCTTTTTTCACCTACGTAACATTGCAAAAATCAGGCACACCCTGTCTCAAGATGATGCAGAAAAACTAGTCCATGCATTTGTTACTTCTAGCCAGGACTATTGCAATTCCTTATTATCAGGCTTTCCGAATAAGTCCCTTAAGACTCTCCAGTTGATCCAGAATGCTGCGGCACGTGTACTGACAAGAACTAGGAAAAGAGATCATATTTCTCCAATATTAGCTTCTCTGCACTGCTGCTATAGGCTTCTCCTGTATGCATTTTTATCCCATTACTGCATGTTATTAACTCGACATCTTCTCTCTCCCGTAGTTTTGTGCTTTCTTGTCTCTCTCCTCTCTCTATGTGTAGGGTTGAATGTTTGTTTGAGTTTCATGGGAAAATATTGAAATAGAAAACACTATCCTTAGAGCCATCATTGCCTTTTCTTTTCGACAAAGTCATATTGAACACAATCCAAAAGCAACACATCAATAGAATCTTAATGTATAATCATATTTCACCCGTGTAATTCTGGTAACAGTCATTATTTGCATACATGATTGCTACATATGGTGGCCCATACAGGGAGTGATGCATATTGATGTTGTTTCGCTAAAATTAAGTGTTCTGAAAGTTGTAAAATGGCAATAGATAATCAATTTGGGCCTTGATGATGCAGCCACTTCGGTGGCTGAATCAGGCTCTAGTCCTGCTTAAAGTAACCCAGATTTCACTGCTTGGCATTTTGTCACAAGGAGAAATCCAACTGAGGAAATCTTTATTGCAGACTTTATACCTTGTGAAGACAATAATGAACATGCTGATGATGCCAGTACTGATGCATATGTTGAACCTGTTAATGATGTGGATGATGATAATGATGATGATGATGTTGCTGATGATGGGGATGGGCAGTTAATCACTGAAAGTAATAGAAGTAGGGGAGAATGTGATACAAGCTACACTGATTATGATGGAATAAAAAACAATCTGAATTCTGTCAAAGAACAGGTTATGAAGCTTGAAACTGACTTTAGAGATTATGTAACTAGTTCTTTGTATAGAGAGACAAACTTAAGGGAGTCTGTCGATTCTAGTTTAGCCGAAGATTTTCTACTGGATAATATAGGCAAGCTTGAGAAGAGCATCGTTAATTGTCTCCTACGCAGAGATGACAGGTGGAAGAAGCAGCTAGACAGGCTAAGACCAACAAGCACTCCCACAGCACAGAGAACCATTGCAGTGTCTACTGACGTCAGTCCTATAACTCCCTTTATGCCTACACCATTTAGTCTACCGGATGCATTTCCCTATTACTCTAAGCCTCCTGTTCATCTGGAATTTCCAACCTTTGGCACCGCCTGTGAATTCTTGGATGTCCTTAACTTTATAGAGCAGTGTGAGAAAATCCTCGATCTTAGACCACTCTCCAACCATGAGCTTCTGGGGGCACTGTCCACAGTCTTAAAGGGGCCAGCACTGAGTTGGTGGAAGGCAACGAAAAGTCTAATTTAAAAGCTCTTTTATGTCTGCTATCCTCCCTACGGACTATATGAGTGAAGTAGGTCACGGTGCAGAAACCAAAGCAGCGGCTGAGAGACTTTGTTCATGATAGCTGGGTGCCTATGGGGAAAGGTGACTTTTGTCTCACAGCGCTTAAAAGTGGGTTCCATGGTCGAGAAGGATTGCTCTGGATTAAAGGTTATATTGATAACATTTTTACGTAGCCGAATATTTAAAAAAACAAAAAAACATCAACAGAGCTTGGTGTGGAAAAAAAATATTACTTTTCCTAAAAAAAAGTTTTTATGATTGTGAATTAATCATTTAAAAAATTTTGACGGGGCCAAAATAAATGTTTTGTTTATCTCTGTGTGAGATGTTTGATGTTTGGTTCCTGCTTCTGACAAGGCTAGTGAGCCAATCGTATAATGAAGCTGGTATCATGTGATATAGTTGCCAGTTAGTATGGAAATATTAATTATTAACACATATTAGCTATCTTAGCTTAATAGTCCGAACAACAATAACCAATAAAATTAAAGTTCTACATATTTAAACAAAATAAACAACAACTACTGACAGTCATAGTCCTTAAAACCTTAACTAATGTGTTGTCACCGGTTAGATTGTCAAAAGGAAAAAAATAACAGCGTCAATCCTTGAGGAGCTACGTTAGCATTAGTGACGCTTTACATCGAGTTACCTAACATTATAGTTCCTTCAAACAATGTAACGTTATAACAAAGATGCTTATCAGATGGAATTTAGAAGTGGGCCAACATAACCGATGGCCCGGGGGCAGTACATGTTTATGCAGGGCAAGTTGATTGTGGCAGACTGGTCTGCTTATGAAAAGACGGTTGCTCTTCTTTAAGAACGGAGTGGACGTGGGATCCCAATATATTACCAATGTGGCATGACGAAGGTAAATTAAAGTTCCGAACTACTGTAAATATGCTCATTATAGTGTTTAAACCCAAAACATGACTTTTATTGAGGGTGCCATCTCATATAGCAGTCTAACATTAGCCCTATTATGAGACACTTCGCTGAAGTACTTATGGCTAGCTACCTATGTACCCAGCTGCTTTGAGCTCAACAGCTACGGTACTCACGTTAATATAAAAATCTGAAAATACTGACATAATCATACAGTTGTCCTTTCTCCTTATAGCCATTGTTGCTGTGTGGTGCTCAGCTGTTTTTTATAATCCGCTATGAGATTTGTTTTCAGCAAGAAAACACTTCGACTAATGTTTGGTCAACACTAACGCAAGCTAATGCTAACTTTTACTGTAGCTGTCTAATGTTGAGCGCTGTGGGTTTTAATAGCATCCCTACAATGTACTGTACTGTACTCTTTGATTGGATTAAAATGTTAATATTTACCTAATGCCTTACAGTGTAAGGATGATTGAAATGTCATTTTATGGTAAGTGTTGCAATATAGGTAATTGTAATTATTTAATGATGGAGAAAAAGGGTTACCTAAAGCTAGCTAGCCATATCCTAAGATTACCATAGATAACGTTACACGAAACACCACCACACAAAGTAACCTAAATCTATAGCTAATGTATAGTTATATGTTGCAAAATGAATTCATTACTCTATCATGAAAGATTCATCACTTGACTGAGTCTGAGTCTCACACCACTCGACCATGAAATATACAGGTTGTGCAATGAACTTGCAACCACTGGAATGGAATGGAAGGGGGGAGGGGGAGTGCATCATCTAGTGGCTGGATGTTATCAGTGTTATCAATAGCACCTTTAAAGGAGTTCTGGCTGAAGGTACAGGCGAATACAGACAAACCGGGCAAGAGAGGATCAGACAAGAAAACATCTCAAAAGTCGGCAGCAGAGGTCTCGGTAGTACAAGAGTCGGGCCACAAAAATAAAAAACATAATCTCCTGTTAGTTTCAGTTACCATGAGATGAATTCAAGGTGTGGTGGTAGTGATAATGGGGCTGGACTTCCTCTCAGAGGCTGGTGTCATCCTGAATCTGGTCAAATAATCATGGATTGTGATCTGATAAAGGATACGCCTACCATTCCTTCTTTAAACAAACTGCCAATACCAGTTTGTCTTGCCGCTCTGATCTGCCTACCACCTTGGCAGAAATTGCCTGAGTTCCTGAGTTCCTTCGATACTTTCATGAAAATCCTTTGGGTGGTCATCTTGGCTGGCTGAAGACTCTGTTGCGCATTCTGGAGGTTGCCTGGTGGCTGAACGTCCGCAAAGATATATGGGAACACACCAAGTCCTGTGTAACCTGTTGCAGTACAAGGCAGATAACACCAAGCCATCAGGTCTACTGCAGAGCACAAAAGTCACAGTGCCAGGGGAGATGCTGGGGATAGACATTATGGATCCATTCCCAAGGAGCAAAAAGGCTAACTCTTACCTCCTTGTGGTGGTTGACTACTACTCCAAGTGGGTGGAAATGTTCCCATTGAGAGACAGCAAAACATCTCGTCTCGTCAAGATCCTCAGAGAGGAAATCGTCACCCAATGGGGTGTGCCACAGTACCTAGTATTGGACAGAGGACTGCAGTTTACCACCACCCTCCTCGCAAACCTGCAGAGGTTGTACAAAAGCTAACTAGCAGTTACCACCCACAAACATATCTTACAGAATGCGTAAAACGGACAGTAAAAAACATGAACGCATCATTTGTCGGCCAGTACCACAACACATGGGACCAGTGGGTACCGGAGTTTCGCTTTGACCTCAATACAGCCCAGCAGCAGACGACTGGAAAAGCCCCTACAATTTCCTCCCAAATAGACTTTACTTCAGCACTGTGGCAACTGAGAATCACAGACATAAAAATGACACAGGATGTAACAACTGGAATAGTCACCAGACTCAACAGATTCAGGAAATATATAATTTATCCACACTATCACATTGTGAGGGTGGGGCCATCAACCTAACCTATTTTTTTCAGTTTCTGATTTAGTAAAATTTTGGGAGCTGGCCCATGGAGAATCATAGTAAACTCCAGTAAAGGTCACTGCTGGCCACTGACAACCAAAATACATACTAAGGGGACTCCATTCTAAAAATAGAAAGCTCTCATCAAGACTTAACTAAGATAATGTGAAACTTCTGTCATATCCTGCCACAGCCAACACCAAAGCAGATGATGAAGAAAGGAAACATGAAGGAACCAATCCCAGCATTATAGTTTCAGTCTTCCACCACAGGGGGGCAGTCTGGCAGCACATCAGAGAGCTCCTGAGCCAGCCTCCCTCCTCTCCTGTCAAGGAGAAAATCAGGAGCAATGAGGAGCTTTTAGCACATTCACTACCTTGTGTTCTGCTTATGAATTGTTACAGCGACAGATCTACCCTGAAATTATTTTTTGTCGCACTTCCCTTGAAAGTGATTCCACATCCAGAGAGGTTGAGCTTGAGCCTCATGAGGCTGATAGCTTCCTTCTCCCTGCCTCTGATGTGCTGTTGCAGGTGGATTTCTGGGAACAACTCCTGATAGCATTATATAAAATGCCATTTTCTTCCTCCCACTCACATGATACTTACACCGAACAACTTCCGACGAAGTACCAAACACCCAGCCCGATCTAAGACAGGTGCACTTCTGTCTGATAGGATTTAGTGTAATAGGTAGACACCACAAGCTCGGCCTTGTCACTTCGGCATCACAGCTGTATTTATCGCTGCAGTTTTGCCTCGGCTCCTCCAGTCTCCTCAGGTGAAGGCTGTAAACATTGTGTGAGCATGTGTGTGTGTGTGTGTTTTAGGCATGGAAGGACTACTGATTGGGCCTACACAAAGAGACTCAAAATATCATGCAAAACTACTACAAAGACATGTAAAATGACAACAAAAACACTCAAAACAACTGCAAAGAAAAGCAGAAAGACCACCAGGAGACACACACTGACTACAACGAGATGCAACAATCAAAAAGAGGCAAAGGAGGTTTTATTAGGCAGGGATGGAAAGAGTGCTAAAATATATAATATAATAAATAAATACAAAAAAAAAGTACTGTTACTTCAAAGACATATTAATCAAGTGAAAGTAAAATTACTTGTGTAAAAATGTACTCAGATAAAAGTAAAAAGTAGGTGAGAAGCTCTGCCCTCCGGCAGCCGCAGAGGCACCAGTAGCTTTTTCTCTGCTGCAGCTGCTAGCACAGTTCTTTTGTTCCATTCTCACACAGTTTATCATTGTGGAGGACCAGAACTGCCAAAATAAAAAATAAAGAAATGACTAAATTAATATGCCATTAAATGCACCAAAAATAACATGTTAAATGTTAAATGACATTAAAATTAATGTAGCCATTAAATAATTTATAAAATGTGTCACAATTTCCGTTTTAATTTGCTTCTGTATTTATTTACATTTGTATTAATTCCCCTATTTATTTACTTTCCCATTCAATTTTCCATTTAATTTATTCATTTGTTCATTTATTTATTTAACTATTTAAATAGCTACACAGGGCACTGAATATGATGAATTTACTGTTTATGAGACCACAAATGAGACAAGAATTAGGTTATAAAAATGATGCACACCACTGGAGCAGAGTGTTTCAAGGGGCCGGGCCTCACTGATTACTGTACAAAAACACACAACTTATATAATTTTATTCACTGATTTTGGTGAAACTGGATCATATTTTATGGAGGGCATATTTTCTGGTCTTCCCTCTGATGTCCTCTGGCTGCTCTGCTTCAACTTTCTGTGATTTATGAAGTTTGCTGATGGACAGACTACTTGTTGTTAGCGGTTAGCTACTTTAGCTGTGCTGCTAGCTGTCCCATTAGCTTAGCATTAGACTGTCCCTCAGTGGCCAGAAGCCACTGTTGTGGCAGCAAGGCATGTATAGTCGATCTATACACTCTGATGTTGATCAACCAATAGGTGAAAAGTTAAGCCCATGACACACAACCCCCCTCATTTGCATAATAAAGCAGAAATGCATAAAGAAATGTAAAAAAAGAAGAGACAGAAATAAATACGTTTGTGGAAATAAATGGGGGAAAAATGCTAAGGGAAAATAATACATAAATAAATAAATAAAAAAGAATAAATAAATAAATAAAAATAAATGAATGAATAAAATAAATGAACAAATTAATAAATAAAATGGGGAAAGTAAATAAATAGGGGAATTAATACAAATGTAAATAAATACAGAAGCAAATTAAAAGGGTAATATCAATTTGTGTCACATTTTATAAAATTTTTAATGCCTACATTAATTTTAATATTATTTTTGATGCATTTAATGGTATATTTATTTATTGAGTCATTTGTTTATTTATATATCATGACTTTTCATGAGAATTTTGGTTTTACTCTGTAATGGATGCAACTTGAAATGAAGTACAAAAAACTACTTTGTTACAATAACGAGTGTAAATAATAATTTGTTACTTTCAACCCCGGTTTTAGGTGGTTTCAGCTGTGGCAGTGACAGAGTAGCGGGGGTTATTGGTTGTGACACTCCCCGGGGGGGGGGCAGTGACTGATGCCAGCCTGTCGTCTCACGGCGCCTCATGCTTCCTGGCAACATCTTTATAAAGTTGTTGTGACACCCAACTTGTACTGTCTGCACCACCCCCCACCCACCCCCCACCCCTTTGGCAGGTATCAATAAAGCTAATGGTCTGAAGTCTTTACAGCCAGCCCTCCATCACTGCACTGCTCAGTGGGCATACAGGAGGGTATTAGATATAGATGGAGCAGTAGTTTGTTTTTCCTGCCGTGTGTGTGTGTCAGCCTGTGAGTGCAGCTATTTTTCTGTACGTCCCATCTGAATGATGCGTGGCATGGCACAAAAATCAATGCTCTGCTATTAGTAGCAATGCCTCTTCCCATCCTGGACTGCCCATCACTAGTTTTTCCACAGCAGGGAATAACAATGCAATTACTGACAAAAACCAACTTCTCACTTTTTTCCTTAAGGGTCAGTTTAACCAAATTATGAAGACATATATTCTCACTTACCTCTATCTAGCCAAGCAACCCTATCACAAGACAAAAACATTGATATTGGACAATTCTGCTAAACCCTGGATTACTTTCAATGTCACTGTTTTTAAAATTCTTGCTTTCTGTAATATGTGTGCATGGAAACTACGGTATAATTAAGGTAAGTGAAAGATCATGGTTACAGTTAATAAAAAGTGTAACATTAATTTCAGGTCTGAGACAAGATGTGAACTTCAGTCTCCTGCATAAGAATCTGAGCTGCTACACACCCATCCACCACCACGACTTATAGATGCTTTCTTTCTGCTTCGCTATATAAGAGGACACACAGATTTTAAGGTTTTACTTCAAGATATCCGCCTATTTCTTCAGTAAAAAGCCGTGTGGTCTGTGGATTACGCAGAGTAACAGGGACAGATTCTGGAAAGAAATGTTACTCTTGAAAATGTCATTTTTCAGTGCTGTGACCACTTCTTTCATTCACCTCCAGTGTATTGCGGTGGAGGCAGAAATCTCAGAGACAGATAGCTCAAAACCTGGACAAATAAAATCATAATAAAATCTAGATACCACTAGAGATAGGTGAGAACAGTGTCCGAAATTACATTTTTGACTCACCGGCCAAGGGGACTGGTAGATGAAAAAATCCACCGGCCAAAATTATAAATTGCCTTTTTGTGTCACATATACATTAGTTTCAGTACATTTCATTGAGATAATAAGGTATTATGTTGAATACAAACTTAAAGAAGAGGTCAGAGCAAAATTTGAAGCAAAATTATTTTAATATAACAGTTAATCAAGTCAAGCCTGAATAGAAGTCTTGATCTAAAAATTCTACTAAGTGTTTTCTATAAAACATAAACGTAATGGGTCAAACACAGGACTTTCTCACAGGAGACCGGGGTTCGTTTCCGTGTGAAACCAATAGTCACCGTTGATTGTTTTAAGGAAGTAGTTATTTTAACCCAAACCATGACCTTTTCCTAAACCTAACCAAGTAGTTTTGGTGCCTAAACCTGACCAAACTGCCATTGTGAGCTGAAATGTTTCTCAGCAAGCTTTATTTTGAAAGTTTAACCAGACATTGCATGTTTATTATTGCTAACTTGACCATGGAATGAGAACATGTTGAAAAGGTGACACTGCCACGCCTAGGTAAGGCAAAATGTGACCTGCCGTGGTGGACCGGCGTGTGTATTTTACATGTTTTGGCGTAATACAGGGTTGCAGCAACAGACCAGCGGCAAGTGATAGTTTAGCGGAGTATCTGATGTCCCGTATGGTAAACAGTGTCGCGAAACTAGGAGCGCTCGAGACGGTCAGTTTCATGGTTTAGATGTGTGTAAAACACATATGGTAGTGTGCGTGTGTCAGAATCCAACACAGACAGTAGAGGACAGAAGCAGCGCGCCCGTAAATGGCACCAAAACGCAGTACAGACTCTCAGCATAGTTTTTTATTACATGACTGTTTTGGTACAAACATTTACCCGCCAGTGTGGATAGCCTTCTGAGATTTACTCACCAAACTGAAAATCTACCTGCATTTGGTGCTTGGCACGTGTTAATTTCGGACCCTGAGTGAGAATATATGTTTTTATGTAATTTAGGTGAACTGACCCTTTAATATCCCAGAGTGCTTTATGAGCTACATTTACACCTTTTCCAGACATTTTTGTTTACAGACTTCAGGCTAACCTCTTACCCTTTCATCATATTTTGGCAGAAACCCAGACAACATACAACAACGCTGATGCACAGCTTGTACAAACTTATTTCACTTCTGGACTTGGAGGAAATTGATATCCCATCTTTCTAAAGACAAATCATGGAATCTTGGATTTTTTTTACTGCTATGAACACCAGAAACATAATCCCTGTAACTTGTACAGTGGGTTTATGAGAGCTTTTTAGCTGAAAACAGCTGCCTGCTACTGCTGGAATTTCGGTTTATGTGAGTGCAGTATATGAGCCAACAAACCAGAACAATGAGCTGAAAGATGCTGAAAGGTTCTATAGAGATGAGCTGAACTCCAGAGTTGGTGAAAACTCTCTGTTGTTTCGTAACTACGAGTGACACATTTCACATTACGCATTGTCATTTGAGTCATTGTTGCCATAGAAATATTGATTGGTGCAGCTTTAAATAATAGGATCTTCACATATTTTAAACTTCATCACTGTCACATTTGCATCAAAACATTTTTCTCCTCTCAGAAATGATGAATTCTTCTGGTCAGACACGACATATTTTCACCTTAATATACCACCATCAGTTTTAGCTTTGAGTATTGATCAACATCTCTGAGATCTTTAGACATTACAACCCATTTCACTGGACTAGAGGGTAACTGCTGCATTAATGCTACATTACAATAGGCTGTGTGAGTAGAGCAAGAAGCAGAGACTGATCTTGCTTTGCATGTCTCTTGATATGAATTTTCCTGGTCCCATACTCTTCACTATTCATGAAAGTAGGTGTGCAACCAAAGAACTCCATTTTCCAGCCTTTAATTGGCCACAAAGAATGTAGAGGGCCATTAGACAGCTGTAAACTTTTAATGTCCTCTTGCTACTTATTAACTTTGTATCTGGTTGTATAGTGATTTATGCAATTGTTATAATGAAACCTCTGGGAAAAGCACACTGTCTACACATCGTAGTTGAGATAGCAGAAGTAATATGTGAATGCTGCACAACCAGCAAAAATAGCAACTTGTGCATACCTATACCTATAATCATAAAAGCTAAAAAGCATGCCTATGTGGCTGTGAACTATGTAAATTATATGTGCAGCATACTGTACTTCAAGTGTGTGCATATGCATGCATTAACAGGCCCTTTTTTCAAGCATCATCTCCAACCCTACGATTTGTCAAGGACAGCAGAGGTTTCCATTAACGGAGCATTAGCCCCTCCTCACCCATGCCTCTCTACTCCAGAAACCCTTCCTTTGTCTTCATTAGGCCCCCCTGACAAGCTCCTACCATGCCTCAAAGTGGGCCATTACCGGCCCCCAGAAAACCACAGGGCTCCGCGCTGGGCACTAATAGCGATCTCCAGTCTGGTGGCTCCCCTGTACTCCACTGGAGGCCAGGAGGTGGATGGAGAGTTTAGTACAGTAGAGAGTAGGATGAAGTTGTTAAGCTGTCTCATAAATGCCATTTATATGTACCTATCCACACATCAGCTACTCCCTGTCCTATTGTAACCACTTAAGATGTTATTTGGCACCTGCAATGTGGGGAGGCTAGCCAATTTGGTAGCTGTCTTGTCTGAGAGAGAAAGAGAAGAGAGAAGAGGGAATGAGTTGCTGTATAAAAAGGTTCATGTACTCCAGCGGTGCATTCAGATTGCAATGACAAAGCTGCAGGAAGTAAGTCATTTTCAATAAGTCAATGACTCTATACACTCTATATTCTATATCAGCTATACGCACATCTGTGATACAGCCCTGCATCACAGCATGCAGGACTACAAAACAGCTTATTAAAAAAACATTTTACATGCTGTATGCAATGAAGCATCAACTAATCACAGGAGTTTGCCCTGTTTTGATTTCCCTTCTCCTGAAGGTGGTTTCAGCTCTCAATTCATGTTAACACAGTTCATAACTAGCATAAAAATTAGTCAACTACAAAACAGTGTTCAGTAAACAAAGGAGACAGGAAAGAGACGTTAGTAGATTGGTAAACCAAGTAAAACAACCTTTTTAATGTTTTTCTAACAAGTGATCTCTTGTGGCTATGCAAATAATGACGTGTGTGAAAGGTGTGTGACTTTGACACTTGAGACCGTTGACCATAGCATCCTGTTCCCTACAGGGCCTTGTTGATGAGGCCAGCTGCAGACAAGAAGAAACTGTTCTTGTGGCGTGAGGTTTTGGTCCTGATGGACTGCAACCTCCTGCCAGAGAGGAGTATCTCAAAAAATTTGTGTCCAGGGTGGGAGGGGTCAGCTACAATCTTTCCCGCTCGCCTCAGAGTCCTCGAGGCGTACAGCTCCTGGAGAGGTGGCTGGCAGATTGCAACCAATCACCTTCTCAGCAGAGCGAATGATACGCTGCAGTCTGCCTTGTCCTTGGCAGTGGCAGCAGCGTACCAGATGGTGATGGAGGAGGTGAGGATGGACTCAATGATGGCGGTGTAGAGGTGCACCATCATTGACCCTGGCAGGTTGAATTTCTTCGGCTGCCGCAGGAAGTACATCCTCTGCTGGGCTTTCTTGGTGAGGGAGCTGATGTTTAGCTCCCACTTGAGGTCCTGGGTTATGATGGTGCCCAGGAAGTGGAAGGACTCCACAGTGTCGACTGCAGAGTCACACACGGTGATGGGGGCCAGTGGGGGTGGGTTTGTCCTGAAATCCACAACCACCTCCACTGTCTTAAGAGCATTGAGCTCCAAGTTGTTCAGTCCACACCAGGTCATCAGATGGTCAATCTCCCACCTGTAGGCGGACCCATCCCAACACAATGAGGGTGGTGTCATCCGCAAACTTCAGGAGGTGATGGAGATGTACTTATCCAGAGTGTTGGTAGCAGTCCTGAAAACATCCCAGTCAGTACAGTCCAAGCATGCACAAAGGTCCTCCATAGTTTCATTGGTCCACTGCTTTGATTTCCTCACAACAGGTTTAGACAGTTTTAATTTCTGCCTGTATGAAGGAATCAGGTGGACCATGACGTGGGTCAGAGTGTCCCAGAGCTGTGCGGGGGACAGCGTTATAGGCACTATTGATTGTAGTGTAACAATGATCCAAAGTATTCTCCTCTCTGGTCGGACATTTAATAAACTGTATCTGAAACATGACGCATCATTAATAACATGTTGAATAAAACATTACAGAGTAAGTGGTAATAAGCCCATTCATGTTAAGCCTGTATGTTTATGATTTGTTTTCTTTTCAGTTTTGCAGTTTTGACAGAGTCAGCAGTAGCTGAGCTTGTTGCAGGTTTAAATGTTCACCATATGGATCATTTTGTTTATTCTGCTACAATATTATTTCCACGGAAGTTTCAGATTTAACCATAGAAAATGTAGTACACCTCTCAGTTGTTATAAACATCATTACGTGTGCATGTAAGCTGTCGCACGCGTATCCAGGGCAGACCCCCTGCTGAAAATACATTCCCGCACATGTATTGTATTGCCAATAAGGAAGATCAATTACATCCTCTGCCCCTGTGCAAATGACCCCCCTCCCCAAAACAATAGGAGTTGATATTAAAGGATAGTTTTTTTCATATAATCTTTATTGAAAGTATCAGGATTGTGACAGTGTCAGAAAGATTGAAAAATTACTTGTAATATCTCCCACCCTCCCATGATCACCTCTTCTCCCTCCCAACCCTCCCTTTCCCCACCTGAAATTATATTAAAAGTAATAATAATAATGGTAATAGTAATAAATACACTTAGTTCAATAAGTTGATAAACTATATAAAATTATTAATAATTATAATAATTTGTATGTATTATTTATTCATATAGCATTCAGTATAAAGGAATGTTTCACACAAGCTGTGATGAGGCTGATGAGCTGTTGGTTACTTGGCGACATGTTGCTTACTGTGACTTGGCCTTACTGTCACCACATACTGCTTGAGTCAGACCTTGTGTTTCTTCTCTCTTTCTCTATGTACTCTACAAGCCTTCTGCTTGTCTCAACAGCTTTATCTAAGCCTGTCATCCTCTCCACTTCCAGCCTGGAAAGATAGCAACATCACATCGAGCCCCCTTCTTTGACAAATATCAATGATCGGGAGAGATTTTTGCCTCTGATATAATTCACAATGTGTTGTCATAATGGAGCATCTGACTGAGATAACCCAGGCTGTGCAAAACATTAGCGCATATGAGAGATGAGGTTTTGTGTTTGGGTTGTGAGAGAGCAGGTGTGACATTCACGGAATGAAAGACAGAAGCAGAGATAGGTGCGGTAAGAGAGATATCTGTCTGCACCAGGGCTGATGGTTAGGTAGTAGGTAGAGCTGTCATGCCCTGAGCTGTCCACATGAAGATGGCTAGGTAATGACCAATACAACAAACTTGGAGCATGTCGCCAAAACAACTGAATGGATAGTCTTATTTGGCGTCCCCTGGCACCTGGTTTTCTTTGTGTAAAACAGCAAGCAGAAACTCACACTCTTGTAACAGATAATGTTGTGCAGGTGGCTGATGTCCTCCTGGTATGATGCTATCACTTCTTAATTGGTATTGGTATTAATTCTAGTGAAAAATTTTGCAGAGCTTTTGAAACATAAAAATATCAAATCAATCAAATCCCAATAGAAATATAAAGAATGTACAATCTAGCTGACTCAAAGCTGGCACAAGTTGACACTTAAATACCTAAAGTTTTACGACCTGAATATTTTGTAGACTCACTGTGACATTTATTGGCAAATAATTTAACTTCTGGACTTTATATGGAAATGAGTGTCCCATACATCTTCATCAAAGACAAATCAGGGATCAGCCCCTCATGAAATGTCACATACTACAACACACAATATGCATTATTTCTGTAGTGTCTTTTTGTTATGGTATATAATGTTATTATTATTTACTGTGGCCCACTTCTTATATTCCCACAGTGTTCCTACAGGTATTGATGTTTATGTGGTACTTAATAGTAAGCTTATAGGGACATTATTATATTTTATGGCATTTAAAAAAATCCTATTATACCTCTAATATTTTAGGTAAAACAAGGCTCCTATAACTGCTTAATTTAAGACAAATCACGACCCAGCTGCAAACATCACCTTTATGTTCCTCTAATAATCCAGTGCTGGTGGAGATTTTTCCAGTGTTTTTAAATATATCATAAACTTGTAGTAGTTCTTCTTTAGTTAGTTAGCAGACAGTTTAATTTTCTCTCCCCACACTTCAAAAATGTGTTTTTCTCTGTCTGCCTGTCTTTGGTGATAGTGTTGAAGTAAATCAGTGGCTCAAAATTGCACAAAAATCTGAGCTGCTTGTTCAACCATAGTATTGCTGTTTTTGCAAGCATATAATGCACTGGCTTGTCAGTGCTGTCTTTGCCTTGTTGCTGATCCCCAGAGCCAATTTGTATAATACTGATGATATGGTCCCACCTCACGTGATTCCCACAATGCCCTCCTGCTGAATTTGTTTCAACATGGATGCAGAGAGAGAAATGAGAAAACACTGAACGTCGAGGGAACTGCATGACCATGAAGCACTGTGCAGCTTTGTGTGTGTGTGTGTGTGTGCTAATAGTGATGGTGGTGGGGTCGTGCAGCAGTGGCAGTGACACTGCTATTAATTTAATTCAATTAAATTTTATTTATATAGCGCCAATTCATAACAGAAGTTAGCTCATTGTGCTTTTCCTATAGATCAGGTCTAGACTGTACTTTGTATAATATTATTAGTGGCAAGGAAAAACTTCCCTTTAAGAGGGCAGAAACCTTGGACAGAACCAGACTCACACGCTGCGGTGTTAGGTATTATTGGCTGTGATGCTTCTGTACAGCAGGATCACAGGTTGAGTGATGCTGTGCTGTCAACACACTGTCCTGAGTGTGGGATAAACTAGTGGGGGATAAACCAGAAAAACTCAACACACATTCATTATTACTGTGTGAGGAAGTCATCCATGCTTTAGGTGTAACATCTATAGTTATCATATCATTCTTCTGTACATCTAGTAAGTAGTATCACACTTGCAATGTGAGGGAGGTGTTAATTAGTTGTTTAATTAGTTAATTAATTAATTGGTTGTTTGCCTAATGATGACCACTAGTGCACAAACCTTATTTTTCACAACTTCACTGAGTAGTATCAAGTGTGAGTAGGCCTACTGTGAGTTTTACGGTATGTGTGCATTTGTGAGGTTGCACATGAAGCGTTTCTCATAGGTTTAGAATTAGTTTGTGGTCAGTGGTCTTGGTGGGAAGTTCTGACATCCAAAACACTTGACAGTCAGCTGAAGAACAGAATTGCATTCACAAGCTAATTTCTGATTAGGGAAGTCATTTTTGCAGTCTATACAATGTATATGATTGCATCATTTTAGCAGATCAATTCACATTTTCAACTGCCTTTTTACACAGACTTTAAAAGGAAGAAATACATACAAAAAGAAAAGGGAGGCCAAGTCAAATAAATTCTAGATACAGTATGGGAAATGCTGCGTGCACTGCATATGTGCACAGCTTTGTTACAACTGGTAATGCAACAACTAGGCTACAGTTTTTTTTAGTTTGATAAGGTTGTAAATGCTTATAAACTGCCTAATGTTTAGCTCTAGAGTTCAGTATAGTACGCACAAAAGTATTTTTTGGACCTTTTTGTGCCTTTATTACAGACAGTAGAGAGATGACAGAAAATGAGGGAGAAGGAGGTGTAACGAAGGTCCATTATGATGGAGATTCTCCTCCATCTCAAAGTGTTGTGTGTCATGCTATGTGTGTTTTAATGTTTGTGCTTGTGTAATCTCTATAAACAGATATTTGCATATGAATGCAGAATCTATAGACATGGGACAAGGTTTTGGTATCGGAAGCATTCTGGATTCCATCGGCTATCTTCTGATGACATTTTAGCTTTTTATCAATCTCAGACCCTTGGAGATTAGCTTTTTATTAGCTTATAATTTTTTAAAATCTGCATTCAAATCGTTGTCAGACGATAGCCAAATGGTTCCGAGATTGCTAATCGGACTGTAAACAATGACTGGCGCACAGCAGAGGGAGCCTTGGCCCGGATATCTGGATAACGGATATCCACTGGCTACAGCGGAAGCCCTGAAAGATTGGCCATTGCCCCCAAAGGCTTAATCATTGTCAGACGATAGCCAATGGGTTCTGAAACTGGTGCTTGTGCAACATAGGAGGATTCATCAGTCTGCAGGTGATGGCAATCATGAAAGTCAGTCCTACACAAAGCATGAAACATAAATTAGCAGTTGGACCAGTGCCACAAGCAGGCATGCCAGCTGTCTATTGTTTGATGCTACACTAAGCACAGCTAACACATTTGCAATGTATGCGATGTCTTATACCTCACCTGTTTTCTGGTCTATAGGCAAGAGTCTGCTGCTGCTTCTTTCGGTTTAATGGTGGGTGGCAACCAGTGTTACCTACAGTGCTGCAGTGTGAACCAGAGTATGTACCTTCCTTATAAAGAAATTAATAAATAAATAAATAATAACTAAAAAATGTATTCTAAAATTGTCTGCTGACAATTTCATGGCAGTTGATACTTCCTGATTACCATGTTTGAGAAGCAGAGGGAGAAATTATGTCTTTTCTGTTAAAATAGTTTTCCAGAAGCTAAACATTTTACAAATATTTTGTACGGTTGGTGATTTAGGAGAAATATATGTAATATATTGTAACATATGGGCTATATTAATTTGGCCAAATAGTGTGTTTGTTTGTATGTAGGCCTATATAGTGAACTCCCCCACTGATGGTTTTATCCACCCTGATTAGTCAGTGGGAGGGTATATAATGGGTGAATGGGCTAGGTGTTTGGTTGCTGTTGTTCTGTTACTTTGCTGCACATGGTGTCTCAATAAATGTCCATATGAGGGCTGAACTCATGTCTGCCTGAGCCTCCTTACTCATCCCCATTTAAAGGCCAACATGACATCCCCAGCAGGACTCGAAGTGGGGACATTGTGGTTCATGGTTGGCATCTTAACTGCTAGGCCATATGGGCGCCCCATTATCAGTGACCTAATCTGTATCTTTTAGGGGTGTAGCTCCCCCCACTAGTGACTGAGAGCTCCATGATGTGATACCACTGTCGCAAATGGGTGGCTGCTTAATTAAACTTACAAACAGTACTTGTATAGACCTAGTTTTGGACTGAACTGAATGTTTTTGAACCAGCCACATAATGAAGTTAGTACTAAATCAGTCAAAATCAGCGCCAAATGTTGGTATGAACAGTGATGTGTTCACTTACTGTTGTACGTACTGAAGTAGATTTGAACAGTGATGCGATTGCTTAGCTTAGAAAAAAGTAAACAAACTACATAATCTTTGAACTGACCTGAATGAAACAGTACATTCGAATTAGCAGTGATTCATAATTTCCACCTCTGTTTAGTTGTATTTTCTAACCAAAAGGAGACACACCCAAGCAAACCTTTAGCTAGCTAACTAACCAGCAGACAATTAAAGCAATTCAACAACTCATTCATCAATTATTTGCAACTGCTGGACAGTATGAGGTATTTGTTGTAAGTTTATCTAAATCAGATGTGTTTGTTTTATTTATTTATTTATTTTATTTGTTTGTTTAACAGGGATAATGGATAGTCATTTATTGTCCCAAAGTTAGCTAAATAGCTAAATTTCAGTCCATTTTGCAGTCCCTGGGCAGGCAAACCCACAAAAGACTTATGGCATCAAATGTTAAAATTCAGACGGGTACAGAGACTAAACACTGCATCATACAAAACTAAAAGCACTTAACATTTAAAATATTACATCATACAAAAAAATAGACTAAAATAATGGTCACATGATTAATTATGTTTCAGCCATGATTTCAATTGTGATTTAAAACTAGAGAGAATAGAGCATTGTCTGATAGTGCTGGGTATTGTGTTCCAAAAGTTTGAAGCTCTAATGGAGAAAGTTATTGTACTTGGCCCCGAACACCTCAGAGACACTACTGTAGACTACAACTCCACATTTAAGAGTAGGCTTTCCTCTTTGATAAAGCTTATAGTTAGGGCTGGCTCAGGTGAGCCCTGACCATCCCTTAGTTATGTTGCTATAGGCCTAGACTGCCGGGAGACTTCCCATGATGCACCCCTCTCCTTTCTCCTCCTCTCCCTCTCCATCTGTGTGCATTCTTATCCCATTAATGCAAGTTACTAACTCGACATCTTCTCTCTTCCATAGTTTTGTGCTTTCTCATCTGTCTCCTCTCTCCTTCTGTCGCTTTCAGCAGGTATTTCTGCCTCCGGAGCTGCAGAGTCTGGATCTATGATTGCGGGCCTCCTACTGCTCCCATGTTCCTGCTACTACAATTATTATTATTAGTCTTATTACTATTATTATCATTATTATTCCTATCATTAGTATTACTATTATTCTTGTATTAACATTAATATTACCACTACCATTACATTATTATTATTATTAAAAAATTCTATGTGGAATTTGCTTTGTGCTACTGTATGCTCTCTTACCTCCTGCTCTCTCTCTCTCGCTCTCTCAGCCCCACCGGCAGCAGCAGATAGCCGTCCACCCTGAATCTGGTTCTGCTCGAGGTTTCTGCCTCTTAAAGGGAAGTTTTTCCTTGCCACTGTCGCCAAGTGCTTGCTCATGGTGGGAAATGTTGGGTCTCTGTAAATAATATTATAGAGAGTATGGTCGAGACCTGCTCTATAGGAAAAGTGCAAGGAGATAACTTCTGTTATATATTGGCACTATATAAATAAAAATTTAACCTGTGCTGTACTACACAGGACAGGTTGCTGTACATTACCTGCTGTAATGTTATCTGAGCATAGTAAAGCAAACTCTGTCAATGGGGGAGGAGCAAGATTGTGGGTAATTTCGTACATTAAGCAGGAGTTTGTAAAGTAGACAAAATTATAAACAGTCAAAAGGTTTGTATTCGTAATCATATGACAGTGATGATACCTCATAGGCTTTTTGTCCAATATTTTGACTGCTCTTTTGTATAAACTGTGCATGGGCCTGAGAATTTTTTTCAGTTGACACCCGTGATAAGATTGATTTAACATGTAGCTACGTACCCAGGAAAGTGTCAACTAAACATACATATCAGTATTTAAATCCATCTACAGCATAGAAATGAGCAACAATTGTTCCATTTTGTTTTTGAAATAATGTCATTTGATCCCTGTGTGTGGAAATTCCAGAGGCTGTTATTAGACATCCAAAAAAGGCCAACAGAGTTACCTGAACTCCCTCTTCAGTGTGTGGTGGCTGTTTATTTGAACTCTGGAGTATTTTGTCATACTTTAGCTCCTCACTTTGGCCAGGTGGTAACAATGCAATTTTAACTTAGGTGACATCTGATACCTGGCAGCAGCGACTATATTTGCAGCAATTTTCGATAAATATTAACACAGTATTTGCATTGATTACTATGTTGACTACACTTATATTCGATATATATAACAGCATTTTACTTGGGGGTAATGGTTTTTAATTTTGGAGGGAAGGGGGACTGTTCCCATAACGTACAGTTTGTATGCATTAATATTTTTCTCATGCTTCTATGGTCACAATAACTCACATCCTAATGTTATCTTATGTTAAGACATTCATAAACATGCACAACAAGTGAATATCAATGAATACCAGCAACTGCTCAATTTAAGTCAAGAAGGTCAATAGTGCAAAATATACAAGGCAACCAATTGCATTCAACAAAACATTTTATTACATAATATGTCCAGGGAGAGGGTAGATAAGTTTTTCCTTGAATTGGCAGACTTCAAAGAAACTAATTCAATCTCCTACAGGGAGAGAAAGATGGCAGACGGCAGGCCAGGAAAAGTGTTCATAATAGCCACTGTATTATTCCACTAGCTGCTTTTACAGCAAGTCCCTTTCATAGGCATAGACCATGGCTGAAACCTGGTCATGGATGAGGTATTTTCACCTCACCCACTCATGTCCAGTCTGTTCCCCCACCCATGGTCTTCCACTCCTGTTGTTGGTGGTGCTAGATCCGTACCTTGCTGTCACAACTCACAAACCTCAGATTGAACACACACACACACACACACACACACACACACACACACACACACACGTAATTATAGTGGTTGTTGTTGCTAACTGCAATTAATTTGAGGTAAATGTAGGCCAACTGACATCTGGTTATGGTAGCTAGCGAAGTGTTGCTTATGTTAGCTAACTGCATCTAGAATCTAACTACCTATTATCTTATGATTAACATAACTAAAGATGGCAACATGAAATACTACTATTGACTAGATTCATGAGAGGTCAGCCTATACGCTAAAATGTCATTTCATCAGCTTACCAGCGGGCGTGCTTGGGAAACATTGAAAATGAATGGGGTTCAATGCTGGAACTATTCAGTGTTTGGAACTATTGCCCCACGACACACATTGCTTCCACCTTTTCCGATTACAACACAAGTCTATGGAAGTGTTGCAACTCTCTTGTTCAATGGGTTTGTTTTTTATGCTTTGAAAATCCACCCTAACAAAAAGAATCTTTTTCTTCTTCTTGATTGTTTATGGCAGTTGGCTAAAAAACAAAACGGTGCATGACTGCCATCAACGGGTATGGACTACTGACTATAATTCTAAAGCTGTGACTGAATTCTATACTACAAACTAATTCTAAGCAGAGTTTTAAGTGAGCTGTTCATGTACATTGTTGTCCCACAATGCAATGCACAAAGGAAATTAAGTAGTAGTAAGTTAAGTAAAAGTAAATAACCTCCTTCCAAGATAAACAACAGCATCAGTATGATCAAGCAACAGCGCCCTCTAGCGGCTGTGGTAATTATGAAAGGAGGAAGTCAGCTGATGTTACTACAGAGCCCACATAGGGAGGAGGTCAGGGTGGACGGATGGGTCAACAAAACATCTGACACAATTTATTTTAATTTCCAATCCACATAGAAAATGTTTTTTGAAGCATTTTTGACATCCATCACTCGAGTCACGGTACATATACACTTTCATTTGATCAAGTGTATCAACGGAAAAACGGATAAATACCATTTCTAATGCTTCAATGAACAATATAAGAAATGCATGAAATCAAATTAAAATCCTGTCATCAGTCATTTTAAATGTGTGCGTGCAACTTTGTCCTGATCATCTTGTACTGTTTCGTACACCTATTCGTAATTATTGTGTGTGGATTTGTTGTCAGATCAGCGATTCTCAATGACCGGTCCGTGCAGCGTTTGTTATTGGAGCACAGTCAGTGGCTTCAGTCCAACAGCCTCCCTCATCATTAAAGCTGAGTATCCCTTCTGACCATCGGCATGTAGTGAATACTTTACTGCCCTTCCCGATCACTCATATTTGTGAGGGTTTCTACTTTCTGTAAGCCACAAAAACAAGATTTCCACACAGTGACAAATGAATTATGTAGAAACACACCCAAATTTCTCACCAAGTGGTGAATTTAATTTTTTAAATTTCTCTTCGCAATATTCGGTCAGATGCAGCTATAGCTTAATCCAAAACACTGATCTGGCCGTGAAATAAGCTTACCTTAGATCTTCAATTAAATGCTCTATATCATATGTTGTTTTTGTTTGTATGCAGTAAGCTTTTAATCACTACGACAGCTGGCTGTGAGGACATCGTTGGCCGAATGGAGGTTGGAGTCGGTGTGGCTTTTTATGTGGATTCATAGTAAAGCTCAGAATTACATCTCTTCTCTCATCATCATATCTTACACAGTGAAGCTTTACATGATCTATACAGTCTCAAAATTAAGTCAGTTCAAAATCAGTTTTATCTTGTGTATTCCTAACTGACATATGAACAACAGTCAGTACATTATATATATATATCATGAACATTATATTAGGCTGAAGTTACAGGCAATGGAATCCCACTACCAAAATCTGGTGATCTGACAAACAATGACAACACTGGACAGAATCTATATGCCTGGCAGATCACCATGCATTCCTTATACTTGCTGTATAAATAAGTAAACAGGAGGTGGGTTATCAAGGATAGAATATGAGGAACAGTATGGTGCACATGAGAATAGAGAAGTATGAAGAATGACAATGGGAGCAGCAGCCAGCTCATTAGACTGCAGGAGATCCTTTATACCAGGCAGGTGATGATACATACAACTCTATGAGTGCCTGGCACTCACATGGCAAGGAGAGCCATGCATGATCACACAGTAAACGAAATGAAAGCACGCAGGAGTAGTTAGTATTCAGTCTATGTCCTTGTAACAGCATGGAAGTTTGGTTTTATCTCATTGGAGGATCTCATCCATTATTTAGAATGCAGGCGCAAACCGACAGACGCTCCTCAATAATTCCTGGGGAGCTCGACTAACTCTGCTGTTACACGCTCTCTCTTTCACACTTTCTCTTCTCCTCTTCCCTCTTTTCTTTTTTTATGACTGTTTTCTATTTCCCCAGCCGCCTGCTCTCTTATATTCTCAACAAGCGTGTGTTGGGTTGACCTGGACAGGGTTCTGCAGACACAGCAGTGGGTAAACAGTACACACATATATATAATTAAAGAATGAGAGGTGCTAAAAGAAAGTGAGCGATGGAATCATACACAAGTGTGAAGTTGTCTCAGATTAATTTATAATGCGGAAGCTCGAGTGCGTCCCCATCGTTTGTTAATTTCCTGTCAGGCTGCTCTATTATTCACGTATATACTCCGAATGTGTGATGTTTTCATGCAGCTGCAGACTGGGGGGGGGGGACGGACGGACGGATGGACCGGCGGTGCACTCGGACTCTGACCCCCCTGCTGACTTGCACACATGCAGCCTCCAAAACTCCTATGCGTCTGCCATACATTGAGGTTCTGTTGAGTTACGCCTGTGCCTTTCATGGTGACACCCAGATAAAGATTATCCCTGATATATCCACTGTTAATCAGTGGATTTAGGAGGGATAAGATTGTCATTATAAAATCTGCAACATGGCCATCCTTTACATCGTGTGACTAAAGGTATTACAGTGTTGTATTATTTACATTTCATGCATGCCAATCCTGAATCTGGGTACTACTATGAGTTGAACAACAGGTGGCAGTGTTGGTTTGGATAGAGCTCCTTGGTGCACAGAAGGCTTTCTCTCATAGATATATCTGATATGTGATGACTGAAGACACTCCTAGGAATAAACGTATACACTAACAGGATGTTTGATTATGTCAATCAAATCTTATCTGAGTGTCTAAAAGGATTCAGTTTTGAGGCAAAACCTGAATAAATATGCCTCCTTGGAATCATCAGATGTATAGTTAGAGGTGAGGTATGTACAGAACAGTAGGAGGAAATGATCCAATGCATTCTGTTTATTAGGCCTTTGATTGGAGCATCTTTACACTTGGAACAATTAGTGAGGCAGCCAACAGTGAAACATGTAGCTTCATATAGTGAGAGGCAACTGATGCAAAGCTAATCACAATGTTTACCTGCCCTTTACCTTCCTCTTTTTTTTTAAGGGAGTGTTGAATGTGCACTATCTTGTTGTCAAAGCGTAGGACTTCAAGGAAGAGGAGATTTAGACTGGTGGAGTTTTTTTTTCTCTCATCTGCCCTTGAATGAGCTCAGGTGCTGTTTGAGATTTTATTGTGATGCAGAGACGTGGAAGGTCAAATCAAAATAAAGTCTTTCTTAAAAACTGATTTACAGTCTTTCTTTTCTCTCCATGTTAATGCATCTCAGCGGGAGTTCAGCTTTCATTTCCATGCTGGGCCTTCCTACCGTGTGATGAGTACACACAGGGTGATGTGACATATCCAGACAATCAATAATTTAGCGTGCAGTAGATTTTTGTGTCTCTGACTTAAAGACGTATTAGACCAACACACACTCTGCTGAATGTAAATATACTCTATAGCTCTTATTTTCTTTTACTTGAAATGTGGCACAATGGCTGGTATCATGCCCTAATACTCTACTCCGTAACACTGAGTATTTAAAACGAGAGTTACAGTAATGTAACTATGGTTCTATGAATACTGGATGACTGCCAGACACAGTAATACCTGGCCCTACAATGAAATCCATGTATTACATATTGTCTCTGGCAGTCAGGATGAATGAAATAATGAAGTACCAAAAGCTGGCCATTGGTCCTATCACTTATGATAACATTGTATCATCAAAGTATTTGCTAAAATCTCAGACAACAACAACAACACTAAAACAGATCCAAAAAGGCAACAACCACAATTAGCTTTATTTGAGGTGAGTGCTCCTGTAATGTCACTAATAATCCCTCATTTAACAGTAAAACCTTAAGTGTGTACAACAAGGGTAAGTTATTATGGTAAGTTAGGACAAAGTTGAATGAGGAAGTCGGTCTGTAAGCTGTGGTGGATATGAACGTCTGACTGCTCGTGCTTGGTACCTCGCTGGACTTATCTTTAGCAATGTTGCCTTGTTTCAAGATCTCAGCAATTCATTTGAGTGAGCACAATGTTATCACAACTGATGGAACCCATGGCCATTGCTATGAAAGTTAAACCTAAGATGTAATAAACAATATTTTTCCTTTAACCCATCTGTGTGTTTAAGTTGTACCAGTGCTTCATGCTAACATGCTAAAACTTTAAAGCTGCATTAATCATTTTTTGGGCCGCTTGAGGAAACAAAACTAGCTGAAACACAACATATATCTTATAAAGCTGTTCTAGCAAAAATGATAACTATCGCAAACAATTGATCGCAAAGCTCACTAGGAACTCCAGTTCTTCCTGTTATTTCCCCCCGGTCTTTTCCTCTCATCTGTATGTTTATGGAGGAGGTTTTAGCACTGGGATAAGCATGCAATTTTCACTCTATTTTCAAGTCACTTGGATGTGTCTTTGCCTCAGTTCACGCTGCCCCGGGTGAATTTACTTCTATTCGCGTCCACTTTGCGTTCTTTATTATTCTCTGGGGATTTGTCCCTTTCACATTACACTTTTACATTTTAGTAAAAATATTACTTGTTGTGGCAGTAAAAGAAAAAGGGGTTTGTAGAAATATATTTAAGCCCCTCATTAGAATAGATTTAAGACATTGTTAGAAGTTGAGATTAAACTATTTTCCTTTTGATGCCTCTTTGAAACTTTATCAGAAGATAAAAATGCAGTAGGGTGCTGTAGCATTTTCCTCTCTGGCCCTCTGGTATGCATTCATTCATATTCTGGAGTCACAAACAAAAACAGAGGAGCCATTTTAATGACTGCCAAAATGGCACCACACCCATCTGAAATCTAGAAAAAAGAAGACTGACACAAGACAGAAGGTCCAGATAAAGTGGATGGTAAGTCTGAGTTTTATGTTTATATCTCATGTCCTTTCGGCGTGTTCTCTGCCTTTTCCCTCCAACTGTTATTAAAGGTCAATTTGTTCCAGTCCAGCTTGTTCCTGTACAGCCTGTGTCTATTTTACTCTCCTGGTCGCAGCCATGGGTCCACCTCAGCTGAGGTCACACTGTAATTATCCCAGTCTTCATGATTTTACAGCATCTACAAAGTAAGACCAACTGTTCCACATTACGGTGCCACTCATTTACACTGTAAAACATTCCCGCTGTCTGAAATCCAAATAATCTCTGATGAGAAAATCCATCTTCATCTCCAAACACCATAAATTTACAGTATGAGCCGGAATTGACGCTCTAAAATGATTTCCACTCCAATACCCACTCTAAAATTATAGCGGTAATGCACACTGACACTTGTGTAAATACATTTCACAACAATCCCTGTTGGTTGTTGACTGGCTTTCAAGCACCGCTTGAAATAATCATGGTGGTCATAAATTGTTAAGGAGGGGGAAGAGAAGTTAAACTATTATTAGTATTATCAGCGAGAAGGAGATGTGGGATTAAAATGTGTTCCCTGGGAAGCAAACAGAGCACAACAAGGAGCATATGCACAGTTTATGACTGTAAATATAAAAAGGGGATTCAAGTCTTTTTTATTGGCTATACTACAAAGTCAGTGACCCGTATTCCTCTGTAACTTACAAAGTACACAGTTATCTGAGGTGATGAGTAGGTATTTCTACAACTGTTGGCATCCAATTACAGAGACTTTACAGTAACAGACCATGCAGATGTATGTATTCATGATTTTCTGTTGTCCCAATCACCAATTATTATCTACATCATAACCCCAACTGCACTCACTGTTATCAAGACATTTTCTACCACACTCACTGTCATTGTCAACACCGTATCACAGTCTAGTCCTGTCGTCATCATAAACTGTTTAAGATTTTCACTGTCTCCAGAGCAGCGCTGAGTCCAACTACAAAACCCCAGTGTGCCTATGTGTGTATTACCTAATAAGCAGGACTCACCTGAACCTCTGGGCTACCAGTATGCATATGTTTATGAGTGTGTGTGAATCAGGTTGTGGGGCTTGCATAGCTGTGGATCCAGGCACTGTGTTTGGAGACTGTCATGAATAAGTGATGGCATGGTAACACAGGAGACTGCTCTTTGGGACTTGGCGGTATTACAATGCAATAAAAGAAAATCAGGTCAGGCCCCTGTTGCCTGTGTTGCAGGTCAGAGTGAGGGAGAGGGTGATGCAGATGGGAGAAAGAAAGAGTGAGGAGGGAGGTGGCGTGCGCTCGAACACAAACAAAAAATCCCAGGTAGACCAAACCTCTCTCTGCTTCTAGTAGAAAACTTGGTTGAGTTGTGATCGCTTTACATTAAACATGCTTGTATTTTACAGCCTTGACTTTAGTTTTGGGCATGTGCGAAACAAAAATGCCAGAAAACCAGAAGCACTTATTTCATCTTACCAGTTTCATGGTTTGATACAAGTATAAGTGCTGTAGTTATCTACCAAATAAACTTCTGTAATAGCTTTTTTTGAGCAGCAGAATAGCCTTTGGTTTGGGGAGGTTAGTTTGAATTCAGAATAAACCCAAACCAGAGGGCAAAAGGAGAATTAACCCCCAAGTGATGAATATAATACTACATTTTTGCTCATCAGTTTCAAGTATTCAAAAGCAGCCTCACATTTTCTGCAATTCTAAATTCCACATATGAATCCACATTAATTTTCCATGTCTATGCAAGCATGATACACAAAAGACATCTTAAATTAAACCCTTTAGGGTGTAAATAGTGTAACGGAGAGAGAGAGAGATGTGATGCAGAAAAATGCAGCTTGAGAAAAAAGAAGACAACATTCAGAATGCCTCAAGATGAACACAGCACAGGCAAAACACTGGTAATGAAAGAAAGCGAGCCCAATTAGATTAGGAAGAGAATATACATGGATAAAGGTTGAGAGGAAGGAGGTTGAATGTTGGGCGGTGGGTGGTGGTAGTGGGGGGATTTGCTGCAGTGTAGCATGGAGCTACAGAGGAGGACCAGCAGCAGCAGCAGCAGCAGCAGTCGTGCCCGGAGTGAATGAAAAGCTCTTGGGAAGCAAGAAAAGAAGAAGAGGGAGACAAAGACAAAGAGGGGAGTTACTGTGGGCAATGAAAAACGAGCTGTAGGGGAAGAGAAAAAAGAGAGAGAGAGGCGAGGAGATGTTGGGAGGAGGGGAAGGGAGAGAAGGTGATAACATGGGAAGGGCTGGCGAGCTGCATCGACTGCCAATGTAGCAGGGAGAGAGTCGGCGAGGGCACAATAAGCCAAAGCAAACCAAAGATCTTTGATAACTCCTCAGAAAACCAACTTAGTAGTGAAATTGATGTGAACAGGCTTGTGTTTGAACCAACACATCCTGTGCCTGGAATGCCTAAGGAAACGTCTGTGCTGATAATTAATGACACTTCAGAGGATTGGAGACAGGGAGAGGGGACTTGAATCAAACCTCACGCTGCTGCTGTACTTCTAAGTGTTCGCAGGCTGCACACTCTAAATAATGAAGGACAGCTCAGTATCTCTGCAGGTTCACTGCTTTGCTTGTCTCAGAGAATTCAAACAGTACAAAGTTAAACCCTTTCCCATTTAGATCCCTTTTCTTTTCAGAGGCTGTTTGCACAGTTCTACATGTGGACAAGAAAAGCAAAAATAATGATGTATAGGGTCTAATGCAGCATTAGACAGTTTTGCATGACAGGGAGTTGACACTTAATTTAGAGGACTTAAAGCTGCACTTATCAATAATTTTACATGAACAATGGATCAAAGGATTATGTGTAATATGAAAGGGGTCACTGGTAGTGAAAAATCTACAGATAATTATCATCCGAATGGAGTTCTCCTCAACCTTACAAGCATTTTTAGCATTTTTCAGCTCATTGTTTTGGTTTTACAGCCTGCAACTCTTTTCGTTCAGTCTTAGCACTTTCATCAACCTGGTTTCCAGCAGCAGCAGGCAGCTCTGATAGACCCACTGTACACTACCTGTTTAGCACCAACAGCAGACAGACTAAGTGAGAGAAACTGAAGTAAGTGCAGCTTTAAAACCCAGAAATACTTAAACACGACATTTGAACTGTAAACCACTCAAACTTTAATGTCTTTGTTCTAAAGTGGTTCAGTCACTAGGAAGCACTCAGAGAGGGCATACCTCCAAGGCCATACAATCGTCTAAATGTAATTTTATGAAAGAAAATGTTATGTTAAAACATAGTGATAGACAATCAGTCTGATTGGTTGGAGGCCGATGGAGGCTGATGGAGGCCAACATTTTTTGAGAATACCTAAATATTGGGATTAATATTTTATTTAGCGTGTCAAACCCATAACCAGAGCTATGGCAATTTGAATTTGTCATGTGACTGCAGTGCCACTTATTGATGAAATACAATACATGTGAATATGTCTTCTAAATGTGGTAGCAATAGCAAAATGCGTTTAAGAGTTATGGAAGCTAATATCAAATAGGCCACACCAACCAACCCTGTCTCCTAGAAATTACATTTATATGTTACTAAACTGTTTTCCCAATTATGTTGTGGTGTCATACATAAGTGCTACATTTGCAGTGGTGGAATGTAACTAAGTACATTGACTCAAGTACTGTACTTAAGTACAAATTCTAGGTACTTGTACTTTACTTAACCCGAACCCTAACCCTCCACTACATTTCAGAGGGAAATATTGCACTTTTTACTCCACTATTCAATTCAATTTCATTTATATAGCACCAATTCATAACAAAAGTTATCTCACTGCATTTTTCATATAGAGCAGGTCTAGAACGTACTCTTTATAATATTATATACAGAAACCCAACAATTCCCACCATGAACAAGTACTTGGTGAAAGTGGCAAGGGAAAACTTCCCTTTAACAGGCAGAAATCAGAAAACAGAACCTATAGGCTCAAGGTAGACGGCCATCTGCTGCAACCGTGTTGGGTTATCAATCATAGATCCAGACTCTACAGCTCCTGCTGAAAGCAACAGAAGGAGAGAGAAGAGAAAGCACAAAACAACGAGAGAGAGATGTAGAGTTAGAAACATGCATTAATGGGACAAGAATGTGTACAGATGGAGATGGAGAGGAGGAGAGAGGTGCATCATGGGAAATCTCCCGGCAGTCTAGGCCTATAGCAAAATTCATGCCCTCCTGACCTCAACCTGTACCGATTTATCTTCAAACACACGTACCTTAGAAACAGCTGTAAAACCTGATATATATTTTGCTTTTCTCCTATTGACCAACTAACTTCATCTAAACCATCAACCTGTCTCTTAAACTCTATCCCAACTAAGCTACTTAAAGAAGTCTTACCCTTAGTTAGCACCTCTTTACTAGATATGATCAATTTGTCTTTATTAACAGGCTATGTACCGCCATCCTTTAAAGTAGCTGTAATTGAACCTCTCCTTAAAAAGCCCACTTCTGATCCAGGGGGTTTAGCCAACTATAGATCTATATCTAACCTTCCCTTTCTCTCTAAGATCCTTGAGAAAGCAGTTGCCAATCAGTAGTGTGACTTTCTAAATAACAATAGTTTATTTGAGGATTTTCAGTCAGGAGTGCATCATAGCACCAATTTTATTCACCTTATATATGCTTCCTCTAGGCAATATTATTAGGAAACACTCCATAAACTTTCATTGTTATGCAGATGATACCCAATTATATCTATCGATCAAGCCAGATGAAACAAATCAGTTAGCTAAACATGCCTTAAGGACATAAAAACCTGGATGACCTGCAATTTTCTGATGTTGAACTCTAACAAAACTGAAGTTATTGTACTTAGCCCCACACATTATCTAAAGATATAGTTACTCTTGATGGCACTGAATCTCCGAGTTATCTTTGATCAGGATATGTCCTTTAACTCCCACATGAAACAAACTTCAAAGACAGCTTTTTCAAAGACAGTTTTTTCACCTACGTAACATTGCAAAAATCAGGAACATCCTGTCTCAAAAAGATGCATAAAAACTAGTCCATGCATTTGTTACTTCTAGGCGGGATTATTGCAATTCCTTATTATCAGGCTGCTTGAATAAGTCCCTTAAGACTCTTCAGTTGATCCAGAATGCTGCGGCACATGTACTGACAAGAACTGGAAAAAGAGATCATATTTCTCCAATATTAGCTTCTCTGTGGAATCATATCCCAGTTTCAGTGAGTCCTGAACCATCCCTTAGTTATGCTGGTATAGGCCTAGACTGCTGGGAGACTTCCCATGATGCACCTCTCTCCTCTTCTCCCTCTCCATTTGTACACATTCTTATCCCAATAATGCATGTTACTAACTCGACATCTTCTCTCTTTTTTTTATGTGCTTTCTCGTCTCTCTCCTTCTGTCGCTTTCAGCAGGAGCTGTAGAATCTGGATCTATGATTGCAAGGCACCTTCTGTTCCTGCTCGACAACCGCTACTACAATTATTAGTATTAGTCTTATTACTATTATAATCATTATTATTCCTATCATTATTACTATTATTATTTATTAATATTTATATTATTACCACTACCATTACTATTATTTTAAATCTCAATGTGGAATTTGTATTGTTCACTGTATGTTCTCCTTCTTCCTGCTCCTCCCAACACGGTGTTCAGTGTTATTCTTTACCTGTCCACCAGATGCCATCTTTTATTTTTATTTAAATCAATTATGCTGTTTTATTTTGAATATAAAATTACATGTATCTGCTGGTGTCTCTGCAGCCGCAGGAGGGCAGAGCTCCATGTCCAGAGAGTTGACTCTATGCACTCAGCTGACACTCTGGAAAACATACATGTTCTAAATGTAAATGTTCACTGTCAGGGGGTGTGAGAGCAACTGGGCTTAGCAGTTTGTAATAATAATAATACAACTTTATTTATAGAGCACTTATCAAAACAAAGTACAAAGTGCTTCACAACAAGAGAAATAAAATACCACAGTGAATGATGAAATATAAAAAAATAAAATACATAAAATACACAAAAGCAATAAAATAAACAGCCGGTTCAGGTAAAATCAGGATATGCTTTCAGATAAAAATGTGTTTTGAGAAGAGACCCAGACAACCTAATATCTTCACAGTACTGTTCATTTCTTGTACAGTGCAACAATGTAATTTAATAAAGAATTTCATCACTATGGGTTAAGGTTAGCATTATTGTACCTCTGCAAAAAAAGAAGGTTGCATCTACCTTAATTAATCACTGGTTTGATGCACTACCCAGCAAGTATGCAGAGTGACCCAAACACACCCATGATGTTGCGTGACCGACAGATGCATGCTGGGTCTGGCTAACATGCTAAATGCTTAAATGCTCATGATGGATCCTCCATAAGTGACTTTTGCGTTTACTTAGGAACTTTTACCTTCAGTGAGGTGTGTGAGGGCGTTCTGATGTTTTCAACTGTTAATCTCTGTCACAGTTGTGACTGCAGAGTGCTCATTCAGCTCAAAGTGTGAAAACTGAGGAGCTCAGTGGGACAGAGAGACTGAGTGGACCGGCTATATTATGCTTTGAGAATGAATAAGCAGAGAATTTGAACCTAGAGCAGATTGTTGAGGACTCAAGACACGCAAGTACAACGTAACACACTCACTCACTGTGATGGTTGTAACTCATTGTACAGAGGACATCAGTGTTGCTAGGCAACGTAGCGTTGTATATGTGCACTACACATTGTGCAAAAACTGTGCAGCTCTCTTATTGCTTTAATGTGTGTGTTTGTGGACTGTAATAATAATAATAAAACTTTATTTATAGAGTGTAGCTGCTGTCGAGTTTATATTGTCTATACATCTCTGTGTTGTCTGCCTTGATGATGTTTTTGTTACGGACAGACAGGCAGGAGCCACCGATATGGAGATAGATGGCTCTTTATTAGGTTATAGTATGGGAAGACAGATGTGCAGGTATGGAGATGGCGAAGACTTGCTGGCGTGGAAATTGCTGGAGAAGGACATCGCTGGAGAAGGACATCGCTGGAGGAGGGAATATGCACTGTTGAGAACCCTCTGGAGACTGGAGGCGAAGGCGGGGATCCTCTGGAGGCCTGTGGCGAAGGCGGGGATCCTCTGGAGGCCGCCGGCGAAGGCGAAGGTGAAGGCGAAGGCAGGGATCCTCTGGAGGCAGGCGGCGAAGGCGGGAACCCCCTGGAGGCCGGCGAACCAGATCAGGAGCCGGCGGCAGGACAGCCGGACAGGCAGCCGGCGATGAGGCAGCAGGACAGGCAGCAGGACAGGGAGCTGATGGCGGGACTGCAGGACAGGGAGCCGGCGACGGGGCAGCAGAACAGGAAGCCGGCCATGGGAAGATTGGTAGAGGAGCGGGCTGGACCAGAGGTGTCTGGGAATCTGGAGCCTGCCACTCCGGCAGAGAAGGAGGGTTCTGCTGCTGCTGTGACCCAGCTGACGGTCATGCAGCGTGCTGCAATCCAACCAGAAGAGGAGGTGGTTGCGATCCAGCATCGGCTAGGGATTGGTGCTGCTGCGTTCCAGCCGGGAATAGAGGCGACTGAGATCCAGTAGGGAGTCCAGGGAGCTGCTGCGATCCAGCCGGAAAAGGAGTCGACTGCGAACGGCAGGGAGTCCAGGAGTGAGGAGCTGCTGCCATCCAGCAGGGGGTGCTGTCTGCCGCGATCCAGCAGGGAGTGGTGATTGCCGCGGCGCTGGGACTGGAGGCCGCCGCGGTGCTGGGACTGGAGACGGCAGTGGAGCAGAGTGGAGGCGGAGCTGACGAACCACACAAGTAATTTTACTTGTACTACTAAAATTTCTTTAAAGTAACAGTACTTTTACTTGACACTGTCATGTCAGCGTTTTGCCTTCCTTCACATTATCTGTGACAGTTGTGTTTGAGCAGTCCGTCGGTTATTCCTCCTACACACACATACTAGGACTGACGGCGGCATTTGTTAGACTGACAACGGCACTAGGCCGCCCATGTCCTTGTGGACTTTACTGACACTGGTTACACCCGTGTGTGTGTTAACTTGAGGCGTGACTCAACCAGACAGACAGGCTGATGCACACACAAAACCATGCTGCTGTAAGCTTCATAGAGCCTCCCTGCAGGGCCTGTCAATGCGGTGGGCGGTTCTGGAAAGGTAATGATGTAAATCTCAGCGGGTCACAGCATTGACAAACACATATCAAGCTTTGTTGTTCATGTTGTAATAGAATTCGGGTAACAGTTACCCAATATGATTTAATGCAAATAAGTGAATGTATCATAAAGGAATTCCTACTTTGCAGTTGTTGGGATTTACAGTGTTATCAGAATTATCAAAGATAATTATAAATAACTTTAATTAATAAAGTCCTCGGGGGCACCACTCTTCTTAAAGGAGAAATGATGTTAATTGATTGAGTCTCATAAAATACACTAAACTATGAATTTGGAACTCAGATTAAAAATTAAATTAATAACTATAACCAGAATTACCACTGATAGCTAGTAGGTTGAAGGATTTGGAGTTCAACATAGCAGAGGTTGGCAAATTACTCTTATGCAGCATTAAAGAAGTCAGCATAATTATACACAAACATTTATTTAAAAAGATAAACAAAGCAAAAACACACAATATGAAGACTAACTAAAGAACAAGGGTGGGTGTGTACGTGTGTGTGTGTGGTGATTTCTCCTTCGCCCCAGAGCTGCTGAGAGCTGCTCAGACGGAACGTGTAGGAAAGCATATATGTTGTGCAGATAATTTTCTCTCATATTTTACACATATTACTGGGTGTACTCCATATTTCAAACACACAAATATTGACAATTTGTTTAATTATTATTTATATTATTATTATTATAATAAAGTTAGCGTCTAGGGCCTGGTGCCCTCTATTGGCCAGCCGCCACTGGGTAGTTTTTATGTGTGATTATTTTTCTTCCAAAGCATTGCAACACTCAGAGCAACAGTGCTGTCCTAATACATAATGAATACTATAGACCAAGGTGTGTGCACCAACTGCATAAATAGTTGATATGCATATTTGAGGTTATACAGACTACAGTTTGCTCTGAGCCATGTTAATGAATGTGTTGTGTGGGCTGCGGTGATATTGTTTATTTATATAATTTCACATGAGTGCAGTGAAACTGTGGGCTATTTAGGAGCATGGAAATGTAGAATAAATTGTCATAAACTTTTAGAAATGTACAGTGTGTAGTATAAGTTTACATAACGTTTTCCTTGTTTTAACAAGGACAGGAAGAGGAATCTCTTCCAGCAGCAAGTAGACAGAAAAACATTAAGGTAAACAACAAAGGAAGGTGTCGATGAATGCAAAGCAGACGCATTTTACTCTCACTCACTTGGCACTGCAACCACTCCGTTAGAGTTATCTGCAGACGGGTGGGGCGTAGTCAGGGAGACTTATGGACACTTTCGCAAGCAAACATATTCAAGTGACTGCAGGTTAATTTGCCATTACAGACTCATTGTATGTCTCTCCTGGCTGGCCTCCACCCGAAGCACCTGTCATGCTTGATACTCGACAGTGTTAACTTTGGCCGCTGATTTTGATTTAGTTTTAGTCATTCCACTATTGTTAGTTCTAGCTTAGTTGTAGTCAACAACAAGCCTAAAGCTGTGTCTCAAATCCATACTACATACTAATTGTATACAGTATGTACGACATACTAAATCGTCTTAGTATGCTGTTTTAGCAGTTAATATCAACATACTTTACCATATAAATACCAAAGGGAAATGATACATTATGTGTCATTTGAGTCAAACTGCAACTTTGGAATGCCACTGCAAATTAAATTCACAAATAGATATAAAAATGTTTTTCTGAAGATTTAATACTTATTTTTGTACTTGTTTCACCACCACCCACATTTTTTTTCCAGCTGTGAACACACAACACTAAAATCTGCTTAGTGTAGCATTAATACCTTAAATGATATTAAAATATGCTAATTATGATCATTCATAATTGATTAAATATTTAGTAGAGGGACACACTCAACTTTGGTTATCAGAAGAAGTGTTCACGTTCAATAACAGAATTTAACTCACATTAAATTCACCTCTGGGCACCACCCTTTGAAAAGGGAAAATTGTTAGCCAGTTAATTTTGTCTAGATCTAAAGGTTGCTACAAAGTCCTTGAATATTTCATAGACACAAACCACATAATCAAGTTCTTTATCAATGAAAGGTTTACTACTACTAACTAGACACACAACAAACTAGAACACAGAACTAATGACTACTGAACATACAAATAAATGAACACATAAAGGCGACCAATGAAAAATGCTAAATGCAACCATTAATAAATGTACTGAATATAGCGATGAACAATAAATTAATCGATAAATGATTGAATGAATGAAGCCATGAATACAGCAACAGACAAAATGAATGAATTAGCAAGCATGATATCTTAGCCAGATACATTAATAAGTGAAAACCAGGAGACCCGGAAGGAACCGTTAAGATTAAACAATGAAATTTAAGGCACTGGTCAGCAGCTGAGAGATACGTGAAGCAAAAGGAGATTATTGGGAATTATTATTAGGAATTATTAATCATCTGAAGCAGTTTAGATATCATAACTATATTGATGGGCGATCCTAATTTTGACTTAGATGACAGAAGGGGTTGCTCTTGAAGAGGAGCGGAGAGGCATTGCTATTTCTCTGTGGACCTCATGGAGTTCTCTGCCATCTTTGGGTGTGTACACAGAGTATACAGAATTGATAAAGTTCATTACATGCCTAATCGCTGGAGGAGGGAATATGCACTGTGTTTAAAAGCATGGCACGCTCAGTTGCTGGCAGATACCAAACACATTATGAATAAACAGAATATCATCCACTTAGTGATAAATTAGTAATAAACAGTGTTACCAGGTTTAAATGTCATATCTGGCATCATGTACAGCATCTGCTATATATAGACTTGTTTGTAGACCTGTTCGTAGACAGTATATATATACACAGTATATATCACTCACACTTTGTTGTCATTATTTACTCAGAGTCATGACACATTATATGTCCTTTATGAGTCTTATGAGTCCTGAGTTCCAGTTGATGGAAACCAGAGATCATGAGATGGTCCTTGAAAAGGGTGGTGTCAGGTTGTGCTATGCACAGTCAGGGAAAGAAAGTTTAATTTACTAAGCTCGCTTAGGTTGTCAGTATTGGCCCTCAACCTTTGTTGTTCATGCTCCGTGAGTTTTTGCAGGCCTGTCATAAATTGAGAAATTGTCATTTAACTGCAAAGGTCATGTGACAGCAGAGGTTCCTGGGAGAAGCTTATCAGTTCTCTGGAAAGATTTTAAATTCTTCATCATCACCGTCTTTATCATGCTACATTAGAATCAGTATGTAGTATGCCATGTTAGTGACTCTATGAGGCTGTAACACAGCTTTGAGCTAAATGCTAACATCAGCATGCTAACATGCTCACAATGGCTACATTAACATGCTGATGTTTTAGCAGCTATAATGTTTACCATGTTCACTATCTCAGTTTAGTGTGTTAGAATGCTAACATTTGCTAATTAGCACTAAACACTGGCTGATGGGAATGTCTTTAGCTTAACAGGTATTTGGACATAAACTTAAAGCAGCTATGAATCGATATTTTTATAATAACAATGTATCAAATGACAATGTAAATTAAAACCGACCATGACCGTGTGAAACGGGTGGCTTCTAGTGACGAACCTACAGGAAATTTTCACCTGAATCTGCAGCTCCCCTCGGCTTTACAGAGCTTTATATTGAGTATCAGCTCATTGTTTAGCTGTCCGGCCCAAAACTTTACTGTTCACTCTCACCGCTCTCATGGTGTCATTTTCAGCCACAGCAGGCAGCTGTTTTCAGAGAAGAAGCTCTAAAAAAGCACTGTACACTACCTGCCCAGCACCAAACAGCAGACAGACGAAGTTAGCATCTAGCAGGTGAACATAGTGGAGCGTTTAGCAGCTAAAGAGCCAGATATTTCCCTCAGGAGTTGGTGGAGACCAAAAGCAAGTGAGAGTAAAAGAGAGTGAATGTTGGACTTACATTCATCAGGTGGACATAAACACAACTCCAAATAAATGAATATATTGTTCTGTAACTGCTGGATGTGTAAATAAGCAACTGTTTGCTAACAACTTCACCCTATCAACTTAAAGGTTGATGATATGTCAATGTTCAATTGTTCCCACTGTGCCCCAAGTGGCCAAAAAAAAAAAAGAGTTAATTTCAATTTCACTCAAAACTAAAAATGCCAAGCTCAAGGCGGTGCTAGAGTCAGGGGATCAACAAAGTCATTAGGATACATCCTCTGGGAACCATGAATGTCCGTACCAAATGTCATGGCAATCCATCTAATAGCTGTTGAGATATTTCAGTCCGGGCAAAAGTGGTGGACCGATGGACAGACTGACATTGAAGATTATATATATATATATATATATATATATATATATATATATATATATATATATATATATATATATATATATATATAAAGGGGTTGCCCTTTTTCAGGTTAGAGCAGCAGCCCCTAAAAGGTCTGTGCACATCCCTGCACATACACCTGTAATTTGGCATTAAACACAACCACACATGTGCAGAGGAAACTGGAAGCTCTCGCTGCACTTTGTTTTCTTTTGTCTGCAAAACGTGTGTCCATGCTCGTGCATGCTTAACACATGGTGCAGATCAAAGAAACAGACGCACATTCTTTCTGGCGTGCACCCGACATGCGCACACTCGCACACACACACACACACCCTTTTGTTCTTTAGTTATGTTAACGTTAGCTTACCTTTTTATAAATGGCTGCATGTTTTCGTGTTTTTTCTCAATCTCTCATTAGATTGAGCAGAGCATTGAAAAACAAAAGTGAAAAAGTTTTGTTTTGCTTTTGAGTCGGCCTTACAAGGGCATGATGAGGCTGACTCCTCGGACAACCCTGGCATTTTCAGGGGATTGGTGGATTTTGTTGCCTCCCTAGACAGTGTGCTGGAGGAGCACCTTGACAGCTAACTTACCGTTTACCTTACTCACCGAAGGTAAGACGGTACAAAACAAGCTGCTGGACTGCATGCTGTCAGATTCTGGAGGAAGTAAAGAGCACTGATTTTATCGCCATTCAAGCAGACGAGACGACATTTCCACCCACTGCCAGCTGGTGCTTGTGCTAAGCTACATCAACACCAACACCAACAGTAACATCCAACAGCATTTTTTCGAGTTCATTACCGACCGCCGACACCATCTACAGCACTTCAAATGGACAATGAATAAGCAGGTATCAAGCAGATGTAGTCAAACTCTGACTGGTGGTGTTCATGTTCAGCCCCAGTGTGTGTTTCTGTGCGATGTGCATAGTTGACATTTTAAAACAAATCTCAAATTATTCCATGTTTGAGAATTGATATTTACAAGGTTGTTTGTTATTTTGGGTACTTCCTTCTGTTAACTGTTTTGCATTGGTTATCAGGGACCCCACAATTTGTTTTTGATTATAATTCAATTTCACTTGTGAGAGTTTTGAAGCAGACGTTTGCCGGAGTTGACTCTACACCTCACAGCACCTGACTCCCCTGCACATGTCCATTCAAGTGTCTGAATAGCAGCTTGACGCCACAAACTGCACTTCATGTTTACTTATCTCTACCTCCCATTGGTTTCCCAACAAAACAAGGTCCATCTCCAGAAATAAACATTTTCTATTACATGTTTTATTATACTGAATTTGCCTGTGTGGGCGACCAAAATAAGATGTCCTGATGTGTTTGTCAATTCCTTACTTACTGCTTTATTTTATGTTGGAATAAAATAATTGTTAAATATTTAACTGCAAAGTAATAATTCCTTCTTGATACATTCACTTTTTTGCATTAAATCATACTGGGATGTTTGCTGAAATTGACTGATGTGGCACAGCCCTACCTAGAACATTTTCCACCAGCCGCCATTGATTTTTGACACTGCTAACATTAAATCATGGGAATACGCCTGAGTGTAAATATTTCTTTTTCAGCCACATCTGATGTGCTTACAAGCTCATTTTAATGACTACTTTTTAAAGCAGTTTTTATATTTAGAGCAATATGCATTTTCTTACTTTCCTGAGCTGCTTCCTGCTGGTCTGAGGATTTCAACTGGTGACCCTCAGACCACATTCACCACCTCAACCTTCAGAAAACAACTTATTAAAGTACTTCTTAATAATTTGACATTTTCAGCTAGACTCAATGTGCGCTCAAAACCTACCAAAAATGCAATATCTGACTAACCAACGCTGTTGTTCACAGCATATAGCATGCTGTGAGAAATATAATTGAGCTTACTTTTCTCTGCTCATAGGCTCCCCTTCAGTAACCAGCTCCACCAAAATTCCATCAAATATCCCGCTGACAGATGTTCTTGTCAATCTGAAGCCGTAATCCATCACTGCACAGCCTAGTGGTGTTATTTTTCTTAAGAGAAATTGTTTCCTTGTTCCTATCCGAGAAATCTCTGTGATAGTAGCAGTGGCACTCAGAACAAAAAACTCAGGAAAAAATAGAATTTGCATACGAATTGATAGCTGTTAACTTTTATATTCTCTCTCTTTTCTTTTTTTTGAATAATAAGAACAACACCGCAGTTTGGTTTAGCTACAACCTGAAAATGAGCTGACCAGCAGAAGATATAAAATGTCTGCTCCAAATACAGGGGATTCCAATTCAATACTGAGCTGATGAGATCAGATTCAGGGATTCTGACTACTCAGACTGATGTGATGTGATCATTTGAGTAGAAAAGACACCAAGGCTCTTGTTGAACTGCAAAAACACACAGTCCACTCTCGATCATAGAGTGGTATTACAGAGTTTCTCCAGCAATCAATCTTTGGCTGAGTACAGATACTAGCTTGCAGAGAAAATATTAAGTAGACACTAGACACAAGCCAAGTGTCATTTTGGCCTTTGGTTAACATACTTATGGAATTTGCATTAATGCTGTACAGATGAATATAAGATGACCCCCCACCACCATTGTTTCCTCTAGGATTTTTTCAGCAGTGGGGGGAAAGGTTTTTGTTGTACTTGGGTGGCTAGTCTCTAATTAGTTAATGCTAAGTACTAAGTCAATAATCATAACCATTCATGCATAACAATGAGTTCAACATCAAATTTTACTGTAGCACGTCAACCTTTTTTTTTAATGCCCTGGCTGTGATTGGTTGGTTCACGAAAGGCACCTGATATAGCTAAATAGCCAGCCAAACCCAAACCTTGCTCATGTTATTTGTGGGCCTAAGGATGCTTGAAATCTCACGAAACTTGGCACGTGTCGCTGGCTTGGGCAAAATGGCTCGATAGAGACCCCTACAAATTTCAACAAAATTGCCCTCACGCTACGCTTCACATAGATGTATGATATTTGGGAGGCAGATGTATCATCTCTGGACTTAAAAAAAGCCTCTTGGAGCCATACTGGAGACATTTTGAATTTACTGTGCAATTTAAGGGGATTTTTCACCCCGATGTGCGGGAGGTGCAAGGGCCCGTTCATCGCTGCTTGCAGCTATAATTAGGACCCTATTGTATTTGGAAAGAACACACTAGACTCACAGTTTACTTGTGGACTATTTATCAAGGATACAACTCGTCTGTACATTCACCTTTAGGTGACAACCAAGGATTGACACAGAGGTTACAATATACATCTCAAAGTCAAATTGTAGAATTGATCGATACTGTTCACGCTGATCAAATTTTTTTTTTAAGAAAAACTACTACTACCACTACTACTAATAAACAGTGGGATCTTAAAATTAAATTCATCCGAACAAAAGATGAAGTTTGTCTTATGGCTCTAGGAATCTGCACTTCTCATCTCGTCAAAATAGTATCTGCCAGTATTTATGTTAAAAAAGTTGGCTCATGCCAAAGTTTTGACTTATGCTAATGTAAAATACCCAATTGATCGTGTGTGTCTAAAACTTTTTTTCCATTCCTACTGGTACCAGAAACTGACAATTTATTTTTGTGGCAGATTCCAAAGTTTATTGTCATGTGTTTTGTTGATAATGAGGCTTTTATTGGTAACTATGCCTGTAACCCATTTTGATTTTGAGTTTTTAGCTATACTGTATATGCTGATGGGCATACATATCCTGCTAAGCCATTCCAGCCAGATTTTCAAAATGGACAATATGCCCATGATTATTTCCAATTTAATCAAGCAACAGGGCTGCAGCTAAAAGATCGTGGTCTGGCTATTAACCGAAATTATTTTGGAGATGGGTATACTTTATTTGGGTTCAATCTTGAGGCGGACGAGGGGTGTGGACAGCTAATCAAAACAGGAAATGTACGCTTTGAAGCAAGATTCAGAAGACCACTACCTAGAACTGTAAATCTGATCTGCTATGCAGTGTTTGACTCAGTTATCGAGATATCCAATCATCACCAGGTACTCCTCGATCACTATTAAAGGTCTAGTATGTAGGATTTTGTGGCATCTAGTGTTGAAATTGTAGTTTGCAACCATTTGAATATCGCTCAGACCCTCTTGTTCCAAGTGTGTAGGAAAAACTACGGTGGCCACGAAAATTGTTAAAAAATCCGAACATGTGGAAACATGGCTGTGCAACATGGCAACCTCCATGGAAGGAGACCCGCTCTCTCTGTAGATAAAAAGGGCTTATTCTAAGGTAATGAAAACACAACAATTCTTATTTTCAGGCAATTATACACTATTGAAAACATACTTATGAATATTATATTCCATTTCTGCCAATAGCGCCTCCTAAATGTTACATACTGGACCTTTAAGACAAATGAATACCATTGAGCTATTTTCGGTTAAGCGTGTCCAAAGAAGCTTGTTTTCTGGGTGTATTTGCTTGTGATCATCCACCCAAACATGTAATGGAATGACCTTCTATGCTTGTGGTCAACATGGCTCCTTCTCATTTAGGAGGCCCACACTGGTTGGCGATGTATATTACAAAACACAAAGATGTATAATTTTTTTTTTTACTCTTTTGGAAATGACCCATGGCACACTGATTTCCCTGATAGCATATCCACTTTTCTTGAGCTTAACTGTGGAAATGTGTTTTATTCTACAATACAATTTAATATTCAAAATGGCTGTCTTACCACTGTGTATTAAATAAATATAGTAATAATCTTGTTTGTAATGATTTAATGGTTTGTAAGTTAATTCTAAGTCAATCAAATTCAAACTGATTTATATCAGTATTGTTTTGATTTTACCTGTGTGCAATGTGCACAGGTCTACTTGTTAAAAATAAAACCTGTTTTTGTATATCATGTATCATTATTTTTTGTACAACAAAGAAAAGTCACACACAAAAAAGACAGTCAGCATATCAAAGCATTGTCATGGTTTGGGGTTTTTGTCTTGTTATTTCCTGTTTTATTTTGTAGTGTTCTCCTCTCCACGTGTATCTTGTAGTTTTACTTCCTGTCTTTGTTTACTTTTCCAGTTTTGATCGTTTGCCCCGCCCTAATTAGTTGCACCTGTGTTCAATAAAAAACATGTGAAACATAAAAATAAAACAAGACATAAAAATAAATACAATAATTAAAAAAATCAAAACTTCAACCATCCATGATTGTCTACACTAGAAGACTTCCTGTCTTCTCAGGCATTTACCTTTTTCCTTTACACTACTTACAGACATATCTGAAAATTCATATAATATTGCAAATAGGGGTAGTGGAACTCTTGTAACTGGTAACAAGTTGTCTTCCCTGAGTGCTTTGCACTGCTGATAATGGTACATTTAAAATAGCAAAAGTCTTCAAAAATTCATGCCAACCTATTGGTCTGGAAGAGTCTACAATCTTGTATGGATTTGTGACATTTTTCAAATCAAATGTGTGAACCTCTCATGACATTATTATTTATAACAATTTCTCCCTGATTGGTTCAAGATACTTCTTTTGATTTTTTTCAAATCCATAATATATTTTGCATTTTTACATAGCGACATAGATACGTTACAGAAGTAAAGGCTGGATTACATTAGGCAGTTCAGGAGCAGTGATTTCTGAGGGAGAGGGTAACTCCCTTTGGGGTGTACTTTGGGCTTTTTCACTTTGCAAACCTATTACATGCACAAAAAAGATATATAACACAATAAAGGAAAGGGAAAAAGCAAAAAAGCATAATTTGACCACTTTAATGCAGCTAACTATTGCTGTGGGACCAAATACATTTTCTGCGTATATCAAAATCAAGCAAACTAAAACATTTAGTCTTGTGAGAAAAGACTGGTAATAAAAGGTATGGCAGAAACCCCAAACTTCTTTCAACAATCAGTCTAATTCCTTTTCTTCTTCAACCATCTGTACTGATTGGTCTTTAATGTTATTTTACCTTTTAATACATTCAGTGCTATTTTGTACAAGGCATGGATAAAATCATTGTTGGCACTGCTGAGAATGACTTTCCTCTGATGGTGTGGAGCCTTATGTAACACGTTCAGTTGAACTACAATTCTGCGAATTCATGATAACGAATGCATGATTTCTTGTTTCGCTAGATCACTTGTTTTTTGGTACATAGATAAAAGTATGGTCTGACAACATATTCAATTCAGTTCAATTCAATTTTATTTATATAGCACCAATTCATAACAGAAATTATCTCACTGAACTTTTCCTATAGAGCAGGTCTAGACCGCACTAGACCAAACAATTCCAACCAAGAGCAAGCACTTGGTGTTTTTTTCTGTCTTTCCTAGGTGCATTCCCACATGATCACCACATGAAGATCATAGTCTCTTTTTAGGGCTGAGATTTATTCATTGAACTGTCTGTTCAAAACCCTGTATGTGAGCTTACTGACAAGGTTCTTGTGGCCTTGGTTATGACACCTCTCACAACCATGAAAAAAACGGCCTGCAAATTCGTGAGTGTATTAGGGTCATAATCATCTGTGATAAAAGGACCCCATGACTGCTCACCATGAATGAGTGCATGAAAAATCTCAATGCCATACTTGCGTGTTAGAAACTCAAGCCACTGTATGGAGGCATTAGAGTAAGTTTTGTGTTGGTCTATGTAACTACCATCATATGTCAATGCCAATGTGTCACTAGGCAAGACATTTGTTTTGTAAATACCCATACAACATGATGCCAGTGTTTGAAGGGGTCTAAACCTGTACACTCGAGAATTGTCTCACGGTAGACCAGGCATTCCTTCCTCAACACAACAACATCATTAATACCATAGCGATACAACTCAAACACCTGGTGGCGGACAGTGTTATGACAGCGTTCACTGCATAAAAGTGACCTCTTCACTATCCATCATACCTTTAGTAAGAGGGGTTGGGGTAGGGTCCTATGTAAAACTCATTAGATCTGGTGTTGAATTTGTGAGGGAAATATTCTTTTTCTACATCATCAAACCCGAGAGCAGCAGCGTCTTTGCTAAACGCAAAGGGAGAAAGTTAAAGGAATCAATCCACCTCTGCTTGTATTCCTGATCATACATTAGAAGGACCCTGCATGCCTACTGCCTCTCATGATCAGGTTAGGTACAACACCTTGCTTTGTAAAGAAGTCCAGTATAATGTAACTGTCAAATCCGGAGGCATTGTGTGCAATGAATGAATAGTTGCTGTATTTCTTGCATCTGAATTGTTTGACAAAGAGTTCCACACAATCTGCACCTGTGGCACACCACTTTTCACCTTCGAACGTGATGGCACAGACAAAGCTGGGCTCATGTCTACCATCATGGTAGCGGGTTTCAAAATCATAAAATATATACTTTGTGCCTGGATCTTCCATTGGGATAGGCTGTATATAGCATTTGTGTTCAGTGTCACTAACCAGGACTTCGCTATAATGCTGACACTTCAAGACAAGTCCCTTTTTTGGGTATTTTTGACTGTCTTTATTTGTGGTATGAGGTATAACCTACAACATTTTTCACCGTGATTGGCATATCCTCTTGCAGTCTGTACATTTTACAGGTCTGCCTGGATAGCTGCTGCAGTCTGACAGACATACATTGCAGTAGTGTGCACACCTATGCAGTAGAACTGTACTGTATGGCTTGTAACAGTACTTGCAGACATAAGGTGATGCAAAGAAGCCAGTCTTATTTGTAATACCACAATAATGATCATCATGATCAATGATCATCAAGCCTAAATCTTGGTGTATTTTCTGTGCTTGTTGTCTGTATTGCCTGGCACATAGAGACAAGGTTTTTTCTTCTGTATTATCTGATCATATGGTTTAGCACCCAGTTTGATACAACCACCGCCACTTTTATTCCGGGCTACCGATACCACAAATTCTAACCCATCATCGGTCATACTTGTGTTGTTGCTTTGAAGAGTTTGGGCTACTTGCCCTAAATTGTACTGTTGTCTGCATTGTACTCATTGTCTGATGCTAGCATTGTTTGGACATCACTGGCAAGAGAGGGACCACGTAAAACCACATTTACCTGTCTACCTGATGTGATTCATATAGTGTTCATGATTGAAAGATTCCATATCATCTATCATTTCATTAACCATATCAGAATGAATGTCTGTTATGGACAGAGAGGCAGGAGACACCGATACAGAAACAGATGGATCTTTATTGGGTTACAGCCAAACCAGCTTTATTGCCCATGTCCAGCCAATCCGAAAATAAATCTTCCTCTGGGGTCATGGTCTGTAAAGTTTGGTGGTAATGGACAAAATTGTACAGCTTTTTCATAAAGTTTTGCCATACGAGTATCATCGTCAGAATCATCAGTACTCACAGCACCTTCCAAGACATTCCGCTTTCTCTGCATTACAGCGACCATTAACTGATTTGCATAGTTTTTTTCGTGGAGGCATTATTAATAGTTCTATCCAGCACACAACCATTCGGCAACAAATACACACCCAACAAAAAAAAACCTTCTCTAAGTTTGTGTCGTTTTACATGAGGCACTCTTTCAAAGCTACACCTTGCAGAGTCCAGGTTTTTTTTTTACCATAGAATTAATTTTGATGAGGTTTTCTGCTAAATATTTAAACAAAAAGAAACAGAGTACTTTAGAGAATTATTCTCTAAAATAGATTCTCTAAACATAAGTACAAATAAAACCATGTAAGATGTTAATTGGACTTACCATAGTTCTATTGTGATGTTTCAGAGGTGTATATTATTTGACCACAGTTCTGGAAGTATTCTCATTGATCTCTATGATCATTGACCAATCCTGCAATACAAAAATAAATGAAAGAATTTGTTTGTTCTCCTTGTTGTAACGTTTCAGTTGTTTAGGACAGACTTCTCTTTTAGCTTTCTTTAGAGTTGGTCCATCAAACAAATCTACACAAACATACAAAAGTTATGTTTTTACATGTTAAAACTTTTCTTAATTTATTACATAACTTCAAGATAAACACAGAAACAAAGATTAACTATTTGGCAAAGTATAAAAATAAAATTATACAATAACTTGCCATTGCTAGTAGAAACTCCTTCACTGATTTGTTCTCTATTAGAGGATTAAGACAGGTCTTAAGTATAGTATGGAAAATACATGTTTGTCTTTTATACTGTCAACTGTCAACTTGAATACAAATAATTACAATAATGGTTCAATATTCACCATATATCAACACTATGTTAATTAATCAGTTCAATTCAAGAGAAGATGTTGAGTTAGTAACATGCATTAATGGGATAAGAATGCATGCAGATGGAGAGAGATAGGAAGAGAGAGGGGAGAGGTGCACCATGGGAAGTCTCCTGGCAGTCTAGGCCTATAGCAGCATAACTAATGGTTCAGGACTCACCTGAGCCAGCTCCAACTATAAGTTTCATCAAAGGGGAAAGTCCTTATGCCTACTCTTAAATGTGGAGATGGTGTGTGCCTCCCGAACCCAAACTGGGATGTGATTGATAACTGAAGGCTCTGGCTCCCATTCTACTTTTGGAGACTCTAGGAACCACAAGTAACCCTGCATTCTGGTAGCGCAGTGTTCTAGTCGGATAATAAGGTATTATGAGATCTTTAAGATACCATTAAGAGCTTTGTAGGTGAGGAGAAGGATTTTAAATTATATTCTGGATTTTACAGGGAGCCATTGCAGAGAAGCTAATATTGGAGAAATATGATCTCTTTTCCTAGTTCTTGTCAGTACACGTGCCGCAGCATTCTGGATCAACTAGAGAGTCTTAAAGGACTTATTCAGGCAGACAGATAATAAGGAATTGCAGTAGTCCAACCTGGAAGTAACAAATGCATGCACTAATTTTTCGCCATCATTTTGAGACAGGATGTGCCTGATTTTTGCAATGTTACGTAGGTGAAAGAAGGCAGTCCTTGAAGTTTGTTTCATGTGGGAGTTAAAGGATAAATCCTGATCAAAGATAACTCTGAGATTCCTTACGATGGTGCTGGAGGTCAGATCAGTGCCATCTAGAGTAACTATATCTTTAGATAACGTGTCTCAGAGGTGTTTGGGGCCAAGTACAATAACTTCAGTTTTGTCAGTTTAACATCAGAAAATTGGAGGTCATCCAGGTTTTTATGTCCTTAAGGCATGCTTGAAGTTTAGCTAACTGATTAGTTTCATTTGGCTCAATCAATAGATATATTCGGGTATCATCCGCATAACAACAAAAGTTTATGTAGTGTTTCCTAATAATATTGCCTAAAGGAAGCATATATAAGGTGAATAGAATTGGTCCAAGCACAGAACTTTGTAGAACTCCATGACTAACTTTGGCGTGCAGGACTTACCGTTAACATGTACAAACTGAGATCAATCTGATAGATAGGATTTAAACCAGCTTAGTGCGGTTCCTTTAATGCCAATTAAATGTTCCAGTCTCTGTAATAGGATGGTCAGTGGTGTCGAATGCAGCACTAAGATCTAACAACTTCTATTCCAGGAAATAAAAGATGCTCTCACGGTGTAAAACTCTGTAGAAGTAGTGTAAGAAATAGGATATCCAGAATGTAGTATCCTTATATAATGTATCTGTCTGCTTAAAATACACCCCCTTTTTATTGCTAGGTCATCCCTCAGTCACACCTTTGTAAAAAAGACAATTAAATACAAACACCAAATCCTTTCAAAAAGGACATGTCACTGTATGTCTCAGCATGTAAATACAAGCCACTAATGTCCTTACAGAACCACCATCGCACACAAACCAGCATAATGTCACCTTTTTTCCTCAAGGGGAGAAAAAGATCAATTTGAATACAAACACCCCCAGCCACCAGATAGTCACAAGCTCTCTACAAAATCAACACCATAAAAAAAAAACATTTTTACAGTTTTATTCAGCCAAGCCTTTGTAAAAAGACAAATTAAATAAATCCCACCAAAAATCCCTTCACATCTCCATGAGATCCTGTCACTGTATGTCAGCATTTTCTCTGTATGTAAACAAGACGGTGTAGTCCCTCATTCGTCCAGGAGTGTTTCATTGTAGAAAAGGTTTCAGTCATAGTCATCTGGACAATGTTTTCAAATTCAAGACATTTCGGCTCCCATCCGGACGTCATTCTCAATTGTGAAAATATTTCGAGAACTCAGAAATTTATTTAAATTTCTGAGTTCTCGAACCATTTTGAAAACATTGTCCAGATGACTACGACTGAAACCTTTTCTACTCTGTATGTAAACATAAGCACCTATTGTCCTTACAGAAACCCTCCGTAGAACACAGAAACAGTATGAGATCACCTTTTTTTCCTCATTAGGACAAAAGACCAATTTGTATAACAAACATCAATTGCCGCCTTTTAGCAAACCTGACAGTCACAATGTCTCTACAACTTCATCATAAAACATTAAGTTTTATGATGAAGTTATCCTTAGCCAGACAGTTGTAAAAAGTCACATTCAATAAATCCACCAGAAATCCCTTCAAATCTCCATGAGATCCTGTCACTCTATGCCATATTTTCTCTGCATGTAAACATACGCACTTATATTGTCCTTACAGAACCCACCATAGTACACAAACCAGCATAATGTCACCTTTTTTCCTCATGGAGATATAAAAGATCAATTTGCATACAAACACAAGGGACAAAATAGACCAATTTGAATATGAACACCCCCTGTCACCTTTTAGCAGACCAGATAGTCACACGACTCACCTGACCTATACACCCAGCACCTCACATAACTCACCTGCCCTCTACTCTCCCCCTCCACCTCACACAACTCATATGACATAAACAACCACATATCACATGATACATGGCAGCGAGTACACAAGATGAACACTTTGCATACACTGAAGCCCAGGGCTCCCAGCAGCCTTATTTTAGAACCATTTGTGTGTCATCCTGTGAGTGGTGATTTAATCTTTTCTTAAAATAAAAAGTTTCTATAGATTTCTAATTTGAATGTACAGTTGCGCTGTTAGTGAAAGTTCAGTGAGGAAGATCGTTTCTCTCACATTTCCTTTCATATTCTCAAGTTTCCTCTAGCTCATTCCTGCTCTCCCCACTGTCATGAAAAACTTCAACAGTGTAATAATGATTTCTCCTAGCTGTCAAGAGTTATTTCATTCACAAATAAACATCAGCATATCTAACAAAAAGGTTTAACTCCAATACCATTATTTCATCCTCCAGAGCAGCTCTCTGTCTTAAAGATGTTTGCACTATTCTAGTTTTAAATTGCAACCTTTAAATCCTAACTGCCACTGTATCTCCATTTACCAGGATTACAGCATGTAGCTAAGTGGCTGGCGAGCTTGCATAACATTGACCCTTGTTATTCAAACCTGCTCTCCCATTTCTTTGTGTATATTTGTTTTAGTTTAACCAGGATGCGCTTCACAAGCTCCCAGTGCTCCCTGAGTCAACATTGGTGATTGTTGAGGGGTTTAAACAACCCTCCAAGCAATTTGTTGCCTGACATGAATTAATCTAATGAACTGGCTTGAGTCAATTAGATCGAAGGCTGCAATTTTTTGTCTTTATTATTAGGTATGGTGTGATAAGTGCACACCTTGTCAGGCAATGCCAGTAAACCCCCATCCTCAGGAGAAGCACCGAATAAATAAAACTTAGAGCCCCCTCTACACCTCCACCCGTTGTTTGTCTTAAGCGCCATAACTGCTGTTCAATATGGTGGTGTGGTGTTTGTGTGCATGTGAGCGAGGAGCTGGTGCACTGTTGTTATGGTGATTGATGGTAATACGTGGTGCACTGGGGTGAGGACCGAGGGATGATACCAGTTAGTGGCAATATTGCTGCTGTCAGACGGCCAGAATGATGGTTATTAGCAGAGAATAATGCACATTTATCGATAAACACAGACACACGCATATATACACTGGAGCTGAGCCTTTTAAGCAAATGAACATCATTCACTTGTAGATGATGTATATAGTGCAGTATACAGGTCTATCCGTCTAACTCTCATTTACATTCACTTTCATGACCTTTAAGGCTTCTTTCAGACAGGGATCACACAGATGAAGGAGATGGGAACTTCACAGCAGATTAACTGTGCCATCCTGTCCATTTATCCACATTTATCCCAGAACAAGAAAGGTTGGTCTAACCAGGATACAGGAAGGAAATGGCTCATCCAGGTTCCCTCGAGAATTTTAATTTTTTTGACATTTCTGCTTTAGTAGTCATAGTAGAGAGAGACAGGAAAGGCCATGTAGAGAGAGGGGATGACATCTAGCCCGCATGTACGGAAAGCCAAGTGGACCATAAACGCCTCAGAAATGTAGTGTACCTTCCAATAAGCATGTTACAAAAACGCCTTGGGACAACAATTATAACCTTGCCGAGGCTTGCTGAGGCTACAATTGTCATCTACCAAAGCTACAATTGTCGGCTTGCAGGGGCTACAATTGTTGCCAAGGGGTTCATTGTAGCCTTGCTGAGGCACAAAGAAAGAACTGCCCCATGTGGGACTCAAACCCAAGTCGCACAGTTTCCGATTGATGGCAAAGCGACCCTCAGACAGGCATAGCCCTAGGAGGAACCCAATGATCAATATGCAAATCACATTAGTTCTCACAGCTAGCTGTGTTCTTCATCAACACACGAGCCGAGTGATCCACCGCTAAGAGTTGTCACAGTATTTTTTTGTTTCATGGGGAGGCCACAGTTCAGTTACAGAGGGTTTAAAATGAGACAAACAAACAAGAAAACAAATGGCATCACAGTACAGTGTTCTACCTCTGAGCAATCTGTGTTGGGGCAATGTCAGGGGAGATATCAGTGGAAACTCAGACTCAGCCTTGATGATCGTAATTGATACACGCTCTACTAGGTGAGCTACCGGGATGCCTATCCCTCGAGAATTAAGTTTTTCATGCAAATGTTCATGCATGTGACATAACATATGGAGGAGGGTTAGACAGGAGATCGGAGTGGAGGAGGATCTGTGAAATGTTTTTTGTTACAGCACTGAACTGAATCATATCTCTCCAATATTAGCTTCTCTGCACTGGCTCCCTGTAAAATTTAGAATAGAATTTAAAATCCTTCTCCTCACCTACAAAGCTCTTAATGGTCTGGCACCATCGTATCTTAAAGATCTCATAACACTATATTATCCGACTAGAACACTGCGCTCCCAGGATGCAGGGTTACTTGTGGTTCCTAGAGTCTCCAGAAGTAGACTGGGAGCCAGAGCCTTCAGTTATCAAGCTCCTCTCCTGTGGAATCAGATCCCAATGTGGGTTCGGGAGGCAGACACCATCTCCACATTTAAGAGTAGGCTAAAGACTTTCCTCTTTGATAAAGCTTATAGTTAGGGCTGGCTTGGGTGAGTCCTGAACCATCCCTTAGTTATGCTGCTATAGGCCTAGACTGCCAGGAGACTTCCCATGATGCACCTCTTTCCTCCCTCCTTCTCTCCCTCTCCATCTGTATGCATTTTTATCCCATTACTGCATGTTACTAACTCGACATCTTCTCTCTCCCGTAGTTCTGTACTTTCTCCTTCCTCTCCTCTCTCCTTCTGTCACTTTCAGCAGGTATTTCTGCCTCCGGAGCTGCAGAGTCTGGATCTGTGGTTGTGGGCCACTTGCTGCCCCCGTGTTCCTGCTTGACAACTGCTACTACAGTTGTTGTTATTGGCTCTGTTACTGTTGCTGACATTATTCTTCCTATAGCTGTCGTTGCTATTATTACAAATTTATTAATATTAACACTATAATTACTATTCTACTATAAAAAAGAATTCTACGTGGGCTTTGCATTGTGCCCCCCCCTCAAAACCTCTCTCTCTCTCACTCTCAAAACCTAACACGGCAGTGGCGGATGGCTGCCCACCATTGAGTCTGGTTCTGTCCAAGGTTTCTGCCTGTTAAAAGGAAGTTTTTCCTTGCCACTGTCGCCAAATGCTTGCTCATGGTGAGATTTGTTGGGTCTCTGTAATTAATATTATAAAGAGTACGGTCTAGACCTGCTCTATAGGAAAACTGCAATGAGATAACTTCTGTTATGAATTGGCGCTATATAAATAAAATTGAATTGAATTGAACTGGAAAAACCTTGCGTGGCACTATATATATCCGATATCTGCATGTGTGTCTGTAATATCAATGAGAGTGTACTTGTGAGGACAAAGTGTCTTAATAAAGATAGAAACATAATGAAAATTGTACAAAATGGATATGATGCTACCCGTGGTTTTGCACAGAGAATATAATAACGGTCATCAAATAGTGAAAAAAATTGAATTTAATTGAAAATGGCCAGAAGTGAATAATTACTCTATCTTCACCTAAGATCAGTACAACCAACACTAGCATTGTACCATTCCCTGACATCTCCTGTCCTCTCTTGGACCTGTATAGACTCGGCACCTACAAGGCCAAGGGGATCTCCATGATCTTTTGGCTCATTATTGTTGAAGTGGGGGACTCTGGTGGTGATGGGTCCTCCACCTCATGTGATCCTTCCGTAGTGAAAGTGCACTGAAAGTTGTTGCTATCCATGCTAGCTAAAAGTGGCTAATGGCAATAGTGATGGTCAAGGTGTCAATGTGTCTCAGTCTTTTCACCCCTGTTTATTTGAATTCTTTAAAGAAATAATTAGATCAGAAGATTGATACCATTCTCATGTCTGGGTGTTACAGAGGGGTAGTCAGGAAGCAATTATCTTGGCTTAGAAATAGTTCCAGCATGTAATTCACCCTGAAACCACAAATTGTAATTTTCACATTTCTGTTTAGGTACAAATTAAACAAACCAGATACAACATGTACATTAGTGAGCTTTAGAGGTGTTGGTAGGTGTATTTTTGACCTTTGAAGAGGGCCAGGCTACAGTGGCAGCCATTCAGAATTGCCTCTCCCACCCGAAGGCCTCTTGGCTGCCAAACGACTGGGAACCAGTTTCCAGCCAACTCCCTGCCACTGGGAGTCTCCCCCCTCCTCCTGTTTCCTGACAGGGTGTGTCTAGATTCCACTGTAAACACGCCCATTCATTCAATTGCAGAGTGTCACCATGAGATGGCACTTCCTTTACAAAAACACATTTACACATACCAATGTGTGTCCCATCTAGTTGTTAATAGTTATTCACATATTATCAACTGTGATTTTACCCTAACATTTCACCTTAATGACTTTGAAGTTCAATGCATCATTTTAGACACACATGCAATAATATTATTAACTACCAGTGTTTATTTATTTTGATTGTTGTTTTTATGCATTCACTAACATAAAATATAGATTACTGTTTAAATATATACTTAAGGCCTACCTTCTATTCTGTACCTTGAAAGCTCAAAAAGATGTTATTTCAGCTGGATTGAATGTTATCAGCCGATTAAATGGCTATCATTTGTCATCAGGAGCATAGATTTACGCTAGAAGGCAATGTTTTGATCTTCCGTCGAAGTCAGGTGATGTAGTATAAAGAGCGAGAAAATTTCTCTCCAGAATGAGGTTGTAGTGGTGGGGTAGGTGATCACACACAGGACTTTCACCCAGGAGATTGCTTGATTCCTGTGTGAAACCAATACTTAATATTGACGTCTTTTTAACTAACATAGGCTACTTATTTTAACCCAAACTACTATCTTTTCCTAAACATATCCAAGTAGTTTTGACGCCCAAACATAACCAAACTGCGACAGTGTTTATTATTGTTACCATGACGACGAAGGTCACCTGACTTTGTCATTTCCTGCACGTCTAAAACTCATAAAATGTGAAATGTTTCTGGGTTACTTAAGCCTACTGTTTATCAATAATAGATGATATGCACCTTCTGGCCTACTGTTAGATGCAGTTTGCCCCTTCTGAAGCATTATAATGGTAGTGATGACAACTGATTACAACTGATAAATATAAATAACTGCTGTGCGCTGCACAGAATCTGTCCAGCTGACTTTATGTACTGTTATGGGGGCAGCGTTTCACAAAGTTTAGCCTATCCCTCCCTCCCACTCTTTGAAATATTCTGAATACTATTATGTTTTTATGGTTACACCATTACAATCACTTTAGACACACGTACCCAAAAAAATCAGCCTGAAACCCTTGGATTCCAAATAAACTTGTAGTTTTTTTCTTCAGTGGGTTTAGGTTTGCATATGTCTTGGCTATAGTGTGGGCTGGCAGGCCTGTTACGATGACACCACAATGGCCCATTAAGTGCAAAGAAAAATGTACACTGAAATGCTAATGATGTGAGAAATAGCCTAATAGGCAAATTAAGGCACAATAGTCAGAATATTTTTATCTTGCTTTGCTGTTGCAATGTTTTGTGTGATCACATTGCAAAAACAAGTGAAAGAATGCTTTCTCTCCTCCTTTCTGGAGTTATCGATGGTTCTGACAGTTAAAAAAAAAAACTATGTTACTACTGTTATGTAGGCTACATTATCACCTCCGAAACACTGTTACTTGCTGTTGTTTTTGTCTGTTACCTGAGTGCTGTGCTCTTCCTCCCTGTCCCCCTGAATTACTATTCCTAATTCCACATTTTCACCTCTCTATCTCCTATACAAATGCATTCAATCATCACAGAGAACATAGAGGAATGTTTTTTTTTTAAATAAAAATGTTATATTCAGTATTGAACAACATCGCAATCCCAATGACTAATATTTTTACATTAGGCTTATAATCAGCGGCGACAAAAACCAATACGCGGCCTCTCTAGGTTGACCTTGAGGGGGCTCCTAAGTCTCTCGTTGATCCTGCTCCTGATTCTGTGCCACTGTTCCCCTGACAGTTCTGGAAACCACTGGAACACGTAGGACTGGACCTTGTCCTTGTTTAAGGGTAGCTCCATTCCCATTCGTCCCGCTCCAGTTCACCCTCTTCACCCAGCTCTGGAATACTTCGAATGGTGCAAGAGCCATGAAGACCTGCGCCGCATACATCTCAGGCCAGTGCTCTCCCCCGCACAAAACTGTCAATGTAAAACACCTCATCCCGCTCTGCGGATAAGACTCTGGTGGAGATGTTGAAGTCAGGTGATGAAGTTTGAAGCGCTTTGAGTAGTCAGAAAGACTAGAAAGGCACTATATAAGTACAGTCCATTTACCATTTCCCATTTACGTCCGAGGGAACTGGCTCTGACGTAGTGGCGCTGAAGCAGGCTGGGGTGGCAGACAATGATGTTGGATTGGGGGGCTGTGGGTCCTCTCCTGCATGGCCTTCAGCTGAGCGTATGGGCCTAAACAGACACTTCCTGGTGATAGAATTGGCAGTCAGCGTCTCCTGTAGTGCTGGTGGAGTTGATGGTCTGCAGGTTAGACGAGCTTCCAGGTCAACCAGTCTATCCGTCACAGCCCCCAGCGCAGCCATCAGGGCAGCACAATCCTGCATTCTTCCTGCAGCTCTGACGCTTGGGTTGGGCTTCCATGACACTCAGTCGCCATTTGTTGTCACGAATGTCCCCCAGCGTGACATGACACAGACCTCTGCATCATACTGATGGTGGCAACCTAAAAAAAATAAACAAATTTTTTTTTGTCATTTACATATCTATTGCTACTACTGAAAAAAAATTGTTAAAAAGTAATCTGTATCTTTTAGTGACTTGTTGGGATTTACAATGGTTAAAGGGGCACCAAATTGTGTAGGTGTAATCAATTAATTATTAAATAATCAGAATTATCAAAGATAATCATAAATAACAAGTTTAATATAGTCCTCAGAGGCACCACTCTTATTAAAGAAGAGAAATGATAGCTAATTAATTGATTCAATCTCATAAAATACAATAAAAAAAAAATCAATGTCGAACCCCGATTAATAATTAAATTAAATTTGTGTGTGTGTGTGGATGATCCAAGATGGCTGCTTGGATCCAAAATGGCGGCTATTGCAGAGGCTGCATGTCATCAGACAAGGAAAGTTAATACAAATGCTATGCTATGTTTTGCCCAGTTATATGTTTGGTGGTTACGTTACCAGTCCGTAGAAGTTGCTTTGAAGTTGCTGTGATTATCTGGCAGTTCCATTTAGCCAGGCAGGGAAGAATGTTGGTTCCGATTAAAGAACTGCTGTGCAGTCTGTTTGCGCAGATGGAGGCCCCAGTTGCTCCGTCTGTTCTTCTCCTCAAAGTCAGTTCTTAAAGTTAGCTAGCAGACTGTGCGTGGCAGCTGTCGGCGCTAACTATTGTTGCAGGAATATTATGCAGGCGCTTGCGTCGCTGCTGTAAGAGAGAGAGTTCAGTTATGCTGTGTGTCTGCTCCAGGCAGATCACACGGGGAGGGTTAGTGGTGAGCTAACCGGAAACGTAAGGCAAAGGCAAGCCCTCATGTTGCGGCCATAATACTTTGTTCTTCATCGGGGGATCAGAAGAGACAGAACAGTGGCCGATGACCCCTTTTATTGTCCTGGTGACATCACGGGTCACAGGTCAGACTGACCCATTGTAGGTGGAATGCTGAGTTCAATGGCCCTCAGGATTGTGGAATGCTGATAAAAGTTCAGTTAAAGTCCCACAAATGAATGAATTCAATCAGTTGTTATCACTACTATTATAATGCTTAAGACGGGGCAAACTGCATCTACCAGTAGGCCAGAAAGTGCATATGATCTATTATTGATAAACAGTAGGCCTAAGTAACCCAGGAACACTTCACATTTTATGAGATTTAGACGTGCAGGAAAGGACGAAGTCAGGTGACCTTCGTTGTCATGGTAACAATAATAAACACGGTCACAGTTTGATTATGTTTGGGCACCAAAACTACTTGACCATTTGAACCCACACCATGAAAATATCATGGTGTGGGTTAAAATAAGTACGTCAATGTTGAGTATTGGTTTCACACAGGAATCAAACAGCGGTCTCCTGGGTGAAAGCCTTGTGTGTGATCACCTACCCCTCCACCCTGACCTTGTTGCGGAGAGAGGTATTTTTTCACTCTTTATACTACTCACTTGACTTCGATGGCAGATCAAAACATTGCCGTCTAAAGTAAATCTATGACCGATGACAAATAACGGCTATTTACTTGGCTGATAACATTCAATCCCGCTGGAATAACACATCTCTTTGAGCTTTTATGGCACAGAATAGAAGGTAGGCCTGCAGTATATATTTGAACAATAATCTATATTTTATGTTACAGTAGTTAATGCATAAAAACCACACACCACAACATAATATTTTCATGACCTTGTGATATAATACCAAGCACTTCATTAAAAGTATGCTCTGTGTGAGAAGCACACTCCCTCATACACATCAAATATGATAAGAACAGTTGATTTCAGGCACACTGGGTCAATGAAAATGCCCAGCAGCAGACTTCACAGTCACAGCAGTCTGATGGCAGTGACCAGCTTTGATAATCACTGCTCCTCCCAGGGGTTCTACTGCCCCCAAGTGGCCAAAAATAAATTAATGGTATTGTAAAACCTTTGTAACTTCTAAATGGAACAATGAAGAAGTGAAATTTAGTATTGAGATGCTAACCTTACAAAAAATACACCTGAATAGATTTTTTTTTCCGGGTAAGGATTTTCTGGAGCCATGGTATCTAACCAGCATTGGTGATACTGCATTAAGAAACACAACCAAAGTGGTTGCCATATGGTTGCATTACCATTAAATAAACTGGTGAGGGAGAGTATTGGACCTGTGTTCAGAACACTTCAATTAACGTGTGAATTGTTTTAATAAATGTAAAATAGTCTCTTTAACCTTCCCCTTAAGGGTCAAAAATGACCAGCCTTTTGTCTGAAATTTTGTTTGTCTGTGAACTTGAGTCGTGTGTGGGGTCATGGAGGGGAGATGCTGCACATGCACAATAAATTTTTAGTTCAATCAGTAGCACACATTCTCAATTCCTCATTGTGTGTGTATGTGTGTCTTTAGGGTTTTTGTGGTGTGTACATGATTTTATAACTGCTGGGTCAAAAAAGACAATTTTTGTACCCTGGTGGTGTACAACTTTCATGGAAATATAAACAAAGGCAATGTTTCACTTTTTCTAATGTTAGGGTCCCTCTAGGAAAAGTCATCAAATTTCAAGTTGAAAAAGGATCATTTAGGGGTTTTTCCTCTGCTGTTAAAAATAGTAGTGTCATTTTTGACCCTTAAAGCTAGGGTAGGTAATGTTGGAGAGACAGATATTTCTGTCCAACCGAAAAAATCCCACCCCATCCCTTCACGCCTCCCTCCAAAGCCACTCCCCCAAAATACCTTTTTATGCGCAATGACTGTGCGGGCAGAGTTCACGCAGGTAGGTATGTAGACAGGCAGGTAGGCCAGCCAGGATGGGCTTATTATAGACCAGTAACAGCCACAGATACCGGATTTCTTTTTTTTTTCAGAGCATTTCATTAATTGATTGCTGTCAGGATGTAAAAAGAATTTCAACAAATATAACAAAAAATGCTTCTGAAAAACATACTAGGGCTAGATCTTGTTTTTAATCATATATATTTCTAGAGTTTACCATGAACAGGCATGTAGTGCTCCCGGAAGGTATCAGTGGCTTGTTGGTCTAGGGATATGATTCTCTCTTCAGGTGCGAGAGGCCTCTTGTTCAAATCCTGGATGAGCCCTTGACAAGAACAGTTTGCGAGTCTCAAAGGATGGGGTTAGTGGATGAATGTATTCAGCTGAAGGCCCTAAGAAGTACAAGAAATACACACATGTATATGATGTGTGTGTTCATATGCGTTCAGGGATCAGTGTCACTGTGAAATCGCCAGCAGCCACAGCACCCCTGCCACGGCGTCTTATCTGTGGTGTGTTTGTTGGAAGCGGCTGTGGCGGCGGCGGCGGCTGTTGGTTCAGCGGTGCATCTCAGCAGTCTGCTGCTGCTGCTGCTGTGAGGCTGCTTTCACTGTGATGAACAGCTGATGACACAGCAGCTGAGGGGCTGGGGTGAGAAGGGTGGCTTATGGGGAGACGTATGATAAATAGACTGGGCAACAGAGATCAGAAGAAGAAGACGGGTATGAATACATATTTGAGTGTGGGAGGAGATGTTTGGTGCAGATGGAGGCAAAGAATGACTCAGGATTGTGGCTTATCAGAAGAGCAGAAGCAAACAGTTGTTCCTAAAGAATTTTTATACACTCGAGAATAAAGTTTGGATAAGATATTTTGCCTAAACTCAACATTTATATGCTCATGTAAATTAGTTAGGCTAAGGGATTGTACAAAAATTATTAGGGGGGTGGGGTTCAGAAAGGGGGAGGGTTATGTATTTTTTCTTTGTGCTTACGGGAGGGTAGTCTGCAATTCTTGGGAGAGACAAGAAAAGCAGGGGAGAGAGAGAGGGGACGACACGCAGCAAAGGGCCCAGGCCAGAACCCAACCCAGCCCTGATACACAGGGCTCCAGACTAACTTTTTCCACTAGTAGCACTGGTGCTCCCAACTAAAAATTTTAGGAGCACCATCACAAAATTTAGGAGCACCACTTAAATTGACATGCAGTTCCTAGGGGACCTAAGCAAAATTCTGAAAAGGGGCCCTCCTACCTGACCCGTGTAAACCATTTGCCAATGCCACATAGTTACATCTGACACCACAGTGATCTATGATTGCAGGCCTCCTACTGCCCCCATGTTCATGCTCAACAACCGCTACTAAAATTATTAATAGTCTTATTACTATTATTATTTTATTAATTTTAATATTCCCACTACCATTACTTTATTATTTTAAAATTCTATGTGGAATTTGCATTGTGCAACTGTATGTTCTCTTACCTCCTGCTCTCTCTCTCAACCCAACCGTCAGCGGCAGATGACCGCCCAACCTGAGTCTGGTTCTGCCAGAGGTTTCTGCCTTTTAAAAGGAAGTTTTTCCTTACCACTGTCGCCAAGTGCTTGCTCACGGTGGGAATTGTTGGGTCTAAATAATATTATAACGAGTATGGTCTAGACCTGCTATATAGGAAAAGTGCAATGAGATAACTTTTTTCAAAAGTTAATTGAATTTAATTGCTGTAACTAAACCTTTACTGAGAGACTAGTTAATCATTGTTTTGTTTTAAAATTATGTGCACCTATGAAGAGTGCCATCACGCCCAAATATTGTCTGGACTGGTCCACAGAGAGGTTGCTGCTGGAAAACGGAAGTTTACAAACACCATTGCCCATTGGTGTTTATCAAATGTAATTAATAGTTGTGTGCTCACTTTTGTCAGGCACAAAAGCGAGCGTGAAAGCGAGAGATGCACTGCAAGCTACATCAACTTAATTTTACTGTTATTTGCTGACATCAAACTTGGAGAGGAGAGAACACAAGTTTACCTGATTGCTGTTCCCACAAATTACTCTCATTGTTTTTTTCTCTTTTCGTCACCAGAAGTATAGTTCCGCTTCATCCTCTCATTGAAGTTGTAAACACTGACAACTGCTTTGACACGAGGGGGGGCCGCCCATTTTTTTCCTTCCGGTTTGAACGCTACTGTATTTATTCTTCCGGTTTAGCGCTAGGATAGTTTACTAGTTAATAGCGTTGTCAACAGTGAATGAAATTTGGGAACATTCAGCAGCTACACTGCGGCGATCGGATGGTTTTACAGTACCACATCCATCAGCCATCAGTGGCTAGGAGGACGACTGGCGAAAATGGCCTGAAATCACCTATGAGGACAAAGTGAATTACTTTGTAGTGTCTCTTGGTGTAGATGGCTCCACGATGAGGAACTACAAAAGTACTGAAGCATATCAATACCTCCACTTTGGTAAGGTAGGCAAAGTCCTATACTACAAAGATGAAAGTGGAATGGTATTTTTGAAAGCTGACGTGCAGCATTTATGACCGACAGACAGTTAGAAATGTAAGATTAGCTAGTCATTATGCTAAGCTACATTAAAACTACATTAAGCGATATTACGCACATTTTTATGCAGTAAAATGACCCCTTGCAATGTGAGAGTCATCACTGTAGGTCTCTTTCCACCATACTGTTTACATCCAGCCTGTTGTTGTTGCCTGGTTTTATTTCATAAAAACACAGTGTCAATTTATTTGAATAGTAACAGTATTAGCACTTTTTTCCACATGTTATAGGCATTTGCAAATCAACAGAACTGATGCAGTGAGGAAAATGGAAAAACTAAGTAATTTGTCTAGTCTGATCTCGTGCTGGGTAAGGTAAGTATATATTATAAAAGTAAGTTCACAATATCTCTAATCAGCATACATAATTATTTCATAATATATTAAGCAAGATTTTTAACCGGCCTATAATTAAGTATAAGATTCCAATTATACATGGTTGAGAATTAATTATGTGTTTATAACCTATCACCAAATAAAGGTAAGTCTATGATTTGTTAAAGTGTTAGTATACGAAAGCACACCTTTGCACTGGGCGAGCCCTGTGTTTAACCACAGCGGTTCCAGGTCACAAAAGCCTTGCCATCCATGATGGTCAACAGTCAGTTGCAGCATACATCTTATAACTTGTATGACTCATGTGGCTTGGTGGTAGAGCGGGTCGTTCCCGGTTTCCCCGGTTTGTCAAAGTGTCCTTGAGCATGCATACATACATCTGAGTTACAAAATTTCCTTAGATACACAGGTACAGTGGTGCTTTAAGCTAAACAAACTCTTGCGAATGTCAACATGCTGACATAGTCACAATGACAAGACTGACATTTTATCCTTTAGGCATTTTGACTTTATTTTACAGTCAACAGTGTAGAGAGAAAGGAAACAAAGATCCCCGGCGGGAATCTTAACTGTGGACTTTTTATAGCTATTTGGTCAGACAATGAATGTCTGTACAAAATTTCATTGCAAACTCCAACATTTTTGAAATATTTCTCTCCAGGGTTGATAGGTACTTTAGCTAGCTAACAGTTGACATCTGCACAGTTGGTACATTGGCTGTTTGGGGCACATAAACATGGACTACACAAAAAGTCTAGTGGTCAAATTTGTCATTAGCATTTTCATTCTGCTTGAAAACATCTTTAGTAAAGTGGAGGGTACAATGAAAATAGTACCCCATAAATTATTTGTACAGTTCTTAAGAAATGTAATACATCAACCCAAAGGCCTCCTCCTTACTATCTTTCTGTATAAACTATGGGTCACTGACAAAAGTATCGCGACCTTGCTAAACTGTGATACAAGAACCAGAAAGAGTGGTAATAATGTTAGCTTTAAATCTGATAATAAATGTGGGTGCTGAAAACAAATGACTTGAATATGACCTGCATTGTGAAGAGATATTGGAAAATGTCAATGTACATGTGGATAGAGAGGATGATTTTCTCCTCTGCCCATCTCCCTCAGGGTGTGTGTGTGTGTGTGTGTGTGTCTTCTCCCTGAAGTGAGTAATAATGATGGTGATTACCATAAAAGAGACTAAACCTGTATCTGACTGATATGGCAATACTAACATGGGACGGCCAGCCACCATGTTACTCATTCACCAAAATGATGAAAGTCTACAAATGTGAATGTTTTTCTATATTATTTTCTGTCTATCACATTCAGGCTCAGCCACAGATTGCCTGGGGCAAGTTTGTATTTTGATAAGGATGGTGGAAATTTCAATTTTGTATGTGTGCATGTGTGTGTCTGAACAGTGGAAGCAGAGAGAAGTTATTGTGTGTGTGGTGTGTGATCATTATTCAGTTTAGAGAGTTCAAGGGTCAAGCTACAGAGAAATACATAACTTTCATATGGACCTTTGGAACTCAACCCTGCAACTGAACTGCATGATTTCTCAGTGAGGTATTTCCCTAATGAACCCTTAATGTGGGTGGGCATGGTCTATGTCTGACAGACTTTTTAGAAACTTGTCGTTTTACATACATGTTTTAATCGGTTAAAAGGTTTTATTCATCGGACGTTTGGATCTTTAATTAATGTTACAAATCGATTGCTGACTCAACTGCTGCCAGCTTAGCTAACTTTGTTTGGTTTGTTTTTTCCATCCGTACCCGAGCCTGGTGAAGGGCAGAAGGTCCTGTGGCTCTTTCGCTACTCGACCCTGAAGTCTAAAGTCTTGCAACTTGAAAACAAGTTCCAGGCTTTGGAAAACTTGGGATGTCCACCTTCTCTGACTCCAAATGGATGCTTGTCTTCTGGCTCAGGTGCCACTGTGGAAACGTCCCACCCCTCTCTGGCAGCTGCAGTGAGTGCTTCCCCGTCAGGGGTATCCACCAAGCCCGTGGCTATGGTTAACTCCTAACCCAAAACAAGTGTCTGCTCTCACCGAAGGAAACCTGGGAGGTTTATAACCCTCACGGAACCCCCCGCTGGACCTGTGCTGGAGCCTGCCCCTACGTCGTTTGAACCCAAGGTCATCTGTCGTTTGTCATGTATCGCTTCCTAAAGCAACAACTCTCTGCTTCCCAGGAGCCAGAGTACGGGACATCAGCAATGTTGTTCCAAAATGTATTCAGGATCCCTCCAGCATCTCCACAGTCGTCGCACACATCACCTCATGCAAATCCTTTTTTTCTTCCGATTTGAAGAAATACATTAAGAAAAGCAAGACACGTGACCCGGAAGTGAAAGTAAATATATCGTTCCAGGTGTTTGCTAAAGGCTAAAGCTAGCTGATGCAAACCGGCGCTATAAAATAGACTGGCCCAGGAGGAGAGCGACTCTCATACTCAAACAGGCGTGACTGCAATCTAGCGTCTGCAGGGGTTTTTGACGAGCCAGCCAGCCAGTCACGCTCACAAACCCCACTGTGAGCTGGCTGGAGCGGAGTACCAGGGGTTGAACTCTAGAGGGCAGAGAGCCCTACATGGGCCCGCTGGAATATGCTTGAGGCTGGTTGTGCGAGAACAATGCAGATAACCACAGGTTCTCGTTAATTTGATTAATTTTATAATGGACATTTGTATTGTGATATTTAAACAAACCATCCGTCACCAGGGAAATAAAAGCCTCTTGTCTAGAGACCGGTCTCTCTTGAGAGAGCTCCAGCAGCTCACAGCGGGGTCTGTGAGCGTGACTGGCCAGGTGGCTATAGCTAGTGACCCCCCCGCAGCTTAGGATCTCTGACAACAAACTCACATCAGAAATTTCATAATGTAGGCTATTTGGTCTAAAGAATGATTAACCACTGTGCTATATACTGTGTGAACACTGTTTTAGGAGTTGACTGTATGAGATATTGTATAAGACTGAAACATGGAAAACACAGCTGCTCTCACAATTCTGAGCAGATGTGCCAGATCTTTCTTCTCCCTATACACTCCACTGGAGTGTGTGACTCCAGTGTATATAATAATAGACAACAAACACTCCCATTATGTCACACAAGTGAAGAGAATCCATACACATTTATTGGCTTTAATAAACATTATATTATGAATTAACATAAATCATGCCCCGGTCCAGGTTCATTTATTTATTTATTTTTCTTCTAACTAAACTTCTTCTAACCCTGGCCACTATCCTCTTGGCTTTTATTTTGATAGATTTACTTTCACTTCCAGGTTACATGTCTTGCTTTTCTTATTTCTTCAAAACGGAAAAAGAAAAAGGGAATTTGCAAAAAACTAAATTGGACCGTTATTTAAAAAACGGAAAAAACTGCTAATAATTAATAAGTAATAATAATAAGAAGAATGATTGAGTCGAAGATGGCTGCAACTCCACCTCCTCGGCTGGATTAGTGAGAAAATCGTTAAGGAGAGAGCTATGAGTTCAAATGTATAGCAGATAGTCACAATAATGAAGAATCAAACAAAATTAGATCAGAATTTTCCTACTGACAGTAGTACAGACTTAAGGTGCTTAACCTTAACATTATTTATGCAATGTGAACTTTGAAGAAAATGATTGTCTTTTCTTTCTTCTTCTGTGCAGATTGACAGCAAAGTCATCGTGCTGATGGATGATGCAATTCTGGCATATTACATTCCCTCCTACGGAGGTCCTCTTAAATTTTTCCAAAGTAAAAAGTCCCTCTCAAAGTGAAAACAAGGGCTTTTATAAAAACTGAGAAAATGAAAGTCAGAAAGGAAAGCACTAGGGAAAACACATCAACGATGACAACGATGCTAAAACAACCTGAAATGTAGAGATTGGATGGATTCACAGTGATTGTAACATAGCCAAACAGGTGAGGACAAAAAAGGGAGGTGGCACCAGAAAAATTAAATTAGCCATTAATGCTGAATTAAAAGACATCCTTAAAGAAGGAAAAAACGTTTCTTCCCTGGTGGAATATCTCCTAAAGGGTCAGAATCAGATTTTGAATTTGAGGTGTGGGAGTTTAAACAGAACTGCCTTACTGATGACACTTGACTGTCTGTTGGCACTATGTACGAGACTGCGAGGCTGACAATGCTACGCTTTTACATTGAAACCAAGCCAAAAGAACTTGAAGAAGATGATGCCAGTGAGACATCTGAAGTGATCCTTGTCTCATCACACAGTGGCAATGAAATCAATACAACAGAACTACAAGTGGGTGATTTTGATGGAGTCCACTCTGTTTTAGGTGTATGTGGAATTTGGTCCCCTTATGGAGATGAAGAAGACACAGAGGACACATTGATCTATGAGGGTTTTCCAATGCCCACCAGTCCAGCTCATCCAGAGGATGTGATAACTATCACCGTACATCATGCTAACACTTTACATGACATGATTACTGCTTTCTCTGATGCAGAGATTTTGAACAAAGCACTGAATGTGAGATGCATACTTCCAGACAACAAAGAAGAAGCAGGCAGTGGATCTGGGGTACTGAGAGGTGTTCTCAGCTGCTTCTGGCATGAATTCTACAATCGATATACACTTGGAACAACAGTTAAAGTGTGTTGGGATTTACAGTGTTTAAAGGGGGGCACCCACTTGTGTAGGTGCGATCAATTAATTCTGGCTATCAGAATTATCAAAGATAATCCTAAATAACTTTAATTAATTAAGTCCTCGGGGGCACCACTCTTCTTAAAGGAGAAATGATTTATTGCTAATTTATTGATTGAGTCTCATAAAATACACTAAACTATCAATTTGGAACTCAGATTAATAATTAAATTAATAACTATAACCAGAATTACCACCAATAGCTAGTAGGTTGAAGGATTTGGAGTTCAACATAGAAGAGGTTGCAACCAGCATAATATACACAAGCATTTATTTAAAAGATAAACAAAGCAAAAACACAATGGGAGCCGAAACGTCTTGATTCAGAAAACAGTGTCCAGATGACTACGACTGAAACCTTTTCTACGATGTTACTTTTAACATTGAAATGTTAGTTTAAAAAGTCGAGCCATTCTGGTTATATGCTCTTCACAGACCAGTCTATCTGGTTATGAGATTTAACCATATTATTATTGGTACTACCATGAAAATGTTTTTTTTAATATAAAGTTTTAAATGTGAATAAAATGTTACTTCTTCCAACACATTTGTATTCAAGTATTCAGTTGAATGTTGATGTTATGTTGATCATGGTCCATATCCATATGGGTAAAAAGTGATGGGGTAATTAAGGTTTAAAATACAGTTCAAGAATATTAAGAAGCATTTTATAGTCAGTCATTCATATTGGACACAAATGTGAGAAAGTCATTAGTCAGCTTGCATTAAAAACAATTGTGAAAGAAGTGTGTGGACAATTTACACGAGTGAAATGCACACTGCATTGCATGGGACTTCTGTGAAATAGCTGTCTTATTTAAAAGGTGCAGTTTATTATTTAACTAGCCACCATAAACAGAGCTATGGATTTACCTAGAAAGAGCAGATTTTAGTATTAAGGAAAAATATGAAACCTGAAACGGTTCCGCTGAAAGTCTAATAGTAAATGCACAATGATCATTTTGAACACTCTCAAGACTTGTAATACAAAAACTTATTCTTGAAAATTGGGAAAGAGAAATACGATATGAAAAGTATGTTACTGAGGGTCAAACATTTCTGAGGAATACATGGAATATCAAGGCCAACAATTTTTACTGATACACTTTTGAAAAAATGTAATAACTTACAATACCATGGTGGGTTGTTTTTAACCATCTCGTGTTTAAGAAAGTCATTTCACTGCTTAAGAGCTTTAGAACCCAACTTATTCCTCAGTTTTCCTTACTACATACAGTGGTGTGAAAAAGTGTTTGCCCCCTTGTAAGATCTGAAACATTTAAGTGTGACAAACAAGCAAAAAAATAAGAAATCAGGAAAGGGGCAAACACTTTTTCACACCACTGTATATATGGATTGCCTATATATTTTATTGAGTCTGTTTGTAGGAGTCCAAGTATGTGTGTGCACATGAGTTTCTGATTGGACCCAAAAAAATAAGACACTTGTGTACAAGTTGCATAGTTTTCATGTGTTATATTACAGTAATCCCTGAACAGTCTCAGGCAGACAGTTTATTAGTGATCAATGTGTTTGCATCGGGGTGTCGGAGGTTGGGAACACCAACCTGATTATTCTGGGGGGTCGCGACTCGAAAAGGTTAAGAACCGCTGCATTAGACTGTTACAAAATAACTCCTATGAAACTTTTCAGATATACTACCCTGACAGTTATGCTATGCAGCAACTAAAATTATTTGGTTAGGGTCAGGACAGAGCTCGTGATTTAAGAAAATCACATCCAACACAAGAATTTGCTCCCTACAACATTTTGTTGAGCTATGATCTCACACTACCTTGTGCTTTGGCACAATATGCCACCGTTGTTTGGTTCAGTGTAAAAACACAAAGGCGGCGTAATGACAGGCCTTGGTTTTAAGGTTGTTTTTTTGGTTGTGTTGTGGCAAAAAAAAGGGACTGTGGCTGAGCAGGCATCTTTTATGAGGGGTGACCCAACCCGAGTCATCCCTTTGTCAAAGAATGACATCAGAATGTCTCTGGTCCCTCCATCTATTATTGTTTGCTCTGCTTGGTGTTAAAGGAAAAAAAGGGAATCGAGTTAGTTACAAATGTAGATCATAGCTCTGTATGTCATGATTAGAATGAATTTAGGTCAATGAAAGGGTGAAATCAAGCTCAGCCATGAAACTAAAATTATTGTTTACAAAAACACAAAAGGGGTCATGATAGAACTACACAGTAATAGTAGTAGTAGGGATGAACTCACATTTCTTTCATAGCTATCTCATTGCTAATACCTTACATTTACGTGTCTCAGCCATATTCAGTTTCATTAAAACTTGCATGTCATTTCAGTTTACTTCAGCATAATGGTTTCAAACATTCATTCACTGATTACTCAAATTTGATAGAAACATCGTACAGTCCAAATAGAACGCCAAGAGAAGAAAGCTTATATTTCAGAATTTAACTAAATAGTGTAATCAGGTGTGTTATTAACGCTTTAAAATCAGTTAGGCTACATCATCCATGTTATTGACACTGAGGATGCCACGCGCCATTCCTAGTTTAATGTTAATATCCTTAGCATGGACGCTAAATGGTGCATTTTATCAGTGTAAGGGGACTTGATGATTACTTGATGTGTTCATTTATTGTATTTATTATTATTGTTTGTACGATGTCAATAACGTCTTAGAGTTAACATGTTAAAACACCACCCGGCAAGCTAGGTTACTGGCTAACATTAGCTGACATGCAAACCGTTTAAGTAACCATGGTAACTAGGGTTGCCAACTTCCTGAAATGGAAATACGGAATGCCGGGAGATGTATAACCCTCCAAGAGGGGTCTGTATAAGAAACCTACCTAATGATGATGCAGTGTGGGTTGAGAAAGGACATTAATTAGTGGTGATTGTAAAGGGGAAGAGCAGTGTTTTCGGCCTTACTCACCAAACCTCATTCATAAATCCTACAGTTTCGTTTCCTGTTGATGTACAAAGGCACTCACATAGTGAACTCATTTCTTTTAGATGTTTTATAAATCAAGAGGGTCTTAAGGTAAATTCGGCATGGATTGCCAACAATCAATGGTGAGTAACATGCCCTGTCTGTAAGCAAGGAATGTTTAAGATGGAAGGCTGATAACACAGGAGTGTTGCTCTGGCTGAATCCCTCATTTTTGCCTAAAGTGGTAAACTCTCAGACGGTGAACCAAGTGGTTGAGATCACCACATTTTAACTCGATCCGGCTCCCCCACAGGGTGAAGTAGACCTGCTTGCTTTGTGTCCAGTGAGGGCACCAAGGGCTTATATTGCATGTACTCAGTCTCTGAGGTGCTCAGACTCTCAGTTATTTGTCTATCCCAATGAAAAACAAGTGGGGCTCCCTGTGTCTAAACAGTCTTTATCCCATTGGATTGTCAACACTGTCTCTGAGGCCCGTTCTGGACAGAACCTTCCAGTCCTGGGTAATCTGGTAGCTCACTCCACCAGAAGTGTAGCCACTTCAGGGGCCGCTTTAAAAGGGATTCCTCTTTCTGAAATCTGTGCAGCAGCAACTTGGAGTGCTCTTTGTACTTTTTCAGTACATTGACATTTCAGAGTCATTGTGGCATCCCCTGCACCATTGAGTTCTGCCATTCTGTTCTCAGCTGCTGGACACAAGGAGATGAGGAAGTGGAGTCCTCTGCTCTTCGCGACGCTGACGGTACTAGTCATCCAAGGAAAAGACTGTGGTGACGGTCTGAGTGAGGTCGAAATAGATCATAAGTTATGCATATACTGTAACTATGGATCAATGAGACTGAACGATGACTGTCACCATCTCTGCATTCCAGGCAAGAGGAGGAGGTGTGCTCACCTGGATGCTTTTATGGGTGGCGAGCCAAGCCTCCTAAGGTGAGTCACATGACTTTGTTGTTATATGGTCTATAGGATAGGTAGATGATTGCATCATTCAAGGTAAAGACTGTGGTGACGGTCATTGTTCGGTCTCATAGATCCATAGTTATAGTCATAACTTACGTTGTCGTAGTTACGACAGCTGTTGAAAACAGGAAGACAAATAAAAAATAAAAAATACACCTATTCATTTTTGGAGCCTGTTTGAGTAAACGTGTCACGTAGAAGAACTATTCAGCCCTTTTAAACATAAAAAAAGGACAGTACGTGACAGGCCAAAATCAAATTTGTCTCAGTGTCACAATCTGTACAACATATGACAAAAAAGCATACCACAAAAGAAAGAAGAGGCAGAGCAAGTAATTGCAGCTAACACATGATCCATGCACAAATACGGAGCATGAACTGGCCAATTCTCTTGGAATATGAATCAGAACTGGAATATGACCGCAGGTTGCAGCTGATCACCTTTTCTGCAGTCTGCTCTGGTTTCCAACACAAATAAGCCGCTATTTAACACGGATTAGGTTCCTAACCGATATCCCCTCCAAGCAAGGATATAATACCTGAAGACGGCTGACTGATGCCCTAAGTATCAGACCGGGTCTCTAAAATCTAAACGCAGTTAAACATTATGTTAGAGCCTGCCTAAGTTAAGTGGCGATAACCAGCTTGGTTGTATCACTTCTTTCAGGCTCAAAATGTCTCTCTGAGACAGGCCGGATAGCAACCGAGCGTATGTGCTGCAGTTTGTAGGAGAATCTGGTGGTACCTCAGACAGCCTGAGAGAGACTGCCTGAGGGAAACTCGAGACTGGGTTTAAGAGCCTTGCCCGGTTTAACAAGGTGATATCATGCCAAATACAATTAAATGCCTTCTGTAACTAATCAAATTCAAACCAGTATTTTTAGTAAGGAATCAAATATAATAATATAATACTTTTAACAATAATGATTATCCAATAGTATTAGCAATTGTCATTCAATATTATTAGCAACAGATCAACTATCATTCAATGATACTAGCAACCAATCAAATATTATTCATCTATATTAGTAACCAATCAAATATCATTTAGCAATATTAGCAATCAATCAAATATTTTTCAGCAATATTGGCAACCAATCAAATACTGTTCAGTGATATTAGCAACAGGTCAATAATATTAGTAACAGGTCAAATGGTTGACTTATAGCTGCATAATCATGCATCAGGTATTGGAACTGAGAGGGTTCAATTTTAGCATTTAGCTGTTCAACGCCAATTTGATAATTTAGCATCAAATAATTACTAAATTTGTGTATATACCCCGAGGAGGATGATTCCTTTTAGATGTGAGGCTATAACAGTCAGCAATCAAAATCCTCTAAGCAAAAAGCAAATGGCTGCTAAAAATGCTATTTTAGCTGGTAACACAAACTTCCCTCTCTACCTCTCAACAAAAAGTCAATCAAGAATAAAGAAAACCAAACAAAAAAACAGTCTAGTCTATGGAGACTAGAACAGCAAAAGAACCGCACGAGAAAGAAAAACAAAAAAGAAGAGAGAGGAGTGCTACGCCATCTGTGTTTCGTTTTTATACAGTTGGAGCCCAGGAAAAACTCAAACTACCTTCTATATATGGTAAAAACATAAAATACAAACAAGACATTGGTCAAAACTCAACCCCCCATGTCAAAAATAAAACACGTGCTCAGATACAAAAATTGCTAAACAAGCTGTTATCAGTAAGCCATTATTATTTTTAAGCATGCCTAAAAGCTGGTATATAAAAAGGCGTTGATGTCAATCACAACCTGGAGACATTTACATGGGATATTTTGCACAGTGACGGACCCATAGTTCAACCGCCTGCACATCAGTTAAACAGGATGCTCTGTTCAACTGGAGACGCGAACTTAACCATTAGCACAGGTCACAGAGATGCAGAAAACCGTTTCAGCAGGATGTTGTGGTTAAGCAGGAGGCAGAGTGCTAACTGTCAGAGTTTGTGGAAAACATAGCATAAAGATGTGCAAACAGAGTTCTTTCCTAATCTCATTCTTTTGTGTTTGTTGTCATTGTTTAATTACTGTCCTTAATTGTGTATCAAAGTTCCTCGGGGGGATATCAATGGGTGAGGCTTGTCCACATTCCATTCAGCCAGAACCTCAACACTGTTTATGTTAGTGGCCTTAAGGCTATATTATAGGCTACTTAATATGACAAACACATTATATATAGATTAGATATAAAATCTTTATATATGTGATTTATATCTATAAATCACACAATTATAGATTATCAGTTATAGAAGACATACACTATATGTATGTATATATAACATTACACCCATACGTGATTGTTAACCCTTTCATTCAAAAACCATGGGCATTAACATGGAGTTGGTGTGTCCACACAATAATGTGAAGTGTAATGTAGGTACTGCCGTCATATTCCAGTTCTGATTCATATTGCAGGAGAATTGGCCAGTTTTTGCTCCGTATTTGTGCATGGATCATGTGTTAGCTGCAGTTATTTGCTCTGCCTCCTCTCCCTTTGTGTGGTATGCTTTTTTTCCTTGAGGGTGTAATATATTGTACAAATTGTGACGCTGTCTGAGACAAATTTGATTTTGGCCTGTCCCGAATAAAATTTATTTGACAGTTTGACGTCTCTGTGTTCTTGGCTGGGTTGTAAGCAGTGGAGTGACCTCCATTCTATGCATTTTTGGTCTGAAAAACAGATTTTTTATTGTGCAGCTGATACAGGATCTTCAAACTTCACTATTTCCATGTGATTACATCAACATAAACATTTGCTTCATTGATTTATGTAGCACCACAATTATGTTTTGAATTAACTGGTTTTAAACGTATTTGTGATGGAAATCAGTAAAATACCAAAATGGTCTTAAGTGCATGGACAGTGTGGTCACAAGTTGATGTGCTGTCTCCTGTTTTTAAAAGAGATGGCTGGCTGTATGCTGTATAAGCTGTTTTATGCTACGCCTACAACGCAATGGTGTGGTGATAATGGCGCACTGAAATAGTATCCAGACTTCCCGTAAAAATACTTTTCCTTTTTTTTTAAAAAGGGCTGAATAGTTCTTCTACATGACATGTTCACTCACACAAGCTCCAAAGATGAATAGGTCTATTTAGAAAATGTATTAGAAATAGACATTCACAGGAAGAGCAACTTGCTCTCTTCTTGTTTTGGACATATTCTTTAACAACAAACAACGTTCAAAACGCGACTGAGTTCGTGACAGGTTTCCTCAAACAAGACACCAATGACGAATCAGATAGGTATGTTTTGACATTGTAATGAAAAACTAAAACCGAAACACTGGCTTTCCACAGTGACTTGTTTTCCTCTCTCTTCAGCAGTGTGCTGATGTTAATAGCTCCGCTGGAAAGTGAAAGGGAAACTTGTGTTCCGCCTTGCATCGTTTGCTTGTGCTACCTTTCTTCATAATGTGTACTCCTTTCTGTTATTTTAGTAATTTATATTGAGTTAAACTCAATAGTGCGTTCAATGAACGGTGCTCTTTAAGCACAGTCATGCACAACACTGCCTGTATGTGCCGTCAAACTTTTGATTTTATTAGTGGAAGACTGTGACTGGTACGCATTTCAGCCCATGTAGTTGTTGTATGTAGATTGACAACACAATTGCATTTACACTTGGGTAAGTTTTTCATTTAAGGGTTGAAGGGTATGAGCTCACCTTACCCTTCCTCTTGATCTTCAAAACAAATGGAACAATTGCAGGGATGGGGAATGGTGGGGCGCCCTGGATTGGTTGTGGGTTAATAATAGGGTTTATGGAAAACATCTTCTTAATATTGAGAAACAAAATGCTACATGTAGCATCTTTAACCACTGATCCCTTCAGCCCGGACTGATATGAGTGAGTGGATCATCAGTGTGTAATGGTAAGTTGATCCTGAGAAACAGCCCTTTTGATATGCGGCTCACCACCTGCTTAATGTGTAAATCCAGTGTTTAACTGGTGTTGTGGGGCCACTTCTCTACTGGTTTAAAGAAATTCACAGAGCTGTGTCTGAAGGATCGTGTTTTCCTCCATCTTGAACACAGAAGCTAAACATGCTGCTTTTGATTCCACTGATGTACTGACTAGATAGCCGTTGGGTTGAGCACAATCACCTTGAAGTGTTCAGCCCGGCCCAATCCAATCCAATCTTTTAACCCCAGTTCACGTGGAGCCCACAGAATTTATCGGCAATAATAACATGTTTGGCACTTGGTGGTTCTTCGTTAAGATTTTATTCTCTCTCCTCCTTGCTCTCCCTTCCACTTTATGATCTAAAATTGATGCCAAAGCCCCAGTGGCCTCTCTGGTGGATGTCGAGAGACTTTGAAGTGGGAGAAGTTTGAGAAATGGCCTGAGGCAAGTGTTTCATGGGGCTATGGGGAGGCTGCTTCTCCCCAAGTTACACCAACATGGAGGGGGTAACACAGCTTTCACACGGGAAGGGCACTGGCAAAAGTTTCTGGAGGACAAAAATGCTGGAGCTGTTAGCACTTTAAGCTTTTGTATGTTTGTGTATGTGTGTGCCTTTTACATTTATTAAAGCATTTATTTTAAAGAAAAATAAAGATCTTTTCTACCCGTTGAATCCCTTCCATTATACAATTTTACTTTCAAAAGTAAAAGAAGATTCACAATACTTTATTGTTCATTAAATTGACATGAAATTAAATTAATCTTTGCTACTGGCATATTAACATCAGATCAGGACAAACTGCACAACATACACAATACAAGTGATAAATGAACATAATATACATATACACACAATAGTATAAAATCAGGTCTTTAAAGAGGAAAATGGAGAGGACGAAAGGAGTGGATGCAGGGGCATTGTAGTGAGGGTATTGTAACTATCCAGGGCCCCAACATGGGGAGGAACGTCAAGAAGCCTGGAATTAAACGTTTGTTTTTATCTACAATTTTGAGTGTCAAAAGTAAACTCAGTTTGACAACTGTTTTTTGTGTTTAAAACAATTTTGGAGTCTGCCCCCACTCTGCTATAGGGTTGAACAAACAAAAATGTTCCAAAATGTGGTAATGGTGCTGATTCTAATGCTGATGCTGGGAACTCCAAGAGAGGCAAACAAAAGAGAAAAGAAAGACAGGAGAGAGAAAGAAAGCAATCTGAGAGAAAACAACCTTTAAAGCTCCTGAAAGCATTGGTTTCGTTGAAAGTTCTTTTTTATAACATAAAAGTTATAATCCTTAAGAATTTCATACCAAATCCAGTTTTTGATACTATTTTGGTCAGTATTTTTCTGCAATAGCCATTCAATGTATTTACATTCTGCATCGCATCAAGTATCACATCATAACACAGATTAAAGTAATATTTTCGTTAACCTGCAATAACTGATTTTTGGCACTCTCTGCAACAAGCTGTAAACCCAACACCGACACTTACTTTACCTTATCACCTTATAAAGGTGCTATGGCAAACATTTTAGCAAACAGTGGCTAGTTGTTTTTACCTTTTAATCAGCGGAGTTTCACTGAGAGTAGTGCTTTCTTTTTCAGGAACGCCTAGGTCAGTGTTTCCCAAAACAGGTGCCCTGGGGGGATTTATCATGTCATCTTTCATTTATTGGGCTTTTTTAATAACGTTTCACCACATAAAAAAAAGCAATAAATATTGTTGAGACTCCACAGATGACTTCATTCATTTGGATGATTGTTAACTGAAATTTTGTTAGGAGACGGCATTCTCTTTTGTCCCACAGTCCTGAGAGCCATTGACCAGTCTGACCTGTGACCTGGATGTCACCAGGTCAATTGTGTTTTCATTGTTAGGTCTTTTGGTAGCCACATGCTAAGTTGAAGTTTAGTATTTAGACTTCACATTGTGTGTTTTTCTTTGTTTATCTTTTAAATAAATGCTTGTGTATAATTATGCTGGCTTCTTTTATGTTGCACAAGAGTGAGGAAATTGCTAACCTCTTCTATGTTGAACTCCAAATCCTTCAACCTACTAGCTATTGGTGGTAATTCTGGTTATAGTTATTAATTTAATTATTAATCTGAGTTCCAAATTGATAGTTTAGTGTATTTATAAGACTCAATCAATTAATTGAGAGAGAAGAGTGGTGCACCTGAGGACTTTATTCAAATTATTTATGATTATCTTTGATAATTCTGATAGCCATAATTAATTGATCGCACCTACACAAGTGGGTGTCCCCCGTTAACCATTGTGAATCTCAACAATATCAAAATCACCATATTAAAAACTCAGTTTAATATGCAGTTATGCTGCTGCAGCTAATAACATGACAACTCACGGCCGGCAACCGTGAGTTGTCATGTTTCTCCACAGAGTATTTTCCCAAAAGTCTTGATGATCCCCAAGACTTTTGGGAAAATACTCTGTGGACTGACGAGACAAAAGTTTAACTTTTTGGAAGGTGTGTGTCCCATTACATCTGGCGTAAAAGTAACACTGCATTTCAGAAAAAGAACATCATACCAACAGTAAAATATGGTGGTGGTAGTGTGATTGTCTGGGGCTGTTTTGCTGCTTCAGGACCTGGAAGACTTGCTGTGATAAATGGAACCATGAATTCTGCTGTCTACCAAAAACTCCTGAAGTAGAATGTCCGGCCATCTGTTCGTGACCTCAAGCTGAAGCGAACTTGGGTTCTGCAGCAGGACAATGATCCAAAACACACCAGCAAGTTCACCTCTGAATGGCTGAAGAAGAACAAAATGAAGACTTTGGAGTGGCCTAGTCAAAGTCCTGACCTGAATCCTATTGAGATGCTGTGGCATGACCTTAAAAAGGCAGTTCATGCTCGAAAACCCTCCAATGTGGCTGAATTTCAACAATTCTGCAAATATGAGTGGGCCAAAAATCCTCCACAGCGCTGTAAAAGACTCAACGCAAACGCAAAGACGCAAACGCTTGATTGCAGTTGTTGCTGCTAAGGGTGGCCCAACCAGTTATTAGGCTTAGGGGCAATCACTTTTTCACACAGGGCCATGTAGGTTTGGATTTTGTTTTCCCTTAATAATAATAACCTTCATTTAAAAACTGCATTCTGTGTTTACTTGTGTTATCTTTGACTAATATTTAAATTTGTTTGATGATCTGAAACATTTAAGTGTGACAAACATGCAAAAAAACCAAGAAATCAGGACGGGGGCAAACACTTTTTCACACCACTGTAGGGAGACAGCCGCAGCCATCTCCTGCCTCCTAATAGAGTTCAGTTAAAGTCACACAAATTAATGAATTCATCTGTGAAGTCCCAACACATTGTTCACTAAGACTGATATAGAAGTCATCACAATAAGAGTAAGTCAGAACGTATTGTTCAGCACTCATGCCACAAAAGGAAAACATGGGAGGGAAGTCAGAGAACAGGTTTCTGGTAGATGTAAATATAGTTACAGCCTGTATACAGACAGACTCTTGATTCACACAGCTAGCTATCCAAGTTCATGTTATATGGATAATGCAAAATTCTGCCTAGTAAAGATAAATCAATGAAACCTTGTGTTATTTTAATAGATATTCATGGCAGAAGGCCAGGGCTACGATTGGACAACCAATCGACCCTTTTATGTGCCACCACAAGTACAACTCCCTTACATCAGGCCTCAGATGCGTCATCAGAACAGGCTTCAGTTGACCTCCTTTGATCCAGCTGAGATGGGACGTGGCATAGGATTCCAGCCATAAACACTGGGTCTTTGCTGTCCGGGCTCCTCAGCTGTGGAACTCCCTGCCTGAGGATCTCACAAAGGCAAACACAGTATCCTCCTTTAAATCTCTTCATATAACTCACTTTATCGTATGGCTTTTTCTTAATCTGATGGCATTTGTTTTAATTATTAAAATTATTTTATCATGTTTATATCTTAAGTTCTGGATCTTATTTGTTTTTATATGTTTTTATTGTAAAGCACTTTGTAACTATATTTTGAAAGGTGCTATATAAATAAAAGTTCTTCTTCTTATTATTATTATAAACCAATGTACCGGCCGAGATGTGTTCTAGGCCCCTCAGACCAGTGCCGAGACTAGTGCTGAGACCAGTGCTGAGGCCGCCAGTTCCAAGAGCACCAGATGCAAGATGGATGACTCCCCGCCCAGGACCATCAGGACAAGTGGTACTAGCACAGACCGGATCAAGTTGAGGAGCACACCCTTCACTGTTGCACCAGCTGCTCACAGAGGAGAGGCCACTGCCGCAACCGGAGGAGATTATTTGGTCTTGGGGATCAGAGGATATGTTGTTTTCCCCTATCACTCCACCAGCGTCGGAAGACCAGGATGTGGTGTGGCAACCTCAGGAGGATCCCAACAAACAACTATCGCCTGTTGCGGATCCACAGCTGCAGCCTTCCACAAGCACTACTGGCCAGGCTCAAACCACCAGTGCAAACCAGATGTCGAAGTAGGAGATGCCCGCACTGCGGCTAATCTAACACTACAGGAGTTTTGATTCATGATGTCCATCCTACCAGAAGAGAGTGTCAGAGTATTGCACCTTGAGAGGCTCAAAGAGATGAAACGATGCAATAACAAACGATGGAAGATCAGGAGTTGGGCTCACTACCAACAGCTCCAACTAAGAGTCAAGCAACTGTAGCAGGACAATGCGCTGCTTGACCAACGCCTGCGCATCTGCCTCAGTGTTCTAGTCAACTATCAACGGCTGCGCAAGACCGTATCGCAGCCACAGGAGCCATGGATGACATCATCTCATGAACACTCACACTTGCATGCACATATGACCCTGCACACTGGACACACTGAACACTATGCATGTCTCAAAGCGAACAACAAATACACTGAAAAAAACTGGACACTATATATTATACAGTCAACTGTACTGAATGTTGTTGTGTACTTACCTTGCATTTAAAAGCATTTATGGTGTGATATGTCCCAAGACTGGTTCCATTAGCAATGACGTGTTTAGTTCCTTTGCTTGCTCAACTAAGATTAGCAAAAAGAGAGAGTGAGGCACAATGCAAATACCACCTAGAATTTTTTTTTTTTTTTTTTTTTTTAAATAGTAGAATTGTAATCATAGTGTTAATATTAATAAATTAATAATAATAGGAATGACAGCTATGGGAAAAATAATGTCAGTATTAGTAACAGAGCCAATAACAACTGTAGTAGCAGATGTTGAGCAGGAACACGGGGGCAGCAGGTGGTCCACAACCACAGATCAAGTCTCTGTAACTCCGGAGGCAGAAATACCTGCTGAAAGCGACAGAAGGAGAGAGGAGAGAAACGAGAAAGCACAGAACTACGGGAGAGAGAAGATGTCGAGTTAGTAACATGCAGTAATGGGATAAAAATGCATACAGATGGAGAGGGAGAGAAAGAGGGAGGAAAGAGGTGCATCATGGGAAGTCTCCTGGCAGTCTAGGCCTATAGCAGCATAACTAAGGGATGGTTCAGGACTCACCCAAGCCAGCCCTAACTATAAGCTTTATCAAAGAGGAAAGTCTTAAGCCTACTCTTAAATGTGGAGATGGTGTCTGCCTCCCAAACCCACATTGGGATGTGATTCCACAGGAGAGGAGCTTGATAACTGAGGGCTCTGGCTCCCATTCTACTTTTGGAGACTCTAGGAGCCACAAGTAACCCTGCATTCTGGGAGCACAGTGTTCTAGTCGGATAATAAGGTATTATGAGATCTTTAAGATATAATGGTGCCAGACCATTAAGAGCTTTGTAGGTGAGGAGAAGGATTTACAGGGAGTCAGTGCAGAGAAGCTAATATTGGACAATTGAACTTTTCCTAGTTCTTGTCAGTGCACGTGCCGCAGCATTCTGGATCAACTGGATAGTCTTAAGGGACTTATTCGGGCAGCCGGATAATAAGGAATTGCAGTAGTCCAACCTAGAAGTAACAAATGCACTCACAAATTTTTCGGCATTATTTTGAGACAGGATGTGCCTGATTTTTGCAATGTTACGTAAGTGGAAAAAGGCAGTCCTTGAAGTTTGTTTCATGTGGGAGTTAAAGGATAAATCCTGATCAAAGATAACTCAGAGGTTCCTTACGGTGCTGTTGGAGGCCAGGACAATGCCATCTAGAGTAACTATATCTTTAGATAATGTGTCTCAGAGGTGTTTGGGACCAAGTACAATAACTTCAGTTTTGTCTGAGTTTAACATCAGAAAGTTGCAGGTCCTCCAGGTATTTATGTCCTTAAGGCATGCTTAAAGTTTAGTTAACTGGTTACTTTCATCTGGCTTGATCAATAGATATAATTGGGTATAATCTGCATAGCAATGAAAGTTTATGGAGTGTTTCCTAATAATATTGCCTAGAGGAAGCATATATAAGGTGAATAGAATCGGTCCAAGCACAGAACCTTGTGGAACTCCATGACTAACTTTGGCGTGCACGGAGGGTTCATCGTTAACATGTACAAACTGAGATTGATCTGATAGATAGGATTTAAACCAGCTTAGCGCGGTTCCTTTAATGCCAATTACATGTTCCAGTCTCTGTAATAGGACGTGATGGTCAATGGTATCGAACGCAGCACTAAGATCTAACAAGACAAGTACAGAGACAAGTCCATTGTCCAATGCAATTAGAAGGTCATTTGTAATTTTCACCAGTGCTGTCTCTGTGCTATGATGCACTCTACACCCTGACTGAAAATCCTCAAATAAACTATTGTTATTTAGAAAGTCACACAACTGATTGGCGACTGCTTTCTCAAGGCTCTTAGAAAGAAAGGGAAGGTTAGATATAGGTCTATAGTTGGCTAAAACCCCTGGATCAAGAGTGGGCTTTTTAAGAAGCAGTTTAATTACAGCTACTTTACAGGATTGTGGTACATAGCCTGTTAATAAAAACAGATTGATCATATCCAGTAAAGGATGGCTGTTTATTTTACTGTTTATTTTATTGCTTTTCTGTATTTCATGTGTTTTATTTCTTTATATTTCGTCATTCACTGTGTTATTTTATTTTTCTTGTTGTGAAGCACTTTGTACTTTGTTTTGATAAGTGCTCTATAAATAAAGTTTTATTATTATTATTATTATTAAAGAGGTGCTAACTAAGGGTAAAACGTCTTTAAGCAGCCTAGAAGGAATGGGGTCTAAGAGACAGGTTAATGGCTTAGATGAATTAATCGTCAAAGTCAGCTGAAGAAGATCGACAGGAGAAAAGCAGCCAAAACACACATCAGGCTCTACAACTGTTTCCAAGGTTCCTGTGTTTGAAGACAAGTCGGCACCTGTTGAAGGCAGGACTTGATGAATTTTTTCTCTAATGGTTAAAATTTTATCATTAAAGAAGCTCATGAAGTCGTTACTACTGAGGGTTATAGGAATACATGGCTCAACAGAGCTGTGATTCTCTGTCAGCCTGGCTACCGTGCTGAAAAGAAACCTGGGGTTGTTTTTATTTTCCTCTATTAATGATGAGTAGCAGGCTGCTCTGGCATTATGGAGGGTCTTCCTATATGTTTTAAGACTATCTTGCCACACTAAACGAGATTTTTCCAGGTTGTTGGAATGCCATTTCCTTTCAAGTTTTAATTTACGGGTTTGGGGGTTATATCATGAAGCTAACCTTCTTTGTTTTATTATCTTCTTTTTTAGAGGAGCGATAGAATTGAGTGTCGTTCGCAGTGAACCTGCAGCGCTATCAACTAGATGGGCAATTTGGGAAGGGCTGTGATTTGCATAAGAGTCCTCTGTTATATTGAGACATAACATTGAATTAAATGCAGATGGGATTGCTTCCTTGAATTTAGCCACAGCAATATCAGATAGACATCTAGAGTATCTCTAATAATGAGATAAACACAGTACTAAGGATATCATTTTCAACATCCACATTAATATTGAAATCACCTACAATAATTACTTTCTGTTTTGAGGACTAAACTTGATAAAAACTCTGAAAATTCAGATAAAAATTCAGAATAAGGACCAGGAGTGCGGCACTCTATAACAAATAGAATTGGCTGTGGTGCTTTCCAGGTTGGGTGTGAAAGACTAAGAACAAGGCTTTTCGAATGAGCTATAATTCAATTCAATTTTATTTATATAGCGCCAATTCATAACAGAAGTTATCTCATCGCACTTTTCTCATAGAGCAGGTCTAGACGATACTCTTTATAATATTAATTACAGAGACCCAACAAATCCCACCATGAGCAAGCATTTGGCTACAGTGGCAAGTAAAAACTTCCTTTAAGAGGGCAGAAACCTTGGACAGAACCAGACTCAATGGTGGGCTGCCGTGTTAGGTTTTTTGAGAGAGAGAGGCGGGGGAGGCACAATGCAAAGACCACGTAGATTTAAAGAAATAAATAGAATAGTAATTGTAGTGTTAATATTAATAAATTAGTAATAAAAGGAATGACAGCTATAGGAAAAATAATGTCAGCATCAGTAACAGAGCCAATAACAATAACTAGTAGCAGTTGTCGAGCAGGAACACAGGGGCAGCAGGTGGCCCACAACCACAGATCAAGTCTCTGCAGCTCCAGAGGCAGAAATACCTGCTGAAAGTGACAGAAGGAGAGAGGAGAGAAATGAGAAAGCACAGAACTACGGGAGAGAGAAGATGTTGAGTTAGTAACATGCAGTAATGGGATAAAAACGTATACAGATGGAGAGGGAGAAAAGGAGGGAGGAAAGAGGTGCATCATGGGAAGTCTTAATTTATAATAATAATAATAATGATAATAATTTAGTTTAGGTTTAGGGTTGATTAATAGGCTTGAGTTGAAGATGGCTGCAACTCCACCTCCTCTGCCAGTGCCTCGAGGAATATGAGTATTATATGACTGGGCGGAGTGGATTCATTTAGACTAATATATAGTACAGCTTTAGATGACAGAGATCTGATGTTTAATAGTCCACATTTATTCTCCTATTTTGTTGTGCTATTTCAGTGTTTTTGTTTAGGTTTTTATATATAACTCCTCTTCTGTTAACCTTTGGTTTTATTAATTTAAGTGGTCGGGGGGCAGACACCGTCACTAAGGAGTTTTGGGTGGGTAACTGCTCTGGAAGCGCAGAGAAGCGAGTAGGACTGCAACTCTGCCTCCTGGTCTCAACTCTGAGTTGTCATGGTTTAGGTCCACTAATAAAATCAGTAAGATTTCTGGCTATGAGAGCTGCTCCATCCAAAGTGGGATGAATGCCATCTCTCCTAATCAGACCGGGTCTTCCCCAAAAAGTCAGCCAATTATAAATTGTGTGTAATGTAGGAGAATTAACTATCCATCCATCCATCCATCCATCCATCCTTTAAGCAAATAATTACACTTTAATACTCTCTTTGGGGGCACCACCCAGTAAACCGAGGAACAAGACTGAATTAATTAACTCAATCTTAAACTGATAAGTCTCTTAAGGATACAATTCTTTTTGAAAGACTGACCTTGTCTTCTGCTTCAAAGAAAACACACCGACAACTTCTTATTGATTAAATGAGGACATTTATTTATAGCTAAATGCCTAATAACTGAATAAATGAAGGATTAATAAGGTATATGATAAAGAAAATAAACAAACAAAACACATGAGTACAGATATGGAATGATGAGGTAAACCTTAAGTTATTGGCAATAGTGGGGTGAGGTATGTGATTTGAAAAGACTTCAAGACACTTAAGTTATGCTTGGGCAATTAACTTCTCTAAATAGGGATTTGAAGCGCTGAAGCGCAAAGATGAGGCATTTCCGCTGGCTTTCCGGCGTGGTGTGCAGGGTTGAATCCGCTGCTAGTCTGCTTGTGAGTCAGACACCATGATTTAGGAGCCCAGCAGGTCGCTCCCAGGTGACTCCGTGAAAGCGGTTGGTCACAGAGCTGATGAGGTCTCCTGGCTGGTCTGGCCGTCTCATTTTAGGGCCGACAGCGAAGGGCCGGACCAAGACGCTGCTGGCACAGTTCTCTGGGAGATGCAGGATTCAAAGTTTCTTTGGTTCTAACCTTTGTTGTGTTAGAACACAGATGCTGTCCAGGTGTCTTTCAGAAGGGCTTTGCTTTCAAAGTTGGCTGGCTTCCAGTGGCTCGGGGGTGGCTTCTGTTGAGTCTGTTATGTTGTGGTTTGTCAAATAAAATATCACTGGCTACACTAACTTCTTCAGCTAGGCTTGAGTAACTTAAAAAAAATAATGTGTTGTAGATCGCAAGGCTTAGTGGTAAAGTTACAAAAATATAAAAGTCAAAAGAAACAACTCTCTTTACTTTAATACTTGGAAAAAGGTAAAACTGTGAACGGACTTTAGGCGTGGAAAAGAAAACTTAAAGAAATATGTGTTGTGTCAAGGACCCCTTAGCTGATAGAGAGACAGAGCAGTATACTACATATATTGTATAAAATTGTGTTGCATATTAATCTGGGCCTACAATAATGTGTGGGGCGGCCTATAGTGCAAAGCACTCTTCTTGACACAATTGACAGCTTTCACAACCGAATACATAATGTCTGACAATTCAGCACTCATTTCTTTGGCAACGAGTGACTCCCTGTGTGTCATCATGCAGTGCGTCCACATCACTTGTCGAGCCACATCCTTTACAAGCGCTATTAGTCCAGTTTTTAAACCAGCCTCTTGCACCATCAGTGCACAGCACAACACATTTTGCCCAGGGTGTCATTTTCTCTGAAGAAAACATCAATCACTTTGAACATTTCAGAACTAGTTGTGCATTCATTAAGCTGCTCACAAAACAAAAATTCGTCCTGCATTTCATTTTGACCAACAAACCGCACAAACACCAGAAGCTAAGTATCCTTTGACATGTCTGTAGATTAATCCAATTGTAATGCAAAAGCCTCTGCCAACCTCAGCTTCTCTATCAGTTGCACCCTGACATCAGAAGCCATGTCATCAATATGGCGAGCAGTGGTTGTCCGACAACAGAATAGTTTTCAGTTTATTAGTGTACTCATCATTCCCAAACATTGTTTTGCACATATCACTTGCTGCAGGCAATGTTAAATACTTTGCAATTGTGTATGGCTTTTTCTTCTGAGCAATCCGAAGAGCAACTTGACAAGAGGCTTTCAAAGCTAGCTCACCAACTTTAGCTGATTGTGTCATCAATGTCTGACCTCCGAGAGATTTGAGACGAGCTTGGAAGTATTCCACTGGTTTTTCTTTTAAGTGGCTATGGGTTGTCACCAAGTGACGCTGCAGCATTGATGGCTATTTTCAGGTCTTCTCTCGTTTGCGCTAACCTGTAGCTGCTAAGTCAGCAGCAGTTGTAATAAACTAAATGTTTTATTCTTTGCTAATAACGTTAATGTATATTTTCAGACATTTGTTTTTTCATTTATAATCCATAAATATCTTTGATATTTTGCTAATAACCAAACCTGCCCTACCTGAATCCTAACATTTATGACAAAGTTTAAAAGGAACTTTCTGATTTATTCAACAGGAAAGACATTCAAAAGGCCATTAAAAAGCAATGTTCTTATACATTTTAGTATTCATTGTGATACCTCTCTGCATTGTCCACAGGACCACTTTAATGACATCCTGAGGGATTCCACATGACATAAACAACCATTTACCTACAGTAAGAATCCTAGAACATTTCCTTTGACTGCTGTTCCTCTGAAAATGTTTTTGACAATGGGACATGCACATGCACTTAGATAGCATATTATGAAAGGCTCCTTGTTGGTCAAAGTTTCAAGAGTTCTGATGTGAAACCATAGCTGCCATTTGTAAGGTTCATTGAGATGTGATCAAAGCACTGAGCTGATGTGTAAAAATGATGCTATTGTAAATGTTAACACAACAGTAAGTCATGAAAAAGATCAATAAATTCAGCCTCACTGCATAATTACATTGAGAGAGATTCATTTATTAAACATCATTTAACACTTTATACAAAGTGAAAATATGTGCTCTTCTCATGGGCTTTATCTGGTCTATGTTAATGAAAGATGGCGGACTGGTGTATGAAGAGCCCTGTTGCACAGTGGATCATTAATCTTGCATCATGTTACATTGCTTTGCATGGTGACATTTTGACTGTGGTATCATCTCCAGTGAATATTAGTCACACTGCTGACAGAACAACATTAAAAGCCTTTCAGACACAATTTAGGAAAAATGTATTAACGTAGAACTCTAATGTCATATTCTATCATTGACATAAGTCATAACTATTCCTTCTTATTCAGGCACGTGCACAGATAGACAGACCCCAGGTGGTGCTCAAGCATCTGCCCTTTTGGCCTCTGACTAGAGAAGTGCCCTTCTTGCAAGACATTTACGATGTTTACAGCCAACTGCCATAAAACCTTGTTACATTGTTACACCTGTGTCATGCCCCTCTCGGACGCCCACAAATCATGCTTCCTTTGCCTGGGTTGTCGTCACCTGGAGGAGACTGACTCCTGTACCGACTGTCTCTTGCTCTCCAGGGAGGAGCGTGAGCAACAGCTGCTTTACATGAGGCCCTCCTGCCCTGCTGCTGGCCAGTGGCAGAGATGGAGAGGGCCCCACCGAAGTCCTGGACAGACTATGATGAGGAAGATGACTGCTGGGTCTATGACTCGGAAAACCCGGCGAGTCTCTTCAGGGACAAGAGGCCACAGGCAGCCCATTGCTACCTGCAAGACGACATGCCTGGCCTTTTTGCCTTGGCTGCTGGAAGGATGGGCATTCTCCTGCTGCCCCAGTCATCCCCCTTCTCCTGTGTCCCAGACGAGGATTTCACTGTGGGCCTCCACGCCCATCCTCGTGAGAGACCCTACTCGCACATTGTGTCTCTCAAGATGGCGCCTATTTTGGCCACCATCTTGGGACACACAACGTGTGAGCCCATTTTGGCCTTTGCTCAGTGCAAGTGGGCAGCACTGCTTGCTGCCAAACCTCCTGCAGCAGCAGTAAGAGACCAGCTGCCAGCACAGGCCGTCCTGGACCTACCTGGCACATATCCTAGAAAACACAATTCATTCAATCGTGATCAGTGATCACACCCCCTTTTCCCTATCAATAAACACCCAAGCACATATTAAGCCTCGTACAAGATGGCGCTTAAATACATCACTGATCCTGATTTCAATTAACTGATCAAAAGAGAGTGTTCATCCTTCCTGGAGATGAACGACTCTCCAGAAATTTTACCATCACTGTTATAGGAAACAAGCAAAGCTGTAATGAGAGGTAAAATCACGTCATATTCATCATACAAGAAAAAACAGCAACTGGAAAATAACTTAGAGCAAAGGATTAGACATCTAACAAGTCAATATACCAATAACCCTAGTGAGCAAATGTATAATGAATTGAGCCAACTTAAAACCCAAAGGGAAAGTATTGTACACAAAAAACCTGACTCAAATATGAAAACTTTCAATAAGGTATAATAAGTAAATATCTGGCAAATCTATTACAATACATTCCATCTATACTTAATTCTACAGGTACTATTACCCAGAATCCACAGGATATAAATAAAGTACAAGCAAACATTTTAGATACACCCATTACCTCTGAAGAACTCAATAGAGCCCTGAATAAAATGCCAAATAATAAATCACCTGGATCAGATGAACTTCCGGCTGAATTCTATAAACACTTCTGGGATATTTTAACAAGACTATTTTACAGAGTAAGTACAGAAATTAAAGCTACCGCCACCATACCCATGCACACGAATACTGCTGTAAAGACACTATTAAAACACAATAAAGACCCAACCTATCCCTCCAGCTACCGCCCTCTCTCACTAATCAACACAGACTTAAAAATTATTACCAAAACACTAGCAACCAGAATAGAGACAGTCACCCCTATGCTAATTCACCCTGACCAGACAGGCTTCAGATAACATCCACAGGCTTTTTAACTTCATGAGTATATCACAACAAAAACAAAACAAAATCATAATTTTGTCATTAGATGTTGAAAAAGCATTTGATAAAGTAAACTGGACTTTTCTATTTAGCAACTTGTGCAAGTTTGGTTTCGAGAGTCATTCATCCATTGGATAAAAACACTGTACACTTTACCTGGGGCCACAGTAATCACAAATGGAGTCACCTCACCGAGCTTCACACTTCATCAGGGAACCAGACAAGGATGCCCACTCACCATCCCTATTTGCCATTTTTATTGAACCTCTCGCAGCAGCAATACGACAAAACAATAAAACTGAAGGAATTCAGGATGCCAATTCACAACATAAACTCAGTATAATAATAAATCATCTGTGTAGAGACTAACAGAACCCTTCTGTGTAACTATGAGAAACTTTCAATAAGGTATAATAAGTAAATATCTGGCAAATCTATTACAATACATTCCATCTATACTTAATTCTACAGGTACTATTACCCAGAATCCACAGGATATAAATAAAGTACAAGCAAACATTTTAGATACACCCATTACCTCTGAAGAACTCAATAGAGCCCTGAATAAAATGCCAAATAATAAAATCACCTGGATCAGATGAACTTCCGGCTGAATTCTATAAACACTTCTGGGATATTTTAACAAGACTATTTTACAGAGTAAGTACAGAAATTAAAGCTACCGCCACCATACCCATGCACACGAATACTGCTGTAAAGACACTATTAAAACACAATAAAGACCCAACCTATCCCTCCAGCTACCGCCTCTCTCACTAATCAACACAGACTTAAAAATTATTACCAAAACACTAGCAACCAGAATAGAGACAGTCACCCCTATGCTAATTCACCCTGACCAGACAGGCTTCAGATAACATCCACAGGCTTTTTAACTTCATGAGTATATCACAACAAAAACAAAACAAAATCATAATTTTGTCATTAGATGTTGAAAAAGCATTTGATAAAGTAAACTGGACTTTTCTATTTAGCAACTTGTGCAAGTTTGGTTTCGGAGAGTCATTCATCCATTGGATAAAAACACTGTACACTTTACCTGGGGCCACAGTAATCACAAATGGAGTCACCTCACCGAGCATCACACATTCATCAGGGAACCAGACAAGGATGCCCACTCTCACCATCCCTATTTGCCATTTTTATTGAACCTCTCGCAGCAGCAATACGACAAAACAATAAAACTGAAGGAATTCAGGATGCCAATTCACAACATAAACTCAGTATAATAATAAATCATCTGTGTAGAGACTAACAGAACCCTTCTGTGTAACTATGAGAAACTTTCAATATCATTAACAACTTCTCCACAATCTTACACTACACAATGAACTGGAACAAATCAACTATACTGTCACTGTCTGAAGACACTTGGGTTTCTGCAACCCAAGAGTTCCCCCTCCCACTTCACATTGGCAATATAAAATATTTAGGCATCAATATTTCTCCCAGGCTGTCAGAGCTCTTTAACCTCTATTGCACCCCTTTTCTAAAAAAAACAGAAGATGACTACAAATGCTGGACCATGCTCCCACTCACTTTCACTGGGTGAATCGCAACAGTCAAAATGTAAACCTTACCTCAGATTAATTATTTGTTTTCAATGATTCCCACCACCCCAATGACAAATGGTTCAAAACACTCAATTAATTAATGACTCAATTTTACTGGAATAACAAAAAACCCAGAATCTCACTTTCCACATTAAAAAATCACAAGGTGGCCTAGAAGCACCAAACTTTCTCTACTACTTCTTGTCAAATCAACTACAATATTTATACAAATGGACCCAAAAGCATACTATTAACTACCACTAACCCATGCCTAGGATTAGATCAAAATCAATATAAAACCAATTCAATTGCAGACCTTCCTTTCCTACCACAATCAATCAAGAAACTGAATTACTATAAGAATACCACAATTTCTTAAAACCTGACAGCCTGGTGGGAAACCAATAAAATCACTAAATCATCACTAACACCATGTATATACACCCCATTTTGGCACAATCCTTACTTCCAACTGAATAACACCCATGTTTACTTTGCATCATCGCACCAAAAGGGAATCACTCATCTCCATCACCTATTCCAAAACAACCAATTCATATCATACAATACACTAATCCAAAAATACAGGGTTGGGAAAGACCAGTTCCAACAGTACTAACAATTAAGGTCCATAATTAAAACCAAAAATTAACATAACCAACAACACACTACAACCTTTCAAGCTAAGTGACGAGATCATGAAAATTTATAAACTTATATCCATCTCAGATAACTTCATAACAATCCCACAAACTACAAAATGGGAAAATGACTTTTGACTTAAAATGACTTGGGCTCTCTCCCAACCCTGGTCTCTGGATTCAAATCAGCAAAAACATCTTTTCTATGACCACTAACACAAATTTGCAACAAAATAAAACTATCCACAGAACCCATATCACCCAAGGTAAAATGTTTAAAATGGGATTGGCTGACACAGACATCTGTTCTCAATGCACTTTGGGTGGCACAGATGATTACTTTCATGCCACTTGGGCCTGTCAGCCAGTTCACTCCCTTTGGATAGCAGTTACTGAGAAACTTGAGCTGCAGAATCCCACTGACCGCATCACTTTGCCTGCTGGGAGACATTACACAAGTCACCCTCCCAAATACAGAAACCCATTAATCATTTATCTAATTATCATTAAGAAAATAATCTTTCTCATATCTCTCACTGGGTCAACCTTCTTAAAGAACACATATCAATAGAGAGAATAACAGCTTACAGAAAAAAACAATACATCAGTCTTTTATGACACCTGGAATACATTTTTTACCCAACTAAACTCAATATCGAACTCACCCAAAAACCAATGCCACACACATGACTACATGACTACAGATCCCAGCCATGATAACCACCTTCTAAATATCACAATACACCCAACCATAGTGGTGTGAAAAAGTGTTTGCCCCCGTCCTGATTTCTTATTTTTGCATGTTTGTCACACTTAAATGTTTCAGATCATCAAACAAATTTAAATATTAGTCAAAGATAACACAAGTAAACACAAAATGCAGTTTTTAAATGAAGGTTGTTATTATTAAGGGAAAACAAAATCCAAACCTACATGGCCCTGTGTGAAATAGTGATTGCCCCCTAAACCTAATAACTGGTTGGGCCACCCTTAGCAGCAACAACTGCAATCAAGCGTTTGCGATAACTTGCAATGAGTCTTTTACAGTGCTGTGGAGGATTTTTGACCCACTCATATTTGCAGAATTGTTGTAATTCAGCCACATTGGAGGATTTTTGAGCATGAACTGCCTTTTTAAGGTGATGCCACAGCATCTCAATAGGATTCAGGTCAGGACTTTGACTAGGCCACTCCAAAGTCTTCATTTTGTTCTTCTTCATTTTGTTCTTCTTCAGAGACCCCACAAAAACATCCAAAGAACTGCAGGTCTCACTTGCCTCAGTTAAGGTCAGTGTTCATGACTCCACCATAAGAGACTGGGCAAAAAAACAGCCCCAGACCATCACACTACCACCACCATATTTTACTGTTGGTATGATGTTCTTTTTCTGAAATGCGGTGTTACTTGTACGCCAAATGTAATGGGAGAGACACCTTCCAAAAAGTTAAATTTTTGTCTCGTCAGTCCACAGAGTATTTTCCCAAAAGTCTTGGGGATCATCAAGATGTGTTCTGGCAAAAATTAGATGAGCCTTAATGTTCTTTTTGCTCAGCAGTGGTTTTCGTCTTGGAACTCTGCCATGCAGGCCATTTTTGCCCAGTCTCTTTCTTTACATATATATATGTAAGGCAGTGTATTGTGTTGTCCACAAGATGTCGCTATACCACTGGTGTGTTAAGGCAGATTCAAGTGCCTTTAGCATGGTTTGAACCTCTTGATGTACCGTAGTGTTGATACTTTTCCTCAGTTCGTGTTATCAACGCTATAGGTAAGCCATGTTAATGATAGTGGAAGTTGCAATGAAAAATATCTTTGTTGTTATCACACTAAAGTTCATTTTATTCAGATATTTTGTGTTTTAAACTGTTAAAGACCTAAATGCAGAGTAATACGGAGAGTAAAATGTTTTATTCTTTCGTTTAAATGTGATTAATGTGTGGTGGCTAATGCAAAGCTATCTATTATAATATTAGCAGTGAGCGCTTGCTATTGAGTTACATGTGCATTGGAATGGTCTTTGATAGTTTAAAATTTAACCTCAGTTCGTGTTATCAACGCTATAGATGTCGAGCTGTGGAATAAACGGTCAAGCCACAATCCCGAACCCCTCTGTGTCCGCGTCCTCTTCCTCTACCACCGTCCACGATCATACACAACACAGCGCAGAGTAACAGCGGCGGTGCTGGAGACCAATACGCGCGCGGAGAGAGAGAGAGAGAGAGAGGGCTACATCTTTGGTGCCGTGACCCGGATGTGGCACTGATGGACCGAAGAGAATTCTACAGCCAGTGGTTTAATTGATATTTAATGAACAAACTGAAATACTAGACTGAACTGGTGATTTTGGGGAAACAGATAACCATCATCGCTATATCCTTTACAGTCTGCTGGGAATCTGAACTGTTTTGCCGTTTCAATTTGAGTAATTTGCTGTGATGTAAATCATATTTGATGGTTTTATGATAAGAGAGATTATTTTTATCTATTGAGATTTGTTACATTTATCTGACTGTGCATTTGCTTGATATTTAGTGAGACTCAAAGATGGATATTTGAGTTTAAACTGATGAGCCATTTCAGTGTATGAGTCTTTATAAGTTTTTATAAGTCATTCTTCATTGGGCCGATCTAACTGAAATATTCAGCTTGCTTTAGAACATTTTTATTTCTACAAGATTGTATTATTTGACTTAGATTCAATAACCCCATCCAATCTAATTGCACTGCCATTAAACCTGCTCACACATAGTAAACACACATTTGGATTCTATGTTGCAGACCTATACGAACTCCCCTCAAAACATGCAGTGCCCCCCCAACGGTGCATCCAGTCTCCCACCGCCCGCAGAGCAATACACAAATGACCCTCCAGCCCTTATGAACTCACCCTATGCTGACCAGTATGTGACGCCAGTCCATGTACCAAGGCTACCAGGCTCTGGGGCCTCAGGGCAGGTACCTCCACTCTGCTTTGACGACAGCCCAGACGCAAGACCAGGTGGCCAGATAGATAAGTCAGTTGATGCGTCTGTTCGCAAACGCAATACACATGGGCCCTCAGAAGCTACACCTTGGCAGAGTTCTACACATCATGTTTTAGTTGAGATGCCAGCTGCGCAGCAGTCACTCAAACACAACCCAGTTGCAGCACCGTATCCAGCCCAGCCTATTAGGCCCAGCCCCCAGGTATACTCCAGTTATTTGTATCCCCCTTCTGTGCCCGCGCCGAGTTTTCAGAGCCTGCCAGGGGCAAATACTACAGTTAAGCATGTAGCTGCTGAGCAGGCCTATCAAATGCATTCCCCCGAAACCACATTTAGCACTGCTCAAGTTCCAGGCTATAGTGGAGCCACCCCATCACCTCCATTTGCTAATGCATGTGTTCCCAACACAACTCTGCACAGCCCTCAGGTAGCATTAGACCAGGCCGCTGCTGTTGCTCCTCCTGGTCTGTCTCCTCAACAGACACCAATTCCAGCTTCCCACCTCAACATGCATACTGATGCTCGCTCCCCAGTTGCCCCTCCCCCTGCATCTGCCAGCCAGTCGGCCCACCCACATGTGACGCAGTTCGGTCCTCCAGGTCGAGCGGTCGCCAACCAAAGCCTTCCCATGGCAGCCTATGGAGGTTTCATGCAAACTCATCAGGTAAAAAATGTTCAAGTCTTCACGGGAAATCCAGACTGTAAGATACTGGTGGAAGACTGGATTCGTGACATGCAATACCTCTTGGAAGCAATAGAGCTCCCAATGCACCTTCGTTTCTCCACTGTTGTGCGGCACCTGGGGGGTGAAGCTCGAAATCTTATCCTTAACCTACCTCCCCATGATCAGACCCCTGAGAAAGCATTGGAGGAACTGAGGGCCGAATACAGTGATACACGAGGCTCCCTAGACCCTTTGGCTGACTTCTATGAGCGGAGCCAGAAAGTGGGGGAGTCTGCCTGTTCTTATGCTATAGCACTGGAGGCAAAGCTGCGAACGGTAGAGGAGAAGCAAAGAGGAGGTAGGCCCTTCCTAGATCGAGATAGCAAACTAACCCGGCAGTTCATGAGAGGCCTCTCTGACGAGGAGGTGTACACCAGAATTGCACCAATGGCACCCAGGCACTTGAGCTTCCGAGAGCTGCAGGCAGAGCTCCGAAATTTAGCTAGAGAAAGTAAAAAGTTCCAGGTGCTGAGTACAGCAAAGAAAACATATACTCAGGTGCAGTTAACATCAGGAGGGGGTGGAAACACCAAAGCAGAAAGGTCAAAGCACACATCTGAATTATCAGAGTTGACAGAAATGGTTAAGAAGTTAGCTCTCGTTCAGGAAGAACAAATGGCTAAGCTGTCACAACTGGAGATGACAATGAGCTCCCCACCCCTTGCCTCCCCATTAGCTTTCCAGCCAGCAAAGGGAAAAGCAAGCCAGAGTCCAAGCTTTACCTGTTACCGTTGTGGAGAGCCAGGCCACACCGCCAGAGTGTGCCGAGCAGTGCTTCCGGATCCGAGCCCAGCTGAAGCCCAGCAGCCTAAGACTCCAGCTGACAGGCACATGCACCCTGCTCAACATTTAAACGCTTAGTGCCCATGGCAGCTGGGGCATCCATGGGTACACAGCAAGGCCCCCAACCACCTGCAAAGAGGAATCACACTAAAGGAGGGGAAACACCCCTAGTGGGACCCAGGAACGAAGGGGAAGTAGAAGTCAATGGCAAGGCATGTAAGGCTCTCATTGACTCCGGCTCACAGATCACCAGTATTACATACAACTACTGGCAGAGCCACCCAGCTCTACAGAAGCAGAAGCTACAGTCTTCTAAAATACCAATAGAGGGTGCAGCAGGTCAGGCCGTGCCCTACCATGGTGTCTTGCACATTGATCTGAAAGTGCTGGGGAAAAAGCTTAAGGCTGTACCTACCTTCGTTGTTCCTGATTCCGACTATCGCTCTTCAGTCCCTCTGCTGGTGGGAACCAATGTCATTCGAGCCTCCCGAACCCACCTTCAAGAAGCCTATGGCCCACAGTTCCTGCACCAGGTCAAAGAGAAGCATCCAGAGTGGTACACAGCTTTACTGAAGGTGGAGAGCGCCGAGCAAAGTGTAATGCATGATGTTGTGGGACCTGCTGTTTACACCGGTCGTACAATACGCATCCCGGGTGGGAAAGAGATGGATTTAAGGTGTAGGATTAAAGCTGGACCTCAAAGGAAGACTTATACGGCCCTGATAGAAGGCCATTCCTCTGTGCAGCTCCCCCAGGATATCCTGGTGGCCAAAGTGCTTGCAAATGTGAAATAAGGTTGTGCTCCAGTTAGAGTGATGAATCTTTCCCAGCGAGTCATTACAATCAGACGACACACAAATCTGGCCAGCGAGTCCTAGTGGACAAGGTGGTGGAGTTCCTGATAGAAAGCATGGTGAAGCCGGGAACAGAGGGGCATGTCTCAGTCTGGACCAAGTAGTGCCTATCTGCGGGGTTGACCTAAGTGAAGCAGCGGTGGAAAGTGAAGACCAACGTGTTCTACTTAAGGATCTGTTGGACAAGAATGCAGATGTGTTCTCCCAGCATCCCAACGACTATGGTCACACCACAACCGTACAGCATGAGATTCCACTGGTTGACCCGAGGCCCTTCCGACTGCCATACCACAAGATACCCCCCTCCCAATGGCAAGATGTGAGGCGGTTATTGATGGAGATGGAGACAGCAGGAGTTATCCGCCCAAGTAAAAGTCCGTATGCATCCCCTGTGGTGGTTGTGACCAAGAAGGAAGGATCCCTTCGATTGTGTATCGACTACCGGAAGCTCAACTCCTGCAGCACCCGAGATGCTGCAGGAGTTGTCCGCAGCAGGTGAGGACTGGTGGACCGAGATATAAGGAGGCACAAACCACCCAGGAGCCTGAGGAGGTCTTAGGCGAGGACACAGCTGTCACAGTGGAGCCCGAAAGCTGTCTGCTGCTGGAGCCCAGTGAGGTGTATGTGGGGATGGAGGCATTACCTGCTATGACCACACAGGAGCTTCGAGCGGGACAGAAGGAAGACAGAGTTATCGGTCCCATCCTCCACTTTAAGAGCAGGAACCACAAACCAAGCCACAGTGAGAGGATGAAAGTGGGTGCCACTGGGGGTCTCCTCTTAAAAGAGTGGAGGAGGTTAGTTGTAAAAAAAGGGATCCTGTATCGCAGTGTCAGAGATTGCCATAAAGGGGTGGTGGAGCAACTAATACTGCCAGAGAGGCTGCGTGAAACCGTCAAAACAGCCCTTCACAATGACTCAGGGCATCTGGGATTTGAGAGGACACTACAGATGAACCCGTCTCCTCGAGAGGGGCTGGACGCTCCATTTCTCTGGCGTTGCCGGCGGGGAGAGGCGGCGGGCTGGTGTGGGCCTGCTCATAGCCCCACAGCTCAGCCGTCACGTGTTGGAGTTTACCCCAGTGAGCGAGAGGGTCGCGTCCCTCCGCCTCGGGTGGGGACAGGTCTCTCACTGTTGTGGCGGCTCACGGGCCGAACAGCAGTGCAGAGTACCAGGCCTTCTTGGAGTCCCTGGGAGGGTACTAGACAGTGCACCACCCGGGACTCCGTTGTTCTACTGGGGACTTCAACGCCCACGTGGCAACGACAGTGACACCTGGAGAGGGGTAATCGGAAGGAACGGCCCCTGATCTGAACCCGAGCGGTGTTCAGTTGTTGGACTTCTGTGCTAGTTACAGTTTGTCCATAACTAACACCATGTTCAAGCACAAGGGTGTCCATCAGTGCACGTGGCACCAGGACACCCTAGGCGGAGGTCGATGATCGACTTTGTTGTCGATCATCTGACCTCCGGCCGCGTGTCTTGGACACTCGGGTGAAGAGAGGGGCGGAGCTGTCAACCGATCACCACCTGGTGGTGAGTTGGATCCGCTGGCGGGGAGGAAGCCGGACAGACTTGGCAGGCCCAAGCGTATCGTGAGGGTCTGCTGGGAACGCCTGGCGGAGCCCTCTGTCAGCAGGGTCTACAACTCACACCTCCGGGAGAGCTTCTCCCAGATCCCGGGAGGTTGGGGACATTGAGTCCGAGTGGACCATGTTTTCCACCTCCATTGTCGGCGCGGCGGCGGTTTCTGGTGCCTGTCGCGCGGCAATCCCGAACACGGTGGTGGACGCGGAAGTAAGGGATGCCGTCAGGCTGAAGAAGGAGTCCCATCGGGCCTTGTTGGCTCGTGGGACTCCCGAGGCAGCTGACAGGTACCGGCAGGCTAAGCGTGCTGCAGCCCGTGCGGTCACAGAGGCAAAAACTCAGGCCTGGGAGAGGTTCGGAGAGGCCATGGAGGAGGACTATCGGTCGGCCTCAAAGAAATTCTGGCAAACCGTCCGACGGCTCAGGAGGGGGAAGCAGTGCTTCACCAACACCTTGTACGGTGCGGGTGGAGAGCTGTTGACCTCGACTGGGGATGTTGTCGGACGGTGGAAGGAATACTTTGAGGATCTCCTCAATCCCGCTGTCACGCCTTCCAAGAGGAAGCGGAGGCTGGGGACCGGAGGCGGACTCATCCATCACCCTGGCAAGTCACTGAGGTTGTTGGCAAGCTCCTTGGTGGCAAGGCTTGGGGTGGATGAAATCCGTCCTGAGTATCTTAAGTCTCTGGATGTTGTGGGACTGTCTTGGCTGACACGCCTCTGCAACATCGCGTGGCGGTCTGGGACAGTGCCCTGGACTGGCAGACCGGGGTGGTGGTCCCTCTGTATAAGAAGGGGACCGGAGGGTGTGTTCCAATCACAGAGGGATCACACTTCTCAGCCTCCCGGTAAGGTCTATTCCAGGGTACTGGAGAGGAGAATTGTCCGATAGTCGAACCTCGGATTCAGGAGGAGCAGAGTGGTTTTCGTCCCGTCGTGGAACACTGGACCAGCTCTATACTCTCCATCGGGTGCTCGAGGGTTCATGGAGTTTGCCCAACCAGTCCACATGTGCTTTGTGGATCTGGAGAAGGCATTCGACCGTGTGCCCCGGGCGCTTTGTGGGGAGTGCTCTGGGAGTATGGGGTCCGGGGCCCTTTGCTAAGGGCTGTCCGTCCCTGTATAACCGAGCAGGAGCTGTGTTCGCATTGCCGGCAGTAAGTCAGACCTGTTCCCGGTGTATGTTGGACTCCGCCAGGGCTGCCCTTTGTCACCGGTTCTGTTCATAATTTATATGGACAGAATTTCTAGGCGCAGTCAGGGGCGGAGGGTGTCCGGTTTGGGAACCACAGGATCTCATCTCTGCTGTTTGCAGATGATGTCGTTCTGATGGCTTCTTCAAACCAGGACCTGCAGCATGCACTGGGACGGTTTGCAGCCGAGTGTGAAGCAGCTGGGATGAGAATCAGCTCTTCCAAATCTGAGGCCATGGTTCTTGACCGGAAAAAGGTGGTTTGCTCTCTTGGCGTGGGTGGGGAGTCCTTGCCCCAAGTGGAGGAGTTTAAGTATCTCGGGTCTTGTTCACGAGTGAGGGACGGATGGAGCGTGAGATTGACAGGCGGATCGGTGCAGCGTCTGCAGTGATGCGGGCGCTGTATCGGACCGTTGTGGTAAAGAAGGAGCTGAGTCGAAAGACAAAGCTCTCGATTTACGGTCAATCACGCTCCTGCCCTCACCTATGGTCATGAGCTTTGGGTAGTGACCGAAAGGACAAGATCGCGGATACAAGCGGCCGAAATGGGCTTCCTCCGCCGAGTGGCTGGGCGCCCCTTAGAGATAGGGTGAGGAGCTCAGTCACACGGGGAGCTCGAGTAGAGCCGCTGCTCCTCCACGCCGAGAGGAGCCAGCTGAGGTGGCTAGGGCATCTGATCCGGATGCCTCCTGGACGCCTCCCTCGGGAGGTGTTCTGGGCATGTCCCACCGGGAGGCGGCCCCGGGGAAGACCCAGGACACGCTGGAGGGACTATGTCTCTCGGCTGGCCTGGGAACGCCTCGGGATCCCCCCGGAGGAGCTGGAGGAAGTGTCTGGGGCGAAGGAAGTCTGGGAGTCCCTGCTTAGACTGCTGCCCCCGCGACCCGGCCCCGGATAAGCGGAAGAAGATGGATGGATGGATGGACTACAGATGATAAGAGAAAGATTTTATTGGCCAAGAATGTTTCAGGAGATCAAGGTTTGGTGCGAACAGTGTGAGAGATGCTGCCTTAGAAAAACTCCCACAGCCAACCTCAGGGCCCCCCTCGTTAGTATCCATACCAGTGCCCCCATGGAGCTGGTTTGTGTGGACTTCCTGATGCTGGAGAAGTCTAAAGGGGGTATGGAGAATGTGCTCATTGTTACAGATCACTTTTCTCGCTATGCACAGGCCTACCCCACCAGGGACCAAAAGGCAGGCACAGTGGCCAGGGTCTTGTGGAGGAATTTCTTCTGCCGTTTTGGTTTCCCTGCAAAATTGCACGCAGATCAAGGGCGCAACTTTGAAAGCGCAATTGTGAGGGAGCTATGCAAGTGTGTTGGCATCACTAAGACCCACGCCCTACCACCCCCAGGGCAATGGGACCACTGAAAGATTTAACCGTACCCTGATGAACATGCTGGGAACTCTAGAGCTGCACCAGAAGCCCCGGTGGCATGAGCATGTGGATGCCATGACACACGCATATAACTGCTCACGACATGACTCCACTGGATATACCCCTTACTACCTTATGTTTGGTAGACATCCCAGGCTCCCAGTGGACCTCATCTTCGGGTCCCCTTCAACAAACCAGCCATGTAAATACAGCGAATATGTCCAGACCCTATACGACTCCCTGTCTCAGGCCTATGCCCTGGCTAATCAGACATCTCAGCTGGCGAAAGGACAGCAGAAAAAGTACTATGACAAAAAAGCTAAGAGTGAAGACTTTAGTCCAGGGGATAGAGTCTTAGTCAAGGTCTGTCATGTGGAGGGAGGCAGAAGTTAGGAGATCGATGGGAGGCACGACCATATGTTGTGGTGAAGAAACAACCAGGTTTGCCTGTGTACGTGGTGCGACCAGAAGATGGAGGAGCAGAGAGAGTGGTTCATAGAAACCTTTTGACGCAGTGTATGTTCCTCCCAGTGGAGCGGGACAAAGGAGTGATGGAAGAAGGGGGCGAGTCAGATGGTGAGATATGTGAGGCAGGTATTGAATCGGAAGCCGAAGAGGGAACAAGGAGTGACAGTTCAGAGGAGATGCTGGACAGAACACTGATTGGAAAAACAGATAAAGAGGAGGAGCAAATAAACACAGAGGAGGCTGACATGCAGACAGATGAAACGAGTAGCGAAGAGACAGTGCTTGTGACTGGTAGTGGTGCCAACCCCACTCAAGGGCCCAACCCTCCGAGAAGAAACCCGAGAAGGAGCCGGCGTCCCCCAACTAAACTCTCACTCGAGTCCCAAGTTGTGGAACTAGAGAGTGACCACCAAAAGATAGAAAGAGGGAGGAAGTTGTGGTTAAAAGTCAGAAGTAAAAGGATCAACAGGGAGCCATACTGCATGCACCCTGATAACAGTTAGCTACCCACTCCCACACTAGTTACACACATCATGTGAAATACATTCACTCACAACCCATTCATTGTATTGAGTGTCATAGATTAGACCACACTTGAGTTTTGGGTCAAGCAGATGGCTGGGACGGCATCAATCAAAGAAGGGGTGGATGTAAGGCAGTGTATTGTGTTGTCCACAAGATGTCGCTATACCACTGGTGTGTTAAGGCAGATTCAAGTGCCTTTAGCATGGTTTGAACCTCTTGATGTACCGTAGTGTTGATACTTTTCCTCAGTTCGTGTTATCAACGCTATAGGTAAGCCATGTTAATGATAGTGGAAGTTGCAATGAAAAATATCTTTGTTGTTATCACACTAAAGTTCATTTTATTCAGATATTTTGTGTTTTAAACTGTTAAAGACCTAAATGCAGAGTAATACGGAGAGTAAAAGGTTTTATTCTTTCGTTTAAATGTGATTAATGTGTGGTGGCTAATGCAAAGCTATTATAATATTAGCAGTGAGCGCTTGCTATTGAGTTACATGTGCATTGAAATGTACTTTGATAGTTTAAAATTTAACCTCAGTTCGTGTTATCAACGCTATAGATGTCGAGCTGTGGAATAAACGGTCAAGCCACAATCCCGAACCCCTCTGTGTCCACGTCCTCTTCCTCTACCACCGTCCACGATCATACACAACACAGCACAGAGTAACAGCGGCGGTGCTGGAGACCAATACGCGCGCGCGGAGAGAGAGAGAGGGCTACACAAGGAATAAAGTGTTTAAACACGGCACATTATGAATGGCGGTGTGGCATTATGAATGGCGGTGTGGCAACATCGGTGGGAATAGATAGCTGCCAGTGTTTACTGCTGGGCACATAAAATTGCTTTTTATGTGTTGTAATGGCTTTTTCTTACGGTATGGAGAGCTGACCATGTGGCTGAGGACAAAAGAAGCAAACTGTTCTTACATTATACTGAAAAGTGTTTCTATTATTTTTTCCATCCCATTTAAATCAATGAGGGTAGGCTAAATAACACAAACTGTCAGTATAACACAATACAATTCAAAAGCACCCTAAACTGTGTCCTCCAAAATGATCATACATAACTCAAATCTTAACTTAAGGCCCAGTACTACCTTTCAACTGCATCGGGTTTCAACAAAAGATGCAGTATAAAACTAAACTAAAAAGCTTGTGGACCTTGTTTCATTAATCTTTACGTTCAGCTTTGCAGCTATATATGTTTCTCAACAACAAGCAGTAGTGTGATATTTGAGCATTTGTCAGCATTTCAGGTTTGCACAAGCATGTTGTTTTGTTGCTTATCGATCTGTGTACATTTTAACCCTTTGATTTCACAACGAAAAAACGAGAATGCGACTGTTTTTTCTGTTTTCTTAAGAAGATACAGAAAGAAGAATACGACTTGATTTCCCTCAATATGATTTACAAGCAGGAAACCAAAATATAAATTGACTATTTCATTTTCCTTCAATTTCCCTCAAACCCTGATCCCTGATTTTAAATGCTTAGGCTCTATTTGTCTAGATACCATCAAAGAAGTATAATATATATAACTTCTATATTTTATATATTTATGTTATGTATAATATAACTCTTTGTTTTGATATGGGGTGCAACGTAAGTCCCACCCTCAAATTTGAAAAATCAAATAATCCAGTTATATTTTGGTTTTCTGACTGTAAATCATATTGAGGGAAATAATATTCTTCTTGTTGATGTAGTTTGTCAAGCAGGGGAACCAGGAAAAAACAGGAATAGGACCCAAAATGCACACACTGAGGCAGAGCAGGTGCAGTTCAAATGATTTAATAAACAAACAAATCCAACAGGGAGCAGGCAAAGAACAAAATCCAGGCAAGGTTCCAGAGAAACAAAAGACAAGTCCAATAGTACACACAGGTAACAAAGGCCAGGACACTTGACATAAGAGCAATGACGAACTGACACAGAACAAAGGAAGCACACAGACTTAAATACACTCAGGTAAGGGAAGATAACGAGACACAGGTGAAAATGATCAGGGTGGAGCAAACAAAACTGGTGGGAAAGGCAAAAAAAGACAGGAAGCAAAACTACAAGACACACGAGGGAAGGAGAATATTTCAAAATAAAACAGGAAACAAATATTAACCATGACACTTGTATTCTTGTTTGTGCGTCTTCTTAAGAAAATGGGAAAAACACTTTTCATTCTAATTTCTCCTGCTGTCAGCAGAAAAATGGTATTTCATCCCAGCTACACATAAAAATCTAATAATTACACTATTAGTTATATTTTGGCTTTGTAAATATAAAAGGAGAATTTAAGTTGTTTTCATGTGTCATTCTAGTGGTGAAATCCAAGGGTCAAAACATACAAGAACTCTTATTATTGCTTTTTTCTCCTTTACTTGATTACATAATTGTAGCAATTTAAAATTAACCCAAGACCCAATAGATCCAGAACTGTGCACTGCAAACATACACCTATGCTTTTAGTTGTGAAGCACCTCACAGATCTGTTGTGTAACTCTCTCAAACAACTTCACAAGCTCAAACTCCTTTATTCACATGTAGCAGGGTGTCGATTCTCCACAATGGGGAGCTGTTTAGTCATTGTTCATTCATTGCAGCCTGAGTCACCTATAGCAAAGTTATAACAGCATGAGTTTACACTTGTTGGTGTAGATATGTCATTGTTGCCGCCTACAGGCAATGTTGTTTAGTGAACAGCATCCGAGGACGGATTGGCTTGAGGAGCACAGGCAGAAATATCAGAAAGGCCAGATACGGTGACATCAGAATTGTGAATTGTGACAGAGAAGATTGGAGTGAGAAAATAGCAGGAAAGAAAAGTGAGAAGGAAAATTATTGAAAATTATTGAATTTTCACCAAAGCCTTATCACCAGATCTATTCTTTCACAGTCTTTCATAACAGTGAATTGTAAATGTAAAACAAAGAATGAAAGTCCTATCTCGCAATTATAACTTCTGTATCTCATTTTAACAGTTAAGAAAGGTCACACAGTGTTTTAGCTACGTCGTCATGGCTATTTTTCAATGCTTAAAGTGATTAATGTGCAGCGAGCAGTTCAAAAGTGAGATATTTGTCTTTATGTTATGTCTTTTATCAGAGTGAGCTTACACATAATAACTCATAAGATCAGACCCTAATTAAGAAATTGCATTTCATAATTATGAAACTTTTCATGTAAGTAAGACTACTAATTAATAATAGCAAGGAAACGTCTTTTTTTCTTTGCTGAATGTAATACAGTTCCATACTTTTGACATTCACATCCCTCTGCAGCTTCATTTGCTGTGTCAAAACAAAAAAAGACAATTATTTAGCTTGTTGTCTTTAATAACTGAATTAATTGTTTTTCATTGTGACTTTCCATGCACATTAAAATCTAATTACAATATAGAAACCAAAGTGAGGTTTATTACATTTCAGAGCCGCTTAAAAGGTACCATATGTAAGAATGTGAAGCAATTTACATATATAAATCACTTTGTATTGCCAATGTGTGAACGGATTGTAATGTAACTTAAAAACTGAGACCTTCCTCGACTTTCTCGGTAGCCTATAACAGCCGGTGGACTGATTTCTATGACGTTTATGCGTGCTCCCGAGTGCCTTCTCTTCCGCTCCCCCACAGTGTCAACAGTGTGCAACAGAAGGCTAACGCCATTGTATAAACCCCAAACCCGCAAATTAAAGCAAACATTGCGAAAACTTGAAAGGAAATGGCCTTCCATTAATCTGGAAGAATCTTGTTTAGTGTGGCAAGGTAGTCTTATGGAATGTAAGAGAGGAGAACCTGCTGCAGAGGCTGTATGAGATTTATGTGTGTAAGAGAGCAGATTAGAAATCTCCCTGTTCCTGCCTCCCCTCTGAAAATTCTGGTCTCAATTTATATGGAAGTCTATCGGGCAATTGGCTGGCACTGCTGTCACTTTGAAGCTGACTGTACCAACTGTGTGAATCTGTTTGATTCCATAGTTACATTTCTGCAAGCAGCACAGGTTTTGTAAGGTTTTGTTTTATCTGTGTAGCCTGAAAGTGCTCAGAGACAGAAAGACCCCTGCAAAAGTTTCCTTCAAAGACTAAAACAGCTCAATATAAGTATCTAATATATATCAAATGCCAAAAATAGCTTAACACCTATCCACCAATCAGAACAGAGGAACAAACGGCTTTGACGTGTAATCAGCCAATCAACCTAAGGTGTGTGTGTAAGTGACTGTGCTGAGTTATTGAGACAGACAGAGAAATCCCTGTCAAAGGACCACTCGAACAAGACACCCTCATTAAAAAACTGTAGGTTGTGTCATTGAAATGACGTCTACATATGTAATTTTGTGTGGATAACGTTAAAAAATGTGATTACAGTGATTTTAACTCTCATCGTCATGGAGGCTTATGGGGCAGTTGCTTGACTTTTTGTCACTTGGGAGCTCACCAAGCCAAATGTATAAGTCTGATTGATTCTATAGTTACATGTCTATGACCAGCACCCATTTTCCTATGATTTGATCTATAAATTATGTATGTGGAATGAAAATTGTGGGGAATTGAGCAAGTTAAAGATACATTTTTAAGATTTTCTTTCTCCTCTGCACTCTACAATGTCATGCACTCTGAACCTTTCATCAAAACTTTACTTCAAACAAAGTTAAATATTTTGAAAAGTTCGAATGGGATTTAAAAAGTTGAATAATACCTTGAATGTATGAAAGATGTGAAACATTTTAATGTTTCAATGGAGTTTCTAGCTGAAAGTATGAATGAACGGTTTATTATAACTTGAGTTTTGTTTTTGTATTTTTGGCCATATGATAATATTGTACTCACTAAAGTAATTGCTGAGATCTATGATTACGGCAAAATCACCACAACGAAGTCAGATGAGGCAACAAACACAAGCTGTCATAAGATCAAACAGGTTTAAACAAGCCAACAGTTAGCCAGATTACGTAAACCACTTTGTTTAGATGTAAAATTGAAAGTGAACACACTTAAGTCAGTAAAAAATTGCACATGAAAACTGTGTGCACAACTATGTTCATTTCATCACTTTTCTATAGATAAAAGTTAACCACAAGAGTTGGTCTGTAAAATTATTCTGTGAACTGAAAATAATTTTACCGTTTGCCTTCATATCTTCTGTCAAATATGTTTATCTAACCTTGGGGTTTGTTTACAACCTGTCTGATTGTCTGACTGCTCGTGTTTTTTGCCCCATTTGACTTTTCAGCAATTTCACCTTGTTCCCACATCTCAGCTATTAACTTGGTGAGTATAACCTTATGATTGCTGATAGAAATGATGGTGAAAACTACAAAAAAATAAGACCTGGGTTCTATGAAACTGGAATTTCTCTTTAAAACTAAAAGACTCAGTAGGATGAATATTTTTTCAGTTGATCCCCAGCAGGCCACTATGGGCAGTATGACAGCAAGCAGCAAAGCCTGAATGAAAATCCTGAGCCTCTCCCTGCCTCTGTCCCAAGGTGTTTGACTGCTGTGTAATGCATTCAGAGATATCACTCTAAAATTGTTTGGGGGGTCACTGGGAGTCAGGGTAGGAGCCTTCGCAGATTGGAGAGATTGCTAGACTCCAGCAGACTGTGAAATGGAATATGTTGTGTGTGTATGTGTGTGTGTTTCTGTCTCTCTCTCTCTTTTTGTATTTGCACCAGGGCAGGAGTTTGTTGTATTATGTATATATTGGACACTCACACCCAGCCTGCTGAGAGACAGGCTGACTGCCTGGACCTGTCATTGTGTCTGTCAAACAAAGTGGCAGCCATTTTGTAAAACACTGCTCTATGACTCCTTTATTTAGTTCTGTCCTGCTCACTTTATTAGGGCTGCAGTGATGAGTTCATGATGGTGGATACTGGTATTCTGGGACTAAGGCTTGTTTGCAAAAAAGCTTTGGAACAGAAGTATAAGACTTTATGAATGAATGTACTTTCAAATGCTCACATTAACTGACATTTACATTTTCCATGACCTTAAAAAACGAAGTCCAAGTCATTTTGGTTGCATAAACGTAAGATGAGAAGACGGTGTAGTCCCTCATTCGTCCAGGAGAGTTCTATCGTAGAAAAGGTTTCAGTCGTAGTCATCTGGACACTGTTTTCAGAATCGGCGTCTCCATTCCTTATGTGTCTGGACTGTCTGAAAAACTACAAAGGATCTTTAGACAGCACGATGTTCCTGTCTTCTTTAAACCAGGCAACACTTTAAGACAGAAACTCGTTCACCCTAAGGACAAGTTACCCACACAGAAACAGAGCAATGTTGTCTACTCCATTCAGTGCAGTGAGGAAAACTGCAAAGAACGGTACATAGGCGAAACCAAACAGCCACTTCACAGAAGACTTTATCAGCACAGACGACACGCTAACTCAGGATTACAGAGCGCCGTGCATTTGCATTTAAAAGCTACAAACCACACATTTGAAGACAGCGAGGTGAAGATTCTTAGTAGAGAGAAGAGTTGGTTTGAACGGGCGTCAAGGAAGCCATTTTGTGAAGAAAGAGAACCCCTCTTTGAACAGAAATGGTGGTCTGAGATTTAATCTGCCCAAAGTCTATCAGAGTGTATTATCACCTTGGTCACGCCTATCACATGTTAATCAGGCACTTAACAGTGATGAAGTAGATGCAGCCAGAGAACAATAGGCCTGATTACTGGGCCATCTTGAAACTATTAGGTCAGTTTCAGGTGAAACTGGCTATTAACAGATACTCAGGCAGATTCCTTCCTGAGGGCAGGGCTTATGTAACTCAGAATAGCTTAAATTTCCAGTTCCCGTCCAATTTTTTCACAATTGAGAATGACTTCCGGATGGGAGCCGAAACGTCTTGATTCTGAAAACAGTGTCCAGATGACTACGACTGAAACCTTTTCTACGGTAAGATGAGAAGATTGATGCCACTCTGTCATTCTGTTAAATATGGAGCTGGAGCTGGGAGGCAATTAGCCTAGCTTAGCATAAGGACTGGAGGCAGGTAGCTAACTTATTAATATGTTGTACCTTGTTTGTTTAAGATTCACTGCAGTTATACATTCTAATTTTAATAATTTGTGGTATTATAGAGAGTTGTGTTCTGTAACCATTTTTTTGGTGTAGTGCAGTAATTTCCTGAAGTCTCGCTAGGCAATCAGTTGAGATGCTGCACCAAAGTGATGGGCAAACGGAAAAACTGTTGTTCGTCAAGAGTTTTAGCCCATAACTCCTCTTAAAACCACAAATTGCTGTTTTTACATTTCAGTGTACGAAGTAAAAAAACAAGATAACATGTTAATTAGTGCACTTTTAAGCTTTGGACAGAGCTGTTTCCCCCTGCTTCCAGTCTTTATGCTAAGCTAAGCCTCCTGGCTCTATTGCCTTACTTAACACACAGATATGAGCTTGATGTCATGTAGTAGCAACAAGTTGGGCCACTTAGGCACTTAGGCATAGAACTCCATAACAAGCTGAACAACACAACACACGTTTATCTTAGTACAAGACGTCTCCTCCGCTGCTCTCCAAGACCGAAAATGCTGGATTGAATCCAACTGACCCTGTGGGACCAAAGGCACACAGAACATGCTGGAAACAATTATCCAACAATTCTGAAAGAAAGAAGCCTGCTAAAAGGAGGCTGTGCTATTTCTGAGATCTAATACGACAGGGTTAGAAAAGAAGAAACCCTGGGCCTTACGCACCAGTCACGTGGTGTAGAGATGGAGAAATAGAGAGAGAGATGGAGTGAAATAGACTTAAAGACTTAACTCTTAAAGAAAGAAACTTTATCAGCAAACTTAAATTGCTGATACCAGATCAAAGTAGTAGTGATGGAGGCCATGGCAATGCCATCCAGAGTAACTATAGCTTTAGATAATGAGTCTCGGAGGTGTTTGGGGCCAAGTACAATAACTTCAGTTTTGTCAGAGTTTAACATCAGAAAATTGGTACATAGCCTGTTAATAAAGACAGATTGGTCATATCTAGTAAAGAAGTGCTAACTAAGGGTAAAACTTCTTTAAGCAGCCCAGTTGGGATGGGGTCTAAGAGACAGGTTGATGGCTTAGATGAATAAATCGTTGAAGTTAGTTGAAGAAGGTCGATAGGAGAAAAGCAGTCTAAATATATGTCAGGTTTTATAGCTGTTTCTAAGGTTCCTATCTTTAAGGATAAATCATTGCTGGTTGAGGGCAGGGCCTGATGAATTTTGTCTCTAATAATTAAAATTTTCTCAGGAAAGAAACTCATGAAGTCATTACTACTGAGGGCTATAGGAATACATGGCTCAATAGAGCTGTGACTCTGTCAGCCTGGCTACAGTGCTGAAAAGAAATCTGTGGTTGTTCTTATTTTCCTCTATTCAATTCAATTTATTTATATAGTGCCAATTCATAACAGAAGTTTTCTCACTTATCCTATAGAGCCGGTCTAGACCCAACAATTCCCACCAAGAGCAAGCACTTTGGTGACAATGGCAAGGAAAAACTTCCTTTTAAAAGGTGGAAACCTCGAGCAGAACCAGGGTGGGTGGCCATCTGCCGCTGCCGGTTGGGTTGAGAGAGAGAGAGAGAGAGAGATAGAGAGAAAATAGTAATAATAGTGATAGGAATAATATTAATAATAAGACTAATAATAATTGTAGTAGCGGTTGTCGAGTAGGATCATGGGAGCAGTAGGAGGCCCGCAATCATATATCCAGACTCTGCAGCTCAGGAGGCAGAAATACCTGCTGAAAGTGACAGAAGGAGAGCGGAGAGAGACGAGAAAGCACAAAACTATGGGAAAGAGAAGATTAATGATGAGTAGTGGGCTGCTCTGACATCACTTCCTATATGTTTTAAGACTATCTTGCCAGACTAAACGAGATTCCTCCAGATTGACGGAATGCCATCTCCTTTCAAGTTTTTGCGATGTTTGCTTTAATTTGCGAGTTTGGGGGTTATACCATGGAGCTAACCTTATCTTCTTTTTAAAGGGGCAATAGAGTTGAGTGTTGTTTGCAGTGAGCCTGCAGCACTGTCAACAAGATGATCAATTTGGGAGAGACTGAAATTAGCATAGGAGTCCTCTGTTATATTGAGACATGACAATGAATTTAATACAGATGGAATCACTTCCTTAAATTTAGCTACAGCACTATCAGATAGACATCTAGTGTAGGAGTTTTTGCCTAATGGTGTGTAATCAGGTAATAGGAGTTCAAAAGTATGTCTGTAAATAATGGAAAAAAGGATTCTGTGGAAAAACTATTAAATACCATATACCAGAAAAAGGTCGAGGGTGACTGGGTTTATGTACACTCTGACAGAAGCCATTCGAATCTAATAATGAGATAAATGAAGTACTAAGGCTATCATTATCAACGTCCACATGAATATTAAAATCACCTACAATAATTACTTTATCCAGGCAAGTATACACGGTTTGAAAATAAAGTGAAAAAACTAAATAAAATGTCTTAGGCTGTGTTAAGACCCTTCATGCATTAGAATGAGACCAGTCTGGCAGCGCAGTGTAGATGCCAATGCAGAGGGCTCCAGCACAAAAACAATGCAGAGTCGTCCCAAAAAAAAGTTGAACCTGGCTCAACTTTTGCTGAACGGAGTGCAACGTCAACTGGCAAAATGTTGCAGTGGCCAATCAAATATGTGCAAACACACATTCCTGGTACATTACTAACTTACTAGAGTTGTAAGTTTACCATTTAAAATCCTGTCTCTATAGTATTATGATCCGTTGTGCAGTAATTTGGTTAGCTAACTTTAGATAGATACACACTTCAATATGGCCGCAATAGCCCGAATGTCTCCGCCAGGTCTCAATCTGCTTCTTTAATTTGGGCCTGTTGTAAACACTTTCATTGATGATCTACATCTGCTTTGAAGTACATAAGTTTGATTTGTCTCTTGTTTTCTGATCTAATTTGCTGAGTATTGCTGAGGGTCAGTCTTAACACAACAAAGTTGAAATGATGGCTCATTTTCACTCAAAAATTGAGACCATCCAAACTGGTCTTTTTAACATCCAGGGATCTTTATCTTCACTGGGTGAGCAAGTCTCTGAGCTCGAACACATGGTGAGCTGACGCTAATGAAGATAACATTGATGATCTGACAAAAAGTGTGCAAACACTGCCTACCTGAAGGATAAAGTGGATGAGTCATCCAACCTTCGTTTCATTTATATCATATCACATATATAAAAAACCTGAACAAAGTGAGTAGTCAGAAAGACGTAGCTCTATATATCTATATTTATATATCTATATATATATAGATATATATCTATATATATATAGAAGATGTGAATGCAGCATTGAGAGCGATCCCTACCACAACCATCACTGAAACCAATGAGCTGAGATATATATATATATATATATATATATATATATATATATATATATATATATAGCTCGAGCTATACATACATACATATACATATATATATATGTGTGTGTGTGTATGTGTGTAGGTATATATATATATACTTACTGCGGGTCTGATCAAGAAACGTTGACAGTTTGACACTGTCAAAAAGAATCTCCATGCAGCTGATATTAAATACTCTTTGCTGTATCCTCGTACACGGAGAGTGATGACTGTGGCTTGGCGGTAGAGCGGCTCGTCTACCAATTGGAAGGTCGGTGGTTCGATCCCGGCTTCCCCCAGCCCACATGTCCTTGGGCAAGACACTGAACACCAAATTGCTTCCTTCGGTGTGTGAATGATTAGTTGCTTTGATGAGCAGTTCTGCCATCAGTGGGTGAATGTGATATGTAGTTGAAGCGCTTTGAGTAGTCAGAAAGGTGCTATATAAGTACAGTTAATTTACCATGGAAGGCAAAACTGTTTTGTTGTCCCAAGGAAACTGTGATCTTTTCCATCCTCCAACTTGAGTTGAGCATCCTGCAAGTTGATAATCTTTCATTTGTTTGCTTGCACAACGTGAAACTGGATCATTAAGTATATTAGTTTAGTATCTTTAGATTTCTCTCTGTTTTGTTATACGTAAACAACAACTTTGCTTTAATCTTTATTTTGGCTAGCCTACATGCCACTATGTGATGTGAGTTGAATGTTTGTCGTAAATTGTGGTACCAGTTAGTGACAGTTCTGACAGTTCTTTTTTTCTTTCCAACATTTCATTTGTGTGTGTGTGTCTGTCTATGTGGTGTTTTGTCTGTCTGTCTTGCTTGTTGCTCTTGCTCCCCACCCCCATCACCTTCTGTGTCCCAATTCAGTTTCCCTAGTTTTTTGATGGCTATAATTGACTCAGTTAAAGGTTTAAAGATTATTCATCTTAATGTTAGGAGTCTTGTTTCAAAAATCAATCCCCTCAGAGCCTGGGTCACCCTTCACAAACCCAATATTATTACCATTTCTGAAACATGGCTACACACTAAAATCACTGATGCTGAAGTTGAAATTGACGATTTTGTTTTGTATAGAGCTGATAGGCATTCTGGAGGAGGTGGGGGTGGCCACATATATTGCTTCAAATCTCGTTTCTGAGTGTTACTGTTACTCCTAATGTAGAGCCAGTTAATTTTGAATGTATTTTCACTAACATTATTCTTCATGATAACAAACATTTAACCATCAGTAACATGTATAGGCCTCCCTCTGCTCCATCTGACTCCACAAAGTGTATTCTGTAAACTATTAGTTCTCTTAAGAGGCATTACACAGGTGTAATTAGCATTTTATAAAGCAAACTTGATGTGGCTCCTTACTTATTCCATAAAGTGTGTGTGTGTTTACCAAAGTTTTGAACTCGCTATGGCAGCTGGTACTCACTGTGTCCCATCAGCTTTGTGGCTTTACATTTCTGTTTATGTACAAGTTAAATAAATGAGATACAAAGTGTTAATTGATAGCTTTAAAAGTGTTCATCAGCGTATTTTTCTAGGTGACCCTCCTCTGTACTCCCACACACACAACACACACTACTATTAAATTTGCATTATCTGGGCTGTAAGGAGAGCTGCAGGGCTCTGTGTTAGGCTCCCCCCGGGTCTCTATGTAATCTCTTTCTTCCAGCCTGCTATATTCCCTCCTGTACCGGCTCTCACAGACATCAGCATGAGCGCATATACACACACGGGCCCTGCCATGGTACCAGTCTCTCTGATTGCCCTCCAGTTCTCTAATGAATAATTTAGCTCCAAATACATTCTGACACAGTGACACCCAGATAAAGTAAGTGAGGGATGGAGTGAGGGAGGAGGAAGAAAGAAAATAAGAAATGAGGGCACATCCCCTTACAAGAGAGATATGGGTGGTGGGGGTGGGTATTCATGGAAATGCTGTAAAGAGGAAAGTTGTAGTTGAGGTGAAAAGAGAAATGGAACAAGGATGCTGGTTTTGCTGACAGAATTAGATTAGTGTGATGAGAGGAAACAGATAAAGTGAGTTAAAGAAATACTTCACCAAAAAAACTCTCCTTTGAGTATTACACGCTAACCCCCTGTAGGCTGAGAGGTGGCTCTGAAAAGTTTGTAGCAGCTGTAGGCAGCTGGGACTCACAGCAGTTGCCGCGTATTCCAACCGTGACCCACAGTCACAAGAAAACACCCCCCCCCCGTTCATGCAACGTAATCCCCTTCTCTGCTATTGGTCAAAATGTTTAGGATGTTCCAAACACTCTTTATCCACAGTATAGCCAAATACACTTCTCGTGTCACGCTATTACATTATTGCTACTCCTAAAAGTGCAGAAATGGATCCACAGTAGAGAACAAGTTGCCTGCATATAACTATGTGACGTGGAATAATGACAAATAGTCTGCAACGAGAGATGTGTAGAGTTTCTGCCATCCTGATGTCAATGGGGAGCTCGATCCACCATTGTGGAGCCAGGACAGCAAACAGTCGTGATTTTGTTGAGCAGTGGTTGGGTCCCCCTCGTAGTGAGAGAGTAACAAGCCAATTGGCAGTAGCATAGTAGAGGATGGGCCGGGGTGTATAGTTTGACCATGTCTTGGGTGTAGCATGGGCCTGAGCCATTCGCAGCTCAGTAGGAAAATACCATATCCTTTCCTTTCGGGGTGTACTGTGTCTTTAAGAGTTTTTTTTAACTCAGTGAATACCATAAGAATCTAACAGCTGGTTTGAAATCATGGAAGCGCTATCTGATACCCATCCATCATCTGCAAGCATTGCTTCATAAACATAAGCTACAGGCCACGCTCAGAACCGTAAGAGCAGCACTATAACCACAGAGTCCATTAATTACCCACTAATAACGCAGGCCTGTATAAATCTCTGAGCAGAGGAGTATCCTCTGATGGCTGACTCATAACTCAGTGGACAGGCAGTGGATGGGAGAGGGCATAAGTGTGTCCTGCTATAAAACCTGACAGTGGATGTGGACATAAAAAAACCTCAGTGTAATTATGGTAAGCTGTGACAAGCGTCTGTTGACTCATCAGCTTTAACAACATTTCAGCACGGCTACAAAAGTAATTGATCAAAGATATCTAATTGATGTAGCACGAAGCACTATCTTATCACTGTTGTCATGTGAAATGGCTAAGAGCTGAGAAATAATAAAAGACCCTAAGATGTATGAAAACCATTCAAAAAACTGCTGGAGAAAAAATTCACCTGAGGACTGTTTGAGTTCTTGAAAAGCTAACTTTTTGAAGCAACAATGTTTCACTGAGAGGCAACATTATGTTTGATTTGAACTAATACTATTGAAATGTATTAATGTATTTAATGGGTTACAGTATGTCAGTGTGTACAGTGCTTTGATCAAGACTGGTCATACATCCTGTTCAGATATTCTCTCTTAAAGGAATACTTTAACATTTTGGGAAATACACATTTGTTTAGCCTAGCTTTCTTTTGTATTTTGTTTTTTGTTTTAACCTCTACAGCCACAGAAAATAACTGGTGGTTTTAGGGGGAATTCTGTGTTGGAGCTATTTTATGAAGAACAGTTTATCCAGCTTCTAAGTATGTGATGCCCACTAAAGTGTTATCACATTTGTGGTAGTTTCTGTAGGCCATGCCATTTTCTCACATATGAGTCATTAGGTGAGCCATCAGTCCAGACGCACGCCACAGTTAACTCAGTGACCGGATACACAGCACCCTATATACCTGTCATAGAAGCATCTCATCACACTACACCTGCACACTCCATCTTTCCATACATCCCGCCTCTTTGTATGCCATATTCACACCCACTCCTTTACTCCCAGACACCATACATGCCATACCCTTACCAAGCACCAGCCACATACATTCCACCTACTATGCTTGTTTGTTGAATAGAGATTTGAGAATCAAGGTTAAAAATTGAAAAATAGTTAAACTGTTTTGAGATAAAGATTTTTGGAAATGTCGGGAGCCATTCTTCTCTGTCAGGGAGCGTGTGATGCCCACTAAAGTGTTATCACATTTGTGGTAGTTTCTGTAATGTTATAATGAATGTTTTTGAATATTTGTTCAGGGGTAATTAACCTGGTTCCACCATCCATGCACTAAAATATGTTAAATAGAGGTCAGGAGTAATTGTGGAGTTCGCCAGCAGGGGGTAGTGTGGCGCTTATTGTGCTCCACGTCAGTTTTGTCCGCTTCGCGGTTTTCCTCTTTCTGTTGAGCGAGATGAAAAACGGACGCAGAGTTTGCCCTGTCTCATTTATTTCTCCTGTTTCCAGGTTGGTGGAATAGTAAATTAAGCTAAGTACTTGAAGTGTAATATGTTGACATTTCGCTGAATGTTTTAATGTCCGCTAATAAGGCTGTGTTATGAATATGTGGACATATATGTACATATAGCAGTACCCGCATTTTCGTGCCTGTTAACGTCACCTGTTGCTACCAAAGTCACGTCGGACAGAGTTTTATTTTTAGCTCCTTGAACATTTTTGTAAAGTCTTAATACTTTTGAAATGTATGATATTGTGTAAGATGTTAAAAGCAAATGTTAAAACTGAGTTTATGTAATGGTTAAAAGCTAATGTTAAAAACAAATGTGATATATTTTAAGATGGTTAAAAATAAGTTAAAAATCTGTTTGCTCATGCATTTTGGGAAGAGTAAAAAAGGACTTTAGCTGGAAATGGAAAATGTATTTAGGAACCATATGTAAATGGTAACATAAGCTATGTTTTATATGTAAGTGATAACATAAGATGTTTTATTTTGAGGTGAAAAGAGACAACTTACAAGGTAACTGTGGTTATTGTCATTTTGATTTATTTAAATCACACAAAACTTATAACCCTATAATTTGCTGAAAGATGAAAAAAAGACAAATTGTATTTTATTTTGAAGTTGTGTTTATTTCATAGTGAACATTGAGTGTTTGTAACAGAGGAGGATTTAAATTGTGAATGTCTAATAAATCCTCTCTCCTCTTTCTGCTGAGCGAGATGAAAAACGGACGCAGAGTTTGCCCTGTCTCATTTATTTCTCCTGTTTCCAGAGAGAGCATATAAGCTGTTTACGTGGTGCCAGACGGTACCTGTAACAAGTACTTCTGTGCTGAGTCTCCAGCTACAGCGCTAGTTGCCGACCACCGTGATGGGTGATGGTCTTTGATCATCTTTGTGATGCAACGCTCCATCGGTGTATGAGTGTGTGTGAATGAGAGGCAAATTGTAAAGTGCTTTGGATAAAAGCACTATATAAATGTAGCCATTTACTGTTCGCCATTTACATTTCTCTTAGGTGTTAAAAAAGCGAGGAGAGATAAAAGGTTCAATAAGAGATTTCTTAGCGTATTTTAGTGTTTTGCCAACCTGAACCAAAACATAACCAGCAATTGGAACCTGGCTAACTATTTTCCCCTGCCTCTAGTCTTTATGCTAAGCTAGCTGCATCCTGACTCGAGCTCTGTACTTAACTTACATACATGAGACTGATATCAATCTTCTCATTCTTAAAAAGACAACAAATGTTTTTTTTCTATCAAATGGGTATGTATGGAAAATTATGTCTTTACTTTCAGATGTCTGTAAATCACATTGCTGTAAAAAGAAAAAAAAAGTATATTGGCAGTAGCAGGTTTTAATCCAAGCACAAAGCATCAGAGATTCATGTATTCTTAATTGCATAATATGTCACCAGATGAACATCACTGTTACAACCTTCAACAGCAGGACACTAGGTATACATGAATATACACATAAACATACAGGGGTGGAAGTAACGAATTACATATACTCTCGTTACTGGTACAAAGTTGTTTTTGTGTACTTTTTGAGTATTTTTAAAAATCGGTAATTTTACTTTTACTTGAGTACTTTTTATCATAAGTATTGTACTTCACTACATTTCAAGTTGCACCTGTTACAGAGTACAAACTAAGTCACATGAAAAAGTCATGATAAACCGTGTGAGAACAGAACAAAAGAAAAGGAGCCAAATAAGCAGCTGCAGCAGAGAATTAGTTGGTAGCGTATCTGTGACTGGCAGGTTATTCAATTTCTGTAGCCTAAAATTGCTTGTTGCACCCGTTATTTATTGTCATTTTTGTTGAGTTTTGTCCTCTTTTCTGGTTAATTCTAATAAGGCTATTAGGAGGAAGGCAATTGTATATTTAGAATTGATAATCAGTTGTATACACAGGGTACCAAGTGCCATCTATCGAAATGGAATTTATTGTTGGTTTGGACATAAGGGCTTGGTGACGTGATGTTGTTCCACTAGTCAAGGTAGGTATACATTGACATTTAATGCAGTTTATTCTTTAGCTTAAAGGTTATTTAATTTAACAGTAGTATCACATATCATCATTTAACATTTTTCTTTTTGTCTTTACCCCACCTTTTAAAAATGTAATGCAGTAACATTTACTCAGAGTACATTTTAACTGACCTACTTCTTACTTTTAAGTCCATTTTTACACAAGTACTTTTCTATTTACTTGAGTAAAATATCTTTCAAGTAACAGTACTTTTACTTGAGTTATATATTCTAGTACTCTTTCCATCTCTGAGTCTAACACACACACACACACACACACACACACACACACACACACATTCTCTGTGAAGAGTTACCTTTGACTTTAAGTGAAGTTTTATAGAATCAATAAGTAGCCAGATCAAGTGTGCTTCATAAAGCACTAATTACTCCTGAGTGGGTCAATGGTTCCCAAGTAAGTGGTTGTAAAAGCTTTTTGTCATCTGATGACTGGTGTTCTGCTTGGGTGCAAGGATTACAATCAGACTTGTTCATTTCCATTATTCAATGACACGGCCCCTGCCGTATTTGTCTGATCTTAGCCACTTCTTATTGCTTTGATTGTTTGTTTTGTAGTTGAGTTTCACCTCTGCTTTCTTGAAGCTGGAGATGAATACAGCGGCCAGCAGTGTTACTTTGTGTTGAAACATTGGTTGAGTGTGCACTACAACTACATTTAAAGCGTGGTTTTCAAGTCTGGTAGATAAGCCAAACTTCAGCAAGGTCGCCAAGCTATCAGTATGATTTATGTGGAAGCCTGAGCTGCTTGGCCAGTTATGTAGTGGTAAATAAAAAAATGGCTTAACTATATGAAATCCTATATGTGAGGTCAACAATTAGCAATAGAATAAGGAAAAATATCTGCAGAATATAATTAATTTGCATTTCATTTCCATGAATTACATAGTTGTGGTTATTATAGTGATAGGTTTTATTTATTATGGAATTTACCTCATGCATATAAGAGTAGAGTTACTCCAAAAACAAAACATATACATATCTGCAGTTTCAGGCTTTTGGTTTTATAAACACCAGCTAATAAATACCAGGTGTTGCTGTTTGTTCAGATACATTAGTTAGGCTGATAAAGTCACAGGCATAAACGTTTGGCAGAGATGGGAAATTAGAGATTGGATTACCATGTTTTTGACTTGTGAGTGCTCAAGTCGTCAGACAACTCAATACGATTGTATGATTGCAGAGTTGGTCATGTGGGTACTTGTCAATACTGTGCATTGAAAAACTAACACCATACAAAATTACTATAATTTCAAAAACAAAAACAAAGCTACGGTGTGAAATACAAAATAATGTGATTTGCATCTAAAATCCCAGCTTCATTATGACTGTATTGACTGTCTTTTGGTTTGCGTTTCATATTTTTTGTTTGCGTATTTTTGGTTTCTTCTGGCTGATGTGCTGTGGTAAGCGTAGTGTCTCATTTCCAGTCACCTGTGTTTGTGTGTTACTTAGTAGAGTATTTGTGCTGCTCTAGTTCATCAGAGTTAATTTTGTTTGATTCTTCATTATAGTGACTAACTATCTGCTATACATTTAAACATACACTAGTTCTGCTCAAGTACTCATAGCTCTCTCCTTCTTTTAACAACTTTCTCGCTAATCCAACATTTTACATGCTATTCAGTTTTGCTAGCTACCGTTCTTTAGCAGCTAGCAATGGCTTCTCTCTCCCTCTCACTCTCCTACTCTCTCGTGCTTGGTGTGTCAAATGTTTAGCTATACCTCTGTCTCCTTTAGTGATAATGGTACATATAATAAATGTAGTTTATTTGTAGCACTGGATGTGAGGCTTAGTGAATTGGAAACGCGGTTCCGCACCATGGGAGCTCAATCAGTAGCAGCAGTAGTTCGCCAGCCCCCAGTAGCCAGTGCGGCTAGCTCCCGAGCAACAGGGAAACCAGGGAGGCTCGGTGAAGGAAGCATAGCCCTAAGACCACGGTTCACCACCAACCTGTTAACATTTCCAAAGAGTTTTTCCCCACTCAGCAACACACCTGCTGACAAACCAACTCTGATTATTGGCAGCTCCATTTTGAGAAACGTGAAGTTAGCAACACCAGCGACCATAGTCAAATGTATTCCTGGGGCCAGAGGGGGCAATGTTGAATCCTATTTAAAACTGCTGGCTAAGGATAAACATAAATACAGTAAGATTGTTATTCACGTCGGCAGTAACGACTCCCGATTACGCCAATCGGAGGTCACTAAAGTTAATGTTGAGTCGGTGTGTACATATGCAAAGATAATGTCGGACTCCGTAGTTTTTTCTGGGCCCCTGCCAAACCTGACCAGTGATGACATGTTTAGCCGCATGTCTTCATTCCGCCACTGGCTGTCAAGGTGCTGTCCAGCAAATGATGTGGGCTTTGTAGATAATTGGTGGACTTTCTGGAGAAGACCTGGTCTGATTAGGAGAGACAGCATTCATCCTACTGTGGATGGAGCAGCTCTCATAGCTAGAAATTTGTCCGAGTTTATTAGTGGACCAAAACCATGACAACCCAGAGTTGAGACCAGGAGGCAGAGTTGCAGTCCTAAACGCTTCTCTGCGCTTCCAGAGCAGTTACCCACCCCCCGACCACTTAAATTAATAAAATCAGAAGTTAACAGAAGAAGAGGTATACATAAAAACCTAAACAAAATTACCACAGTTGAAACAGCTGTCACAATCATGTCATGGCCTCACCAGCCTGTAATCACCCACACCTGCTCCCAGTTACACTCCTGCTCTCAATCAGCCCCAATCACAGCCAGTATATAAGCACTCCACTCACCTCACTCAGTGTCTGACTTCGTTCACGTATAGGACTCAACCTCCCATATACTGAAAGTGCTCTTTGCAATAGTGTCCAGTGCGTTCCCCTGTTTCCAGTGTGTCTCCGGTTTCCTGTGTCTCCTGTGGTCTCTCCAGTTCCCCGTGGTTTCCCCAGTCCTCCGTGTCTTCACCAGTCTCCTGTGGTTTCTCCAGTGGTTCCCCAGTCTCAGTTGACTTCAGTGACCTCCCTTCATCCACAACCCCTCTCCCAACACTCTCCTGGTTGTCATACAATAAAGTTAATTTCCTATCACCCTTGGTGTCTCCCGCCTGTCTGTAATCCGTAACAACAGCACAACAAAATAACGGAATTAAATGTGGACTCTTAAACATCAGATCTGTCATCTGAAGCTGTACTAGTGAATGATTTAATATCAGAGTATCATATTGACTTATTTGGTATTACTGAAACCTGGCTGGGTCAAGAAGAATATGTTAGCCTAAATAAATCCACTCTGCCCAGTCATATCAATACTCACATTTCGTGGCTGTGGAGCCATCTTCGACTCAAGCCTATTAATCAACCCTAAGCCTAAACTAAGTTATAACATATTTGAAAGCCTTGTTCTTAGTCTTACACACCCAACCTGGAAAACACAACAGCCAATTCTATTTATTTGTGTACCGCGCTGCTGGCCCTTATTCTGAATTCTCAGTTTTTAATGAAGATTAGTCCTTAAAACAAATAAAGTAATTATTGTAGGTGATTTCAATATTCAGGTGTACATAAACCCACTAACTGTTTTAAGCACACCCTCGACCTTGTTCTAGTATATGGCATTGAAATTAAACACTTAATAGTCTTTCAACAGAATCCTTCATTATCGGGCTATTATTTAATAACTTTTAATGCTATGTTTCAATATAACAGAGGACTCCTATGCTAATTTAAGCCACTCCCAAATTGACCATCTTGTTGATAGTGCTGCAGGCTCACTGCGAACAACACTCGATTCAATCGCCCCTCTAAAAAAGAAGATAATTAAACAAAGAAGGTTAGCTCCATGATATAACCCCCAAACCAGCAAATTAAAGCAAATATCGCACAAACTTGAAAGGAAATATCGTTCTAACAATCTGGAAAAATCCTGTTTAGCCTGGCAAGATAGTCTTAAAATATATAGGAAAGCCCTCCGTAATGCCAGAGCAGCCTACTACTCATCATTAATAGAGGAAAATAAAACCAACCCCAGGTTTCTTTTTAGCACTGTAGCCAGGCTGACAGAGAGTCACAGCTCTATTGAACCATGTATTCCTATAGCCCTCAGTAGTAACGACTTCATGAGCTTCTTTAATGATAAAATTTTGACTCCAACTAGGCAACTTAAAGAAGTTTTACCCTAAGTTAGCACTACTTTACTGGATATGATCAAGCTGTCTGTATTAATAGGCCATGTCCCACAGTATTTTAAAATACCTGTTATTAAACCTCTTCTTTAAAAGCCCACTCTTGATCCAGGGGTTTTAGCCAACTATAGATCCATCTAACCTTCCCTTTCTCTCAAGATCATCAAGAAAGCAGTTGCCAATCAGTTGTGTGACTTTCTAAATAACAATAGTTTATTTGAGGATTTTCAGTCAGGATTTAGAGTGCATCATAGCACAGAGACAGCACTGGTGAAAATTACAAATTACCTTCTAATTGCATTGGACAATGGACTTGTCTCTGTACTTGTCTTGTTAGATCTTAGTGCTGCGTTCGACGCCAATGACCATCACATCCTATTACAGAGACTGGAACATTTAATTGTCATTAAAGGAACTGCACTAAGCTGGTTTAAATCCTATCTATCAGATCGATCTCAGTTTGTACATGTTAACGGTGAACCCTCTGTGCATGTCAAAGTTAGTCACGGAGTTCTACAAGGTTCTGTGCTTGGACCGATTCTGTTCACCTTTTTATATATGGTTCCTTTAGGCAATATTATTAGAAAACACTCCATAAACTTTCATTGTTATGCAGATGATACCCAATTGATCAAGCCAGATGAAGCTAATCAGTTAGCTAAACTTCAAGCATGCCGTAAGGACATAAAAATCTGGATGACCTGTGATTTTCTGATGCTATACTCAGAAAAAACTAAAGCTATTGTACTTGGCCCCAAACACCTCCAAGACACATTATCTAAAGATATAGTTGCTCTAGATGGCATTGCCCTGGCCTCCAGCACCCCTGTAAATAACCTCGGAGTTACCTTTGATCAGGATTTATCCTTCAACCCAAATGAAACAAACTTCAAGGACTGCCATCTTTCACCTATGTAACATTGCAAAAATCAGGTACATCCTGTCTCAAAATGATGCCGAAAAACTAGTCCATGCATTTGTTACTTCTAGGCTGGATTATTGCAATTCCTTAATCTCAGGCTGTCCAAATAAGTCCCTTAAGACTCTGCAGTTGATCCAGAATGCTGCAGCACGTGTACTGACAAGAACTAGAAATAGAGATCATATTTCTAGCTTCTCTGCACTGGCTCCCTGTAACATCCAGAATAGAATTTAAAATCCTTCTCCTCACCTACAAAGCTCTTAATGGTCAGGCACCATCGTATCTTAAAGATCTCATAATACCATATTACCCGACTAGAAAACTGCACTCCCAGAATGCAGGGTTACTTGTGGTTCCTCGAGTCTCTAAAAGTAGAATGGGAGCCAGAGCCTTCAGTTATCAAGCTCCTTTCCTGTGGAATCAGGTCCCAGTTTGGGTTCGGGAGGCAGACACCATCTCCAGATTTAGGAGTAGGCTCAAGACTTTCCTCTTTGATGAAGTTTATAGTTAGGGCTGGTTTGGGTGAGTCCTGAACCATCCCTTAGTTATGCTGCTAAGGGCCTAGACTGCCGGGTGACTTCCCATGATGCAATGAGCTCCTCTCTCTTCTTCTCCCTCTCCATCTGTATGCATTTTTATCCCATTAATGCATGATACTCCTTCTGTCACTTTTGGCAGGTATTTCTGCCTCCAGAGCTGCAGAGTCTGGATCTGTGATTGTGGGCCACCTGCTGTCCCCATGTTCCTGCTCGAAAACTGCTACGACAGTTATTATTAGTCTTATTACTATTATTATCATTATTATTCTTAGCACTATCATTCCTATTTATATTACTTTATTAATATTACCATTACATCATTATTATTTTTAAATTCTAGGTGGAATTTCCATTGTGCTTCCCCCCTCCCAACCCAATAGGCAGAGGTGGATGGCTGCCCACCTTGAGTCTGGTTCTGCCCAAGGTTTAAAAAGTTTTTCCTTGCCACTGTTGCCAAGTGCTTGCCCATGGTGGGATTTGTTGGTTCTCTGTATAAAATATAAAGAGTACAGTCTAGACCTGTTCTATAGGAAAAGTGCAATGAGATAACTTCTGTTATGAATTGGCGCTATAGAAATAAAATTGAATTGAATTTGCGATTCATAGTTTTTCTTTGCGCCTCTCAGTTTTTTCTCAGTGTGTTTCTGAGCTTGGTCATTACAGTAAATGGACAAATGTTCTAGGGGCAGGGATTCTGTGTGGTGCAACTTTGCTGCTCATCTATTGGTCCAATAAACTAAGTCAGTCATATCCTGCCATTGTCTACAGTACTCATTGGCAAAAGCTCTGCATCCAGGTGTAGAAAAATGCTGGTTAAGTGTGGGCATACTATTTGTTCAAACTGCTGAGCTTAACTGTTATACAACACAAGGAAGGATGGCAAAAACTTTCTGCGAGACTCAGAGTAATCCAACAATACCCTTTAGTCCTCTTGGCCGCAGGATTAGGATTAGGACTCAGCAGTCAAATAGTTTTTCAAATCCCATAGAACTCTTCTGGTTTCTGTACATTTGTCTTGTTACATTTACTGTAGTTTTTTTCTGCTAAGCAGGCGTCAATGGAGGAAAGGTTTTTGTAGCTACTAGTTAATGTAACCGCCTTGCCCCCCCCCTTTACTAGGTCCTAGTAACTAGAAGGAAGATCATGTCACCATGAATGCACAGAAGAACAGCATAATTTAAGTGGCATCTTAGCACAACAGTACAGGAACCACAATTTGCTGCTTTACTCAGCATTACTCAGTCCCTGAGCCACAATCAAATCACTATTTATGCTCATTCTGTTGTCTGACAGCAGAAACAGGAAATCAGTGTGAGTGTGTGCATTAAAATGCAGTATAGGTGATGATGGAAAGCAGGAGAGGACTGAACTGAGGTTTAACAGCTTTGACTTTCACTGCTCAATACATGTTGGCTGTCATCAACAGTTTATTTTTGCTTCCTGGGCAAAAGAGGACCAACAAAAGATGTTTACCAAAATGACCTGAAAACATAGCTTTAAACAGCATTTCCAGATTTAGCTGGCTTAGCATGAATGTAGCTAATGTTGGGATTTACCACGTTTACCACTTGTGTAGGTGTGATCAATTAATTATGGCTATCAGAATTATCAAAGATAATCATAAATAACTTTAATAAAGTCCTCAAAGGCACCTCTCTTCTTAAAGAGAAATAACAGCCAATTAATTGATTGAGTCTCATAAAATACGCTAAACTATCAATTTGGAACTCAGATTAATAAATAAATTAATAACTATAACCAGAATTACCACCAATAGCTAGTAGGTTGAAGGATTTGGAGTTCAACATAGAAGAGGTTGGCAAATTACTCACTCTTGTGCAACATTAAAGAAGCCAGCATAATTATACACAAGCATTTGTTTAAAAAGATAAACAAAGCAAAAACACACAATATGAAGACTCTAAATAAACTAGACTACAAAAAAGGTGTGTGTTTGTGTGCGCATGTCTGGGTGTGCACCAAAAGGAATGTGTGTGTTTCTTTGTTCTGCCTCCATATGTCTCATGCACGAGCATGAACCCACGTGGTCAGAAACAAAGGAACATGTGCAGCAGGAGCTTTAAAGTTAGTCTCTGCTGTGTGTGGTTGTCTTTAAGGGCCAAACTAGAGGTGTATGTGTGTGGTCTGTTTTAGAATAACAGTGCCAAGTTAAAAGGGAGTTAGTTAGCATGCAAAGACTGTCTGTGGGGGGCATAACATAACTAACATCAACTTAGTGTGTGGCTATCAAATTAACCTAATAGATAAACACGTCACAACAAAACCTCAGAAATATACATCAGTAACGTCACATGTACAAAAGTTAAACAGTTCTGTGCTTAGCTATATACACTGTTACTCTATGCTATGCCTAGTTGTTACGTTACCGTCCGTCGGGAGGGAAAGAGAGGTGGCTTTGGTGCTGCTGTTAGCTGGCGGTCAGTCTGTTGTAAACGAGCCAAGCTGGGAAGAATTGTGGTTCTGCTGTGGAAGCGTCTTTTGCTGTGCAGTGTCCGCTTGCAGAGATCGGAGGAAGCCAGTCGCTCCATCTGTGGTTGTCCCTACAGCGTTAACTGCTCTGCGTTAACTTGCTTCGTGCTTCTTAAAGTTAGCTAGAAGGCTTTGTGGGATAGCCTTTGGCGCTAAACGTTATTGCAGAGATCTAATAGGCCTTTGCAGTGCTTTGGTAGATCAGGAGACTTCGGTTCTGCTGTGTGTTTCTGCTCCGAGCAGATTACATGGGGAAGCCAGGAGGAGAAAGTTCAGGTGGGTGTCTGCTGGTGAGCAGACCACACTGAGAGGGCGACAGCCACGGCTGTCCACCACAGTTTGAAATTACAGGAGAAGGAGAGACAGAACAAATGATCGCTGACCTTTTTACTGACCTAGTGACATCCGGGTCACAGGTCAGACTGGCCAATGCTGCGTTCATTGGCTCTCAGGATTGTGGGACAAAACAAAAGTTCAGTTAACAATCACCCAAATTAATGAAGTCCCAACACTAATGAGCTCACAAGCTTCCTAATGTTTGCTCACAATAAATGCCTGAGTACTGTAGACGTCTTAACATATTTGCCAGAAGGTTATCCGCTGTCAGCAGTTAGGTTTCATAAATAAGTGATGAAAAGCATCAGAGTTCTGTGGTTACTTCCCAGAGTTCCTGGCAGGATATTACTGACATTTTATGGGACCAATAGAAGAGCAGCAGAGCCGCACCACACGTTTACCATAATGACCAACCACCCAACTTCCACACCCTAACTTGTCGCCTCTCTAAATGAAGGACACACCACTTCCTGCATTGGCAGTGAGCGTTGGCATGGGATGTAAATTTTGAGGTAAAGAATTGTTGAATACAGGCGTAATTCCTAGGGCTGGACATAGCACATATTAACACCCAATGCTCTTAATGTGATGTAAAGCACTTTTCAAGCTTAAGCACAAAGTACTTTTCAGATTCACAGAATAATCAGAAACTCATGTAAGCCCCCCTGTATGACATACAAAAAATGAGGAATATAAGAGCACATATGTCAAGCAGCACTGAGCCCATACATAAGATGGAAGTGCAAGTGCAAAATAAAATAAATCAGTTCATGTATGAATAAGGAAAATGTGGATAAGAGAAATAAGCTCATATAAAGGCAGGTGAAATTTAAGTAGAGGAAATAAACACATATTGTATATAAACAAATAAGATGAAAATATACGAGATTATATTTATAATGATCTCATATAAAGCAGATAGAATGCCAATAAAAGAACAAACTCTTGAATATAAAACACATAAAAGTGCAAAATATATGGAAGTGCATATAAAATACTAAAATGATGATACTAAAACAGGCACAATTAAAATGTGTAATAACAATAAAGTTAAAATACAACACCCTGAAATAATATAAAGAGGATGAAAGTGATGCGATAAATAGAAATGGAAAAGAAAACATTAATTGTAGGCCATTTTGTAAAATTGAGTTTTAAGAAGGTACTTAAAAGCTGCAGTGGAATCTGCCGATCTCACACTGAGGGGAAGGCTGTTCCAAAGCAGTGCCTGTGTAATCAGAATTACAGCCAGGACATTTGAAGTGACATACAACAGAATTTTGGGTTATTTAAAGGCAGTGCTTATATTACAAAAAATGTCATATCTCCTGAACGCTTTATGCTATTGCAACCACATTTGGTGGACATGTGTAGATAAGATATTTGAGTGACCATGACAAAGTTGGTGCCATTTGGCCAAAATAGGTGGCACTGTAGCAGCAGCATCTAACTATAAAGGAAGGAATCTGTCTGTCTGTATATATGACTGTCCTTCGCATATCTTGAGAACTGTTCATCAGATCGACTTCACACTTGGCAGGTGTATTGCTGAGGGAGTGCAGTGCTGAGTGTGAAGTTGATTGGATGAGCGGATCTTGAGAACGCTGCAAGTAGCCATACTGTGGTTCTCGACAACTCTGAAAGCAGCAATACCAGGAGCCAAGCAATTGGCCCGTTCCAAATGGCCCTAGTTGTTATAATAAGAAATTGTGTCAGTTGAACTTGAGTTACGAGTGCAAAGCGTTAAAACATTTTTTTTTGGAGTAACTCTACTTTTATTATGTTCTAAATATCAGTGGATAACCAGTGGATCTGGTTGTCCAATGCACCACGAATATTTTTGGAATGGAGCATTTTATGGCAATTTACAATATTTTAATTTGTGACCATTTTATGTCCCATTTAATTTAATATTAACAAATATTTGTTGTTCACTACAGAATTCAAAGTAGAAAATCCTGTAAAATCCTCCTGAAAACAAATTTAGACAATCATGGAACATTAACATTCACCATCAAAACACAGAACAATAACAACTGAGGCATTGAAATTACTCACAATTAATCACAATTAATGAATATGCAATCAATTAAACTGCCTCATATCCATCAGATTAGAAGTAGCTGACAATGACTGGACAAAATAAAAGTAAAAGGTTTATTTAATGTAATTCAAAATTATATTTAAATTATAAATATATTACTTAAGTATTTGGTTTAAAGTGTCTTTTCAGGGTCTTGACTCCAGCCCCTCCTTTATGAAGCAGGTCATTTTCATGGTTGCTGGTATCATTTGCCTCTCCCTTCATCTTATTTGTGTATCTGGTTAATTGTCTCTGTTTATATTCTGCAATGCATTGCCTTTTTTAATTCGGACCGCACTCCTTTGCAGTTCCTGTGTCTTTGTTCCTGTCAACTTGTTCCATCAAAACAAATTGTATTTTATGAATGTTAATTAGCATGCCATGGTCTAGGAGAGAAGAGTAATGGTGTACATGGAGCGCAGCTGGAGAAGAATTCATTACCACCCGACTCAGCCGAGACACCTGCAAGATTATAACAAGTAGCAAACACTGATAATGCTGCTGTTTTGCCCGTCTACCTAATGGAGATGTTTACTAAAGGAAAAGAAGAAAACTTATTACAAATAGAAAAGTTTATATGCACAATATTGTTATGGTATTTTTACATCAGTTACTGGTTGAGATGATGATTGAATTAACTGTTTAATTGTTATCTAATTCAAGCCAATTGAAGACAACAGACATAGCAATTTGTTAAAGTGACTTTAAAAGAATAATCTTATATTCACTTTCTTACAGGGAGTTACATTAGAACATTGGTATTCATTTACCCTTTGCTAAGCCCACTTTAAACTTGATTAAAAAGCTAGACAGGTGTAGACAAAAGCAGTTTCCCATTTTAAGTACTCAAACATAATTTTTTCTGGCTAAAATAATGACTGTTGCTAGCAGAATTTATTAGCTGTAGCTAACATGCTAACTAATTAACATTAACTCTGTGAGTTGGCTGACTTTTGCAGACTGATTTTTCTAGTAAGTAGCCTAATATCACAAAAAAAGTGTATTAAACTAATGCTATGCTAACTCGTGGTCTGATGGAAGTAATTCCAGGTAATTCCAGTAATTCCTGGTTAACCAGGTAGCTGGTTAACCAGGCATGCTAATGTTAGCAGGTATGTTAGAGCAGATAAACGCACTGTTTCATCCATTACTGACACTTTTGCTCACAACAACCCTGCTTAGTATCGCTTGTGGTGTAATTTTATTAACAAAATTAAATGTATTCATTAATCACATAGGATGTATGAAATGAACACAGCTAATGCTGTTTGTGCTGAATATAACCAATCATACATGTAAGTGAACATGAGTCAGCAACTTTGGGAGTTAGCATACATAAAGTGGGAACACAGCATATGGTTTATCAGAGGCAATGTACCTACACGTAAGGGAAAGACAAACATTGTATGGTTTGTGTATTGGAAAGACAAGCATCATTTAATGGATGGAACAGAGCAACGCACTGTGGGCCACCTAAAAGGGGTTGTCAGCTTGCTGGTTAATTGATGGCAACGCCTGTGACTGTTTATCATTAACAGTAAAAGAAGCACTACATGTAAGTGGTAAGTATAAAAAGCTTGGGGGTTCTTAATCTCCTACAATGGCAATAAACCATCCTCCATTATTTCTGATAGCAGTTGTTTTGTTTGTCATAATGTCTTATATGTTTAATGAAGATTGTTTTCTTTTTTTGTTGACCATTTTTTTTGCCACCATTATGTTTGGAAAAAGTTGCTGGGTAATAGCCAACCTATGAGGTCATGATGGGCAGATGGCCAAGTTAATGTAAAACCAGAAACTAATGGTGGAAAATTCTGGGAATATGTTAAAAGGGTGTTACTCCAGTTCGCACCATTTCCAAACTTTAAACAAATGATTGATGGACTGCTGGCTAGCTTGCTATTAAACAAGATACAACTTGTAAATAAGGCAATTATGTAGCTATTGAAATGTTTCTTGCTTCTGCCTTATTTTGGTTGAGGAAAACTAATCTAGCTTGAAAGTTCATTCTTGACCTCGGGAACAGAAGTTTGACTAAATAATCTTTACTCAAGTTCCACTTAATAGCATTTTCCGGAGTCTTCAGCAGTATTTTACGGTATTTCATCCCTCAGTATGCAGAGAGAAGTTTTATTCTGGGCTACTGTTCACAGACAGTTTCTGTAGTTTCTTCTGTCTTTTATCCAGGGTTGTTGAACCAATATGCTGCAGTGCTGTGTCCCTTGTTGTCTGAATAGATCTGAGTCTAAAAAAACTCTTCAAATGTCATTCTACTGCTTTTCTTGTGATGAGAAAGAGAAGAGAAAATAACTGCAGTTAATAAGGTAAATTACAATACATAAATGAATGAAAAAAACAACTAAAAAGTGGGTGGTTTTGCTGACTCATAGCTGACTTAGCATTAAGCCAACGTACTGGTAAACACTGGTAGCTAATGATACATTGTACGTTAATAATAATATATATAATATATAAAAATTAATAATGTTTGCAGTTGTGAACTATAAAAACAAGTTAGATATTTAAACAGTATGGTATTGTGCACAGTTATTGTGGATGTTATCACAGATTGTGAAATAGATTAACTACGATGCAAAACAAAGTTTGGCTTTTCCCAGTGGATGCTAACATTAGCTAGCTAACCTTTGCTGGTTAGCAAAGAAAGCCTATAAAACCCATAGCCTATATCAGGGGTGTCTAATCTTATCTGCAAAGGGCCAGAGTGGCTACAGGTTTTTGTTCTAACCAAGCAAGAGCACACTGTGTGAAGACTGAAATCAGTTGATTAAATGAGTTGAGTCAAGTGTGCTCCTGGTCTGTGGAAAGAAAACCACATAACCTTTTTGTAGATAAGATTGGAAACCCCTTTCATATATGATGACTGTTTCATCTTTTCCATTTAAAGTAGATGTATTTAAGTAATGATGATCAATTTCTTATTTTACAGGTGTGAAAACTTTACCCCAAACTGCAACTCTAGGGTGTGCAGTTGGCATTTCCCCAATGGCAAAGCTGCTGGTCCATCGTGATTCGCAAGACATTCCAATTCCCCAACCACCTCAGCCATGCCCCTAAACGGAAGAAACAAATGGTCCCTACTGGTGTTGAGGATGAAGGAACAGATCAGCTACACGATGCTGACATTGCAACTGCAACCTGAGTACTTCAAAAAGTCTAGTGGTGCTTGAGGTAAAAAATAACATGCTGAGAGAAGAGAATGAGGAATTGAAAAAACAATTACAGAAACAGAAGCAAACTTCCTTGAGTCAAATTTCCTCAGATCCTGAAAGAGTCCAATATTTCACTGGACAACATCTTTACAACCATCATTAGTGCGGTGTATGACATTTTGTATGTCAGTCTGTTTGAGAACAACATCCCCTTTACAGCCAAGAATCAAACGTCATTGCCAGACTGCTTCCGGCCCTTTCCTAACTGTAGGATAGTGCTTAACTGCACCAAGGTAGCTGTCTCTAACACAGAGAGGCTTGATACATGGAGTAATTTCGGGACACTTTGCCAGAGGGAGTTTTGCTGAACATCCCGTCTTTCCTTGTCAATGGATAGTTCACACAGGAGAAAGTAAACAATAACAGACTAATCTCCAGGGCTTGGATACACGTGGAGTGTTCCATTCAATTTTATTTATATAGTGCCAATTTATAACTCCTCGCACTTTTCCTATAGAGCAGGTCTAAACCTTACTCTTTATAATATTATTTACAGAGACCCAACAAATCCCACCATGAGCAAGCACTTGCCAACAGTGGCAAGTAAAAACTTCCTGTAAGAGGCAGAAACAGACTCAGGCCATTCACCGGTGCCGGTTGGGGAGAGAGAGAGAGAGAGATGCAACATTCAGTGGAATAAGGAACATTTACTTTAACAAGTTCAATTCTGTAATCTCATGTTTCAAAGAGCTAAATTACCTTAGGTAACTGAGGTTCCCTATGGTGCTGCTGGAGGCCAGGGCAATGCCATTTAAAGCAACTATATCTTTAGATAATGTGTCTCGGAGGTGTTTGGGGCCAAGTACCATAGCTTTTGTTTTGTCAGAGTTCAACATCAGAAAGTTTCAGGTCATCCAGGTTTTTATGTCCTTAATGCATGCTTGAAGTTTAGCTAACTGATTAGCTTCATCTGGCTTGATCGATAGATATAACTGGGTATCATCTGCATAACAATGAAAGTTTATGGAGTGTTCCCTAATAATATTGCCTAAAGGAAGCATATATAAGGTGAACAGAATTGGTCCAAGCACAGAACGTTGTGGAACTCCGTGACTAACTTTGGCGTGCACAGAGGGTTCACCGTTAACATGTACAAACTGAGATCGATCTGATAGATAGGATTTAAACCAGCTTAGTGCGGTTCCTTTAATGCCAATTAAATGTTCTAGTCTCTGTAATAGGCTGTGATTGTCAATGGTGTCGAATGCAGCACTAAGATCTAACGCAACAAGTACAGAGACAAGTCCATTGTCCGATGCAATTAAAGAGACTTCCCATGATGCACCTCTTTCCTCTCTCCCTCTCCATCTATATGCATTTTTATCCCATTACTGCATGTTACTAACTCAACATCTTCTCTCTCCCGTAGTTTTGTGCTTTCTCGTTTCTCTGCTCTCTCCTTCTGTCGCTTTCAGCAGGTATTTCTGCCTCCGGAGCTGCAGAGACTGGATCTGTGGTTGTGGGCCACCTGCTGCCCCCGCGTTCCTGCTCGACAGCTGCTACTACAGTTGTTGTTATTGGCTCTGTTACTAATACTGACATTATTTTTCCTATAGCTGTCATTCCTATTATTAATTTATTAATATTAACACTACAATTACTCTCTCAAAACCTAACACGGCAGCGGCGGATGGCCGCCCACCATTGAGTCTGGTTCTGTCCAAGGTGGTTCTGCCTCTTAAAGGAAGTTTTAAGAGCTTGCTCATGGTGGGATTTGTTGGGTCTCTGTAAATAATATTATAAAGAGTACGGTCTAGACCTGCTATATAGGAAAAGTGCAATGAGATAACTTCTGTTATGAATTGGCGCTATATAAACAAAATTTAATTGAACTGAATAGATCTATAGTTTGCTAAAACCCATGGATCAAGAGTGGGCTTTTAAAGAAGAGGTTTATTTACAGCTATTTTAAAATACTATGGGACATGGCCTGTTAATACAGACAGCTTGATCATATCCAGTAAAGTAGTGCTAACTAAGGGTAAAACTTCTTTAAGTTACCTAGTTGGCGTTCAAATTTTATCATTTAAGAAGCTCATGAAGTCGTTACTACTGAGGGCTATAGGAATACATGGCTCAATAGAGCTGTGACTCTGTCAGCCTGGCTACAGTGCTGAAAAGAAACCTGGGGTTGGTTTTATTTTCCTCTATTAATGAGTAATAGGCTGCTCTGGCATTACAAAGAGCCTTCCTATATGTTTTAAGACTATCTTGCCAGGCTGAACAAGATTCTTCCAGACTGTTGGAACACCATCTCCTTATACGTTTTCGCAATGCTTGCTTTAATTTGTGGGTTTGGGGATTATACCATGGAGCTAACCTTCATAGTTTTATTATCTTCTTTTTTAGAGGGGAGATTGAATCGAGTGTCGTTCGCAGTGAGCCTGCAGCACCATCAACAAGATGGTCAATTTGGGAGTGGCTGAAATTAGCATCTCTGTTATATTGAGACATAACATTGAAATGCAAATGGAATTGCTTCCTTAAATTTAGTTGTAGCACTATCAGATAGACATCTACAGTAGACGTTTTTGCCTAATGGCGTGTAGTCCATTAATAGGAGTTCAAACGCTATTAAATAATGGTCAGATAATGAAGGATTCTGTGGAAAGACTATTAAATGTTCAATTTCAAGGCCAAATACCAGAACAAGGTCGAGGGTATCGTTAAAACAGTGACGCTGACAGAAGCTAATCGAATCTAATGAGATAAACGCAGTACTAAGACTATCATTTTCAACGTCCACATGAATATTGAAATCACCTACAATAATTATATCTGTTTTAAGGACTAAACTTAAAAATTCAGAATAAGGACCAGGAGCGCGGTACACTATAACAAATAGAATTAGCTGTCGTGTTTTCCAGGTTGTGTGAAAGACTAAGAACAAGGCTTTCAAATGAGTTATAATTTAGTTTAGGTCTAGGGTTGATTAATAGGCTTGAGTCGAAGATAGCTGCAACTCCACCTCCTCGGCCGGTGCCTCGAGGAATGTGATTATTAATATGACTGGGTGGAGTGGATTAATTTAGGCTAACATATTCTTCATGACCCAGCCAGGTTTCTTTAAGACAAAATAAGTCAATATGATACTCTGATATTAAATCGTTCACTAGTACAACTTTAGATGACAGAGATCTGATGTTTAAGAGTCCACATTTAATTCTCCCATTTTGTTGTGCTATTTCAGTGGTGGTCAATTTTTTTTAGGTTTTTATGTATAACTCCTCTTCTGTTAACTTTTGATTTTATTAATTTAAGTGGTCAGGGGACAGACACCGTCACTAAGGAGTTTTGGGGGGGGAGAGCGCAGAGAAGCGAGTAGGACTGCAACTCTGCCTCCTGTTCTCAATGCTGAGTTGTCATGGTTTTGGTCCACTAATAAACTTGGCCAGAGCAGAACTAGTGTACGTTTAAATGTATAGCAGATAGTTAGTCACTGTAATGAAGAATCGAACAAAATTAACTGTGATGAGCTAGAGTAGCAAAAATACACTACTAGTAACGCACAAACCCCGGTGACCGGAAATGAGACACTACGCCTACTTCAGCCACAAAGCTGTCTCATGGTACGTCACGATACTGAAAGTATGGGTGTGTCCACCCATTCTCCACGAAATTGAATTGACTGATTTTTAACATTGGTGAATAACACTTATTCATGCCCAGTAAGGGGGAGAGAGGCACACTTTGCCCCATTGTGGACATCTTCCCATCTTCCTGTTCTTTTGACTGATTTATGTCTGTTTGTTTTGCTGAAAACTTTTATCAAAAAAGTAATACCAGATAAGAAATGTTTTACTCTTCTTTAGATCCAGAAACATTAATTGGTCAAAAAACATGTTATTTTGTGAAGTGACAAAAATTAATTTATTATTACTGTTACGCCCCTGTCTAGGGGGATAGGAGCGCAACATAAAAGTAAGGATTTTCCCTCCCCGGTGCCCAAACCAAAGTCTCAACACTGCCAATGAAGTGAAATCATTTATTATTACAAAAAGTGATGTTGTGACTATAATAAACTGAAGCAATATCATTCAGGGTGAATCAAGGCCAAAACAACAAACAAAATAATCTATCGCTTCAAAAAGTGTTGACTAACCCTAGGTGAAACAAACAAACAGACATTAACTAAATCTGACTCCCTAGGATAAAGCAAAACAGGAGAAAATATTACAAAAGAAAATGGTAGCTCAGTAGTTATGAGTTTGTTTTTGGTGTCCGGGAACCAGTCACTTCATCTAACTTGATTCTGGCTGACCACGGACACTTCACCTCAATAATACAATCACTAAATACTGTCCCATTTGGAGATCCATCGAGCAGACAGGAACACACCCCTATCCTGGATTACTACACCAGTGCGCTCTGTGTATTGCTGCTTTGCCCTTGGACAATTACACAAAAAAATGACACCACTTATTAAGTGTATTCTTAGGAACACAGATCTGCCTTTAGTTAAAATAATCACTTATTATCCACAACTTACTTTATATCCATTTTTGAGGTGGTACTGCCCAAGCAGGGTTTTGAATAAGGAAGGAGGGTAAGGCTTCCCGCTTGACTGCTGCCAAGACAAAAACAAAGTTGCTTGCTGTGATCTGTTTCTTGTTATACCTGTTACATGTAACAAAAATCTGATCCTCTAATTATTAAGAGTAATTATTGGACTTACATTCACCAGGTGGCCAGAAACACGACTCCAGATGAATGACTATGGTGCTCCGTGACTGCTGGATATGTAAATAAGCAACTGTTTGCTCACAAGTTCACCAAATCAACTTAAAAGTTGATGATATGTCAATGTTGTGTTCATAACTTGTTTCTGCTGCCCCCAAGTGACCAAAAAAATTGTTATTGCAGGTTTAAGTACATTTTGCTGCTAATACTTGTACTTTTACAAAAGTAAAATTTTGAATGAAGGACTTACATACTTGTAATGGAGTATTTTTACTTTCTTCTTCGAACACTGTCCACATCAACGCCACGGACAATCTTTGAACAGACTCTCCACTACCGAGTCATTATTCTAGCAAGATTGAAAATGGCAAAGAAGTACACAGTTAACTAAGTTTTAGCAGCGATTTTGGAGAGCAGCGACGAGGATGAGGGAGGAGTTTCAGAGCCTAAAGGGTTTGATCCCAACGATGAAGAGGAATACCAAAATAATAGGGATCCATTTGAAGATGGGTAAGTGTATTTATTTTACAAAAACCTTGTTTTCAATATCACAGTAATAGTGCACTTTGTGCTAAGCTAAATGTGACCATCTTGGCTAAAAAAATGTTATGTAAAATTAGTCACGAACTTTGACAAAATGGTTTACTCTGTATAAAGGTTTCTTTCTGTAAAATTGAGTTTCACTTACAAATAGTATAGATCATAGGTTTTCAAAGTCTGAGAGGCTGGGCCTCCCCTCAGAAAAAGAAAAAGGCGTCCCCTCACTCCCACTTATTTTACTTGCTTAGTTTTGCAAACGTCTTGGATCATGATTATGTTATATGATACCACCAACTTCATAACTTCAGACTACACCAAATACATAAAAAATGTCTGTCCTAAGGCATGTATTAGTTTCTGAGGTGTTGGGATCTCACACCTCCTCCACATTCCTCTTAGTTGGGAATTGATGTTTGTGAGGGAAGGAAAGAGAAAGGGTTTTTTTTTTTTTTTTAATGAACTTAGTGAATGTCCTAAATTGTTATGTTTTTTCAGAGAGGATTCACCGTTGCCAGGGTCCAGTGAACCACAGGCAGCATCACCTCTGCCTGCTACCAGGTCACCACCAGCCCCTCCACCACAGCCATCATCGCCAGCCAAGTGGTCCTGGGCCCCCAAGCACAAGCACCTCCCCCACAGCCACCAGCATCCCATGTACCAGCGCCCCCACCTACACAGCAGCCAGCTCTGCTGTCTTGGGCATGACAAACTCTTCAGACTAAAACCCGTAATGGACACCATCAAGAATGCGTGCAAGACATTTTATCATCCCTACGGAGACGTGGCTGTGGATGAAAGAATGGTCGCCTCAAAGGCTAAAGCTGGGATGAATGCAAAGGCATGAAGGCAAAACCCACAAAGTGGGGATTCAAATTTGTCTTTCACATTTACGTGGACAATTTTTATTCCAGTCCCAAGCTCTTCAGGGCTCTCCATGAGCAAAGATTTGCTGCCTGTGGGACCTACAGCGAGAACCACAAGGTTCTGCCCTAGGACAGAACTGAACAAGGAAGTCAGAAAGAGGCTCCATAAGATGGATCCAGGATGGCCCCCTCATCTATGTGAAATGGATGGACAGGAGGGAAGTATCGTGCTCCACACTTTACATAACACACTCTGGTAAAACTGTGCAGAGGAGGGTGAAAACGAGATGGCTCCTGGACAAAGGTATCAATCCCCTGTCCCACACCAGTTACAGATGGGTGGAGTTGATCGATCAGACCAATTCAGTGTTACTCTGCACAACACAAAACCATGTGTTGGTACAGAAACCTGTTCTACCATTTTCTGGACATTGCCACCACCAACAGCTTCATTATCCACAAGGAACTCTGTCATGAAAACATGCACATTATGTAAATATTGTAAACAGTGTGTTATTTCTGTGTGGACTTTTATGTACATAGTAAATGTTTGGTTTGGGGGGAAAAAACTGTTGTAATGCTAATTTTTCATTTGCACACATACCATGAAGCTTGATATGTTGCATGAAGTCATTATTCAATCCCATTTCATTTCGGTCCCTCTAACATTTGGTGAGTCACAGACAACACTTAAAAATTATATTACAAAATGTAATTTTAGACATTTATTATGCATTTATCTCCTATTTTAGTCATATATGCCACTACTTTTGTGAACCTAAGACTTTGGTAAACCCATTTCAAGCACCACACGAGTAATGGTATGTCTTCACAAGAGATTTGAAGAATTTCAAACATCTTCAACTTTTCATCTTTAGGGCCAGATTATCTCTTTACACAATGCTCTGGGATATTTTACAGAGAGCTGAGGTGTTTCTGCACATGTTGATATAAAACACATGGGTATTATGTATAAATTTGAGAAAATGCCCTGACTCCAGAGGGTTATGCTGCACATTGGTTCCTCTAAATGACAGCCATTGTTTGAAATTTAAGGAGTTTATCAGCAAGTTGTAGCTTGACATTAGTAAATGGCACATAGCATTCTCATGTACATCTTTCTGTATTTGTACATTACTCTTAAGTTTTGACTTGGCACATCATGTAGGGTAAGAAGTGTACAATACCACAGTTTCATTCAGGCAAATAAATAAACAATCTTTCAGGTCTTAATCAGTGGAGCCTGGATCCTCTTCTCCGTTGCAGCCCCACAGCACGTCTATTTTTACATTAAAATGTTGCTCAGTGCAACTTTAACCTACATGTAGATCTCCCAGCGCAAACCAGTAAACCTTCAGGGCTCATAAATATGACTATAAACCTACAGTTCACCCTGGCTTGCATTTACTTAATTAACATCTTTAAGGTTATCCACTACCTGGATTACCTGCAGGTTTTATAATCCAAGTATTAAACCATCAAATAGTATCCATCCTGCTGTGCTTCTATTACATTAAAAGGAAAACACTTCCCTCCTCCCTGTTTGAGGTAATTACTCAAAGAAAATCAGCCAAATATTTATTTATGAGCGATACCGAATCAAAAACAAATCAAATGAGTTCATCACGTTAAATGTGTTAACTGAAGTTTTATGCATAGTCTGGAGGGAAATTTGTTGTTTAATGCCATCTGATGTCAGGTTGTGTAAGCAATATTGATAATGATGACCTTCAAATTACCACAACAATCCATCCAACCATCCATCCATCCATCCATTATCTATAACCGCTTATCCTTAGAGGGTCGCGGGAGGCTTGAGCCGATCCCAGCTGACATTGGACGAGAGGCGGGGTACATTCTGGACAGGTTGCCAGTCAATCACAGAACAATAATCCTAAAATATGAAATATAAAGGTAAACCGTGTTTTCAAAATCTTTGGCTGTGTAGGAGAATCAACAACTTTAATCACTAGGCTTAGTGGTAAAGTTACAAAATATAAAAGTAAAAAGAAACAACTTTTCAGTTTAATACTGAAGCATTAAGAAAACTTGCTTGGATAAAGAGTAAATTGTAAACAGACTTTAGGCGAAGAAAAGAAAACTTAAAGCAGTACGTATTAAGAAAATAAAAGGTAAAATAAAACAACCTTTTAGCTCAGGGGTGAGGGCCAGCCTGGAGGTGCTAGGTCAGTGAAACTGATTTTATCCGCTTGTCAAAGGAGGAAGAGTTTCGGGTGAGGAGGAAGGCTTTCGTGCCGAAAACTCTATTCCTTTTTTTGAAACTTTTAGCACGGCTCTTCATGTTTTCTGACTAGTGAATTTAATTAAAAATATCACATACTCACACACTCACATCACTATGGCCATACAATCATGACTTAAACATAAAACATAAAAATAGCATAGTGGTTATAAAACGAATTATTCAACCAACAACTATTTCAGCAGCTCATTCAACCAGTTATCTGAGATTTTTCATTAACTTTAACACACATTTTTAACACTACTAATAAGTGGCATAAGGTTAAACAATAGTTTGCTTAATAATAGCAACAATACAGAGTCATAATGGCGATGGTTGCAGAGACTTCTGTCTGTTGGTCAGTATGTGTCAATGTGGTCACCTGGTAAAAAAAGAGGTTCACTCCCTGAATTAATAACTTGCTCATTTCATGTGCTACAAAAATAAAAGTTGGGTTACACATCAAGGAAACGTGCTAATTAATGTTAGCTGGATTACTGATTGATTATATAGCTGATTCACATTAATTTGGACTTGGGTTACAAAATATAAGAATATCACAGTTATTTCACTTAGGAATGTACTTTCAACTTTTATGATAGGTGTCTAGCAAACCTTATCTCAGGGAAAGATAAGAAAGAAGTGAGAGAAGAAAGAGTGTGTTGGTTTGCATGTGTGTGTGAAGTGTGTGTGTGTGTGTGTGAGAGAGAGAGAGAGACAGACATGGGAGGAGAAGATATTGTTTTAGTCTCTCTTCCTTTAGTTAAACTAATCCATAGAGTAAATGTATTGCCTTTATTTTCTTGCTGTTACACCATTAGCATGACAAGACATGTCTTTCTTCCAGGTGGAAAGCTCTGGTCTTGTTTCCGGTTGGAAACGATGTGGCTGTGTGTTGGTGAATGTGGGGAGACATTCACCGCCCCTGCTGTTCTCACTACAGCTGGCTCACTTTTCGACACAAATCCACACACAAACAATGCATTGTTCTTTTCTCCACCATCTGCTTGAAGATTGCACCAGAAACACAAGAATAGAGAAAGTTATGATAGAGGGATAAAGTGAAGAAATAAATGAAAGAAGGGGCCTCTCATCAATTTGTCATTTGCACTGAAAACAAAGGGGGAGCATAAAACCCACCGCGAAAAGTCAATATGGGCAAGCGGTGCTGAACAGCTCCTCCAAATGACACTCTGTGAGTTGGGAGTGGCGGCGGGGATCAGCAGGTCCTCAGCACCAGTTAATACCAGCTGACTCTGTCGAAACACACACTGCAATGCTCTTTTCCCCATCTTGTCTGTTGTGCTACATTAACTCACTGAAGCAGCTGGCTGCAGGTGGGGCATCCACCACTACTACCACCAATCTTAAATTTGTGAAAATCTGTAATCCAGATTTAAAAGATCACTGAAACACTGCCATGCTTGATCTCTTGGCTACACGTAACACTTTGAATGGAGGATGTGATGCATTCATCTAAATGGGTGTTAATCTATTTTGGTTGGCTCTTTAGACACATTATTGATTGCATGGTAACACTTTTTATTAGGGTACACATTCACCATTAACTAGTTGCTTATTAGCATGCATATTAGTAGCATGTTGGCTCTATATTAGTCATTATACACTTATTAATGGATTATTTTGCATGGCCAGAGTTTTCCCTCAATAACCTCTTTACTGATTTATCCTAATTACTGCTTATTGATAATAAGTAAGGAAGTTGTTGTACATGAATTATGATCTTAATATGCTTTGCTAAGTATGGGCGGTGGTTATAAGTTAGGTCACTATGGCTCTTTTTTACACTCAGTGATTGGAAGAGCTGCTTGCTTTTGCAAGACGGTGCAAGTAAATGGACTGTACTTCTATAGTCAGTCACTTTCATGTTTGGCAGCTCTTCCAAGCACCGAGGTCGCCATAGTGACCTAACGTTAGCTAAGCTGTGAAAATCAGGCTAATGTTGGTGCTACACTGAGTGACTAGCTAACATTGCTAACGGTTATCTAAGACACTGAGGTGATTATCAAAATCCGGATCGGTGTCCACTTGCATGGCAGGAGTGATCCGGAACAGATAAGGATCCCGGATCCATACCAGATCTGGCCCAGACCCTACCCGTATCTGCCCATGAAGCATCTCATCCAGCCCGGATCTGATTTGAACCCGTTCATGAAGCAGCTCATCCGGCCCGGACCTGTTCCAGATCCCCATATTCAAAATGGCTCATCTGGCCAAAACTAGCTACAGAAATATCTAAAATGTAGCTGACCAACATCTAGATTGCTCTATAAAATCTTGAATATTTCTTGAATCCAGTCTGCCATTATTAATATTAATAAAACATTAAATTTATTCAAGACTTCGGAACCTTTAATCCTTTAGGCCACCCTGTGGTTCTCCAGTTAAATGCTTTTACTGTGAAGCAGCAGAAGTAGGAAAATTGGGTTTGTATTAGCAGTAAATTAATACAGCTCTGCAACAGTTGTAAGGGAACAACCAGTTACCAGTGAGGATAACATAAATGCATAGTTTCCTTTTATGCAGTTTTAATTAAAAGGTGGACTCTCCCAGTAACAATGAAATCCTCTATAAAAAGAGGTCATTACAGACTATAAATGCATTGAATAGGTATTACTGGAAAAATTAAATGCGACCATAAATAGTACCAAAAAGCTTTTAATTTCATGAAAATCTGAAGGATTCTAACTTTAAGAACACATTTCAAGCATGCAGATCTCAAAACATTTTTTCTTAAGGCAAATTAACAGTAGGCTGTTCTTCTTGGCTAGGGATGCTGACAGTGGCACGCCTCCTTGAACTTCCTCTGTCTGCTGCATGCTTGAGGATGTCATCATCAGTGGCGGCACGGGAAACATGGTTCTTTCTCATGGCATCTGTATTCACACAAGCAGATTTTCATACAAAACTACATGGACCCCCATTACAACCACCACTTTTTATGTTTTAGGATACACATAACCACTAGCTTTTAAACTGAAAGTCTGCTGTCTGACATTTAAAGAAGTTTGACATTTTTAGAAATGTGCTTATTTGCATTCTTGCCAAGAGTTAGATTAGAAAATCTCTCATGTCTGAATGGTAAATATAAAGCTACTGCCAGAAGCTGGATAACTTAGCTTAGCGTAAAGACTGAAAACAGGTGGAAACAGCTAACCAGGCTTGGTCCAAATGTAACAAAATCCACTTGACTGTACCTCTTAAAGATCACTAATAAATGACAGCAGGGGGATCACACTGAGGAGTTCTATTTTTGAAGAAGTGCTAATCAGTGGGTGGAATGAAACCTTAAACTCTGGGTCAGTTACCATGGTAACTTAAACTCTGTGAACCAACAAACCCTGAGATTTTCTCTGTCTCCTACCTCTTACACAGGTTAATTAATTAATTAGCAGAGGTTTACTGTATGTCAGTAAATCATTAGTATCAACATGTAAATCAACATGTAACAAGTACAGTGCAACAGATTGACAACAAGGCCAATTTCAAAAAAGTATTCCATTTATTGCATGTTTTTGAGAATTAAAACTTGTAAGATATCAAGTATTTACTGGAGATTAATTTAAGTCTGTATTCAGAACTGAAAACAGCACTACATTCAAAAACTTTGTTGGTGGGGGGCGTGTCCTCATGTGCCAGGAAGGCTGGTTTGAGTGAAAGATTCATGTGTTTTAAGGCTTAATAGATGTCAAAACACTGTATAACCGTTTATAATACTACAAGGAAGAATTTTACAACTGTGGAAAGTTGTCAGGGCAAAAAGTATTTTATCTTGCGTGACAACAATCTTAATGTAAACAGTAAAGTCACAGAGTCTACCAGAAATGTGTACTTGCACGTATCTTGGCCAGCTGAGTGCTTTGCCAGATGATGTTGCGTGGCGGCAAAACTTGAGCCTGGTTCAACTTTTTGGCCAGACAGACCAAGCAATGTTTTCCGAAGACCCCCACCCCTATGGGTCAATGCAGTGTTAATTGGCATTGCTATGTTTTTTCATGTAGTGCTGATGCCAGTTTGAACACTGCCTTTGACTGCTGTGTGACTTCAAATTGTTTTTAAATATTTATTAAAATTACGTACGCAAGAGCAATGTCTTCAATGCCATCTGGCTGAAATATTTTTTCCCATTTATCACTTTCCAGTTTGTCCTCCTCCTGACATCATCATGGAAAATTTTATTTATTTATTTAAAAAGCACCAATTCATTACAGAGGTTATCTCATTGCACTTTTCCTATAGAACAGGTCTACACTGTACTCTTTATAATATTATTTACAGAGACCCAACAAATCCCACCATGAGCAAGCATTTGGCGACAGTGGCAAGGAAAAACTGCCTTTTAACAGGCAGAAACCTTGAGCAGAACCAGACTCAATGGTGGGCGGCCATCCGCCACTGATGTGTTAGGTTTTGAGAGAGAGACAGAGAGAGAGGTTTTGTGAGAGAGAGAGGGGGGGTGGAGAGAGGCAAACAATGCAAATACCAACTAGAATTTTAAAATAGCACTAATGTAATGGTAGTGGTAATATTAATATTAATAAGTTAATAATAATAATAGGAATGACAGTCATAAGAATAATAATGACAATCATAGTAACAGAGCCAATAACAACAACTGTAGTAGCAGATGCCGAGCAGGAACACGGGGGCAGCAGGTGGCCCACAACCACAGATCCAGACTCTGCAGCTCTGGAGGTAGAAATACCCGCTTAAAGCGACAGAAGGATAGAGGAGAGAAAGCCCACAACTACTGGAGAGAGAAAATGTCGAGTTAGTAACATGCAGTAATAGGATATAAATGCATACAGATGGAGAGGGAGAGGAAAGAGGTGCTAGGCCTATAGCAGCATAACTAAGGGATGGTTCAGGCCTCACCCAAGCCAGCCCTAACTATAAGCTCTATCAAAGAGTAAAGTCATAAGCCTACTCTTAAATGTGGAGATGGTGTCTGCCTCCCGAACCCAAACTGGGATCTGGACTCTAGGATCCACAAGTAACCCTACCTTTTGGGAGCGCAATGTTCTAGTTGGGTAATAAGGTATAACGAGGTCTTTAAGATACGATGGTGCCTGACCATTAAGAGCTTTGTAGGTGAGGAGAAGGATTTTAAATTCTATTCTGGATTTTAGCCAGTGCAGAGAAGCTAATATTGGAGAAATATGATCTTTTTTCCTAGTTCTTGTTAGTACACGTGCCGCAGCTTTCTGGATCTTAAGAGACTTATTCGGGCAGCTGGATAATAAGGAATTGCAATAATCCAACCTAGAAGTAACAAATGCATGGACTAGTTATTCAGCATCATTCTGAAACACGATGTGTCTGATTTTTGCAATGTTACGTAGGTGAAAGAAGGTAGTCCTTGAAGTTTGTTTCATGTGGGAGTTAAAGGATAAATCCTGATCATAGATAACTCCGAGGTTCCTTACGGTGACTTAATAAAGACAGATTGATCATATCCAGTAAAGAGGTACCAACTAAGGGTAAAACGTCTTTAAGCAGCCTAGTTGGAATGGGGTCTAAGAGACAGGTCGATTGCTTAGATGAGTTAATCGTTGAAGTCAGCTGAAGAAGATCGACAGGAGCAAAGCAGCCAAAACACACATCAGGCTCTACAGCTGTTTCCAAGGTTCCTGTGTTTGAAGACAAGTCGGCATCGGTTGAAGGCAGGACTTGATGAATTTTTTCTCTAATAGTTAAAATTTTATCATTAAAGGCGCTCATGAAGTCGTTACTACTGAAGGGTTATAGGAATACATGGCTCAATAAAGCTGTGATTCTGGCTGAAACCTGGGGTTGTTTTTATTTTCCTCTGTTAATGATGAGTAGTAAGCTGCTCTGGCATTACGGAGGGCCTTCCTATATGTTTTAAGACTATCTTGCCACACTAAACGAGATTCTTCCAGGTTGTTGGAATGCCATTTGTTTTCAAGTTTTCATGATGTTTGCTTTAATTTGCGGGTTTGGGAGTTATACCATGGAGCTAACCTTCTTTGTTTTATTATCTTCCTTTTAGAGGAGCGATAGAATCGAGTGTCATTCGCAGTGAGCCTGCAGCGCTATCAACTAAATGGTCAATTTGGGAGGGGCTGTGATTTGTGTAGGAGTCCTCTGTTATATTGAGACATAACATTGAATTAAATGCAGATGGAAGTGCTTCCTTAAATTTAGCTACAGCAATATCAGATAGACATCTAGAGTAAGAATTTTTGCCTAATGCCGTGTAGTCCAGTAATAGCAGTTCAAAAGTTCTTAAATAATGTTCCGATAAAGAAGGACTCTGTGGAAAGACTATTAAATGTTCAATTTCAATGCCATATACCAGAACAAGGTCGAGGGTGTGTAGCGTGGTACACTATAACAAATAGAATTGGCTGTTGTGTTTTCCAGGTTGTGTGTGAAAGACTAAGAACAAGGCTTTCTAATGAGTTATAATTTAGTTTAGATTTAGCGTTGATTAATAGGCTTGAGTCGAAGATGGCTGCAACTCCACCTCCTCGGCCGGTGCCTCGAGAAATATGAGTATTAATATGACTGGGTGGAGTGGATTCATTTAGGCTAATATATTCTTCATGACCCAGCCAGGTTTCGGTAAGACAAAATAAGTCAATTATGATACTCTGATGCTAAATCGTTCACTAGTACAGCTTCAGATGACAGAGATCTGATGTTTAAGAGTCCACATTTAATTCTCCTATTTTGTTGCGCTATTTCTGCATTTTTGTTTAGGTTTTTATTTATAACTCCTCTTCTGTTAACTTTAGATTTTATTAATTTAAGTGGTCAGGGGGCAGACACTGTCACTAAGGAGTTTTGGGTGGTTAACTGCTCCGAAAGTGCAGAGAAGCGTGTAGGACTGCAACTCTGCCTCCTGGTCTCAAGGCTGAGTTGTCATGGTTTTGGTCCACTAATAAACTCGGCCAAATTTCTGGCTATGAGAGTTGCTCCATCCAAAGTGGGATGAATGCTGTCTCTCCTAAGACCAGGTCTTCCCCAAAAAGTTTGCCAATTATCTACAAAGCCCACATCGTTTGCTAGACACCACCTCGACAGCCAGCGGCGGAATGAAGACATGCGGCTAAACATGTCATCACTGGTCAGGTTTGGCAGGGGCCCAGAGAAAACTACGGAGTCCGACATTGTCTTTGAATATGTACACACCGACTCAACATTAACTTTAGTGACCCTTGATTGGCGTAATCGGGAGTCGTTACTGCCGACGTGAATAACAATCTTACTGTATTTACGTGTTTCCTTAGCCAGCAGTTTTATATAGGATTCAACGTCGCCCGATCTGGCCCCGGGAATACATTAGACTATGGTCACTGGTGTTGCTAACTTCACGTTTCTCAAAATGGAGCTGCCAATAATCAGAGTTGGTTTGTCAGCGGGTGTGTCGTTGAGTGGGGAAAACTTGTTAGAAACGTGAACAGGTTGGTGGTGAACTGTGGGCTTCTGCTTAGGGCTATGCTTCCTTCAGACATTCACCCAGCCTCCCTGGTTTCCCGGCTGCTCGGGAGCTACCTCTGGTTGGTCTGCACCGGCTACTGGGGGCTGGCTAACTACAGCAGCTAATGGTTGAGTTCCCATGGTGCGGAACAGCGTTTCCAATTCACTAAGCCTCGCCTCCAATGCTAGAAATAAACTACATTTATTATCAGAAATACTTTATTGATCCCCGAGGGAAAACTCTTTTGCTACAGCAGCTCACTATCACGTCAGTGCACACAGGAATAGAAGTACTAAGCAAAAACATGTACCATTATCACTAAAGGCGGCAGAAGAATAGTTAAACATTTGACACACCAAACAAGAGAGAGCAGGAGAGGGAGAGGGAGCGAGAGAAGCCATAACTAGCTGCTAAGCTAAAGAACGGTAGCTAGCAAAAATGAATAGCGTGTAAACTGTGGGATCAGCGAGAAAGTCGTTAAAAGGAGAGAGCTATGAGTGCTTGAGCAGAACTAGTGTACGTTTATAGCAGATAGTTGAGTTCACTATAATGAAGAATCGAACAAAATTAACCGTGATGAGCTAGAGCAGCAGAAATACGCTACTAGTAAAACACAAACACCGGAAATGACACAATACGCTTACCGCAGCACGTCGGCATGTTCCCATCAGTCACCAATCAATCAAGAAGGAGGAGCTTTCTACTGTATCACATGGTCTTCATCAGCAGTTTGCTCAGTTGCTATGGAACTGTAAATGATCAAATTTTCCATGATTCTTAGAACCTCTAGGACAAGACTCGTCCATCTTGGTTGTAAAGTTGAGTTTGACCTATCATTCGTGATCTTGGAAACAACAGTTGACAAAATAATTTCAACTCAAGGTTCATCTGTTTTGCTGGCATTGTCATTATGAGCATGTTAGTGTGCTAACACTATCATTTAGCTCAAAACCACTGCTGTGTTTAATTGCAGCCTCCCAGAGTATGGCTGTAGACTCTTGTTTTTGTCAGTTTTGTATAGAGAATGGTTTTAAATACTACAATACCCATGAGCCTCAGCCATGACTCAGAATGTGAAAGCAAACAGAATGTGATTTAATTTTGTACAAAGCATAGTGTTTAGCTTCTGCTTGCCATTAACAAGCTTAACAATAGAATGTTAAGTTCAGTGATTGGATTTTTCTTACCATCAGGACAAAATTAGCACTAATCAAAGTTAAGTTTGGAAAAACACATCCTTATTATTTATTAAGAGTTTAACAGTTAAACTCAGGACTGTGTGTGTATGATTTTATAAGAGTTGACTGACAGTGCCAACAACATAAGCAAACAACCTCATAACTGTCATCAGATTCTGATTCAATTCAGATCCATTGCTAAACTGTGTTTGCTGCATGAAAACTTTTTAAGAACTTTATACAATTTTCTAATAAAGCTGGGAGAGTTTCATGCCCATCCAAGTCTAGGGGGTGCTCCATATTCCAGTCATCTAACATTGTCTATGCAGAAAATGGACTAGATGTTTACTTCTGGAACCCTGGACTCTGGAAGTAAGTCTTCCCACTTTGCAACTCTATAGTAAAAACCCTAAACAACCAGTTTAAATGATGGTGGGTGTGAAGCACTGGAAACCTGAATTTTGGTCAAATCCAATAAGCTCTGACAAAAATCTTCTTTTCAACCTCCAGTATGAAAGGCTGCCACACACACCTACATGCCAAAAGTGACCAACTGGCTAACGACCAGTGAGTTAAAGAAGTCCACAGTCAGCTTGAGCTTTGCAAGGTAATGATTATGCTAGCAGTTAGTTATCTGCTGAGGGCTGTCACAGACTTGATGGATGTTTTTTATTTGCATCTAAGTGATGAAGAAAAACAGAGACGGGGTCTTGTCCCTCGATGTGATTGAGTACCCCGGAAACCGTAGCTGTGTAACTCAGGCAGTGAGTGAGATCGTTCATCTGCTGCCATGTAAAATTGCGTTGAACTGAGGCAATCCCTCAGTAGAAGCCTGGTACAGAACTTTAATCAAGTTTACTGCCAGGGAGAGGGAGCAGAGTGCGAGGCATTTACATATGGGTACTGGGGCGTCTCGACAGAGAGGACTATGGTGAACGAGCCTCATAAACATTTTAATCTACCACCAGGCATGTTGATATTGTCACACTTTAGAGATAGCTTTGAGTGATCCTCTCACTATGAAAATGGTTATTGGTTGTGGAGATGCATTACTTCATACTGGGGTAAAAAAGCTTTTGAGAAGCTCCCATACTGGATTGTAACATTTTATTGTTGCCATATTGAGAGATATCTGCTCAGAGGAAAGGCTTGGTGGCCTACATTGTGCTAACTTGCGATATTTTCAATCAAAATAACACTTCAGATCCAAACTATAATTCGTAGGGGTGTTAAGAATAACTGATACATACCGGACAACCAATAAGTGAGTCACAGATATGGCTAAATTGATACATAACCACAGATCCAAAACAAGTTCTTTGTGAAATGTACAGCTGAGTGTGTGTCTGTCTGTCAGTGAGTGAGTAATTGGGTTAATCACATTGTGACAAAAAAAATATAGAGGTTAAAGCCCCTGAAAACATGGTTTGAAACATTTAGTTTTTCTCTGACATTTAGTATGTGTGACTAAATAAAGTTTAATTCAGCTAAAATCTAAGAACCCACTGTATACCACCTGATTAGCACCAAATGGCAGACAAAGATAGCAACTAGCTGGTGAACATAGAGCACTGAGCAGCTAAAGAGCTACATATTTCCCTCAGGAGTTGGTACAGACCAAAAACAGAGCTAAAAGAGTGAATATTGGACTTACGTACATGGACACAAACGTGACTCCAAATGAATACTAATGTTGTAATTGCTGCATGTGTAAATAATCAACTTTAACAATTTCACAATATCAACTTAAAGGTAAGAGTATAACACTCAAAACTCAGCTAATCTGTTTTATCAGTGCTGTGTGGGTGTGGTTTGATCAGCTTTGATTAACACGGCATCTCCACCAGGAAACAAGCAAAACTACTGTCAGCATTTCTCATTCAAATATTGCCAAAATTTTAATTTGTTCACAGAAATATCCCAATGACATCACCTTGTTCTACCTGAGCCCCACCCACTTCAAATCAATGTCAAAAGCGAGGACAAAAACAAATACAGAAATCTGTCATGCGAAACACAGATTGTTCTAACTTTGGCAGAAATACTGTGTTCCATTTCTCATAAGCTTAAAAAAAAAAAAAGTTTTCAGGGCCTTTAAATGAATAGTTTAACATTTTTTTGGAAATGCACTTATTCACTTTATTGCTGAGAGAGATAAGATTGATAACAGTAAATATGCTACAGGCAGTAGCTGGTTAATTTAGCACAAAGAGTGGATAAAGGGGGGAGAAACAGCACTTTTAAAACTCACTGATTAACACATTTCATATATTTAAAAAGACATCCAAAACCAAAGTGTAAAAACAACAAGTTGTTGTTTTAAATGGGGGTTTTGTGCCACACTTTCTTGGCTGTGCAAACAACTTCCTCCACTGGTTGCCTGGCCTGCTGTGTTTAATACTGCCTGATGTCTTTAATTTCCATTTGCAGTCAGCAGTCAACCCGAGGCAAGTAATGCTAGCATAGCACAGGAATAGTTCGACATTTTTGGAAATGTGCTCATTGCTTGTCAGTCACCTCCTGGGGTCTCTCTGTTGTAGTGTACGATATCTCGAACCCACAGATGCAGAACACACTAAAAGTCTTTACAGATCAGTTCACTCTATTTGAATATATGCAGATCAGTGGGAAGGGGTGTAGTTCTCCTGAGTGAAGCCTTTGGCGCCGTACTTGGCAACTCAGGGAAAATAGCGATGGTTCCTGAGTGGAGACTGAAGCAGCGGTCTCCCGTCTGACTCGGGTTGGATGCCGCGTGGATCTGAACAGGCAGACAGGTCCGTGAGGCGAGAAACAGGTAGTGCAGTGTAGACCTGGACTGGTTGTGAGGTGGAGTTGGCAGTGAGGTGTGGAGACTGACAGTCAGCGGAACCAGTAACATGGAGCAGGTCGGATCCAAAAGGTCTGACTCTGTGGTGGAGTTGTAGGAGGTAGGCAAAGTGGTGTGGCTGGAGAGGCAGGTAGACAGGCTGGCAGGAATTCAGACAGAGACAGAAACTGTGATCACCGGCACAGGATAATCCTGAGGCAGAGCAGAACAGGATCAAAAATGACGTAGCAAATAGTACTTAACTTTGTAAGTTATTTGCCTTGACATAGTAGTCGTACAAGTGTACGGAGACGATCTGGTGTTGTGTGAGAGCCTGGTATTTGAGCTGTGGAGACTGATGGAAGATTGAAGACAGGTGTGCCGGTGATCAGCAGCAGGTGGGAAACCACGGAGCCAGACCAGAAGACATACACACACATCCCGAGATGAGTCGGGAACATACAAGACACACCAGGGAGGGAGAGTACAACAGAGAACACAGGGCTGGTGATGGGAAGATAAGGTGGCTGACTACCACACTCTCACAGTAACGAAAATGTATTTGTTACCTAATTTGTTAATTAGTTTAGAGCTTTAGATATTGCTGGTAGGCATTTTTGTTGTGTTTAAACAGAGTCAGACTAGCTGTTTCCCCCAGTTTCCAGTCTTTATGCAGAGCTGAACTAACTGTCTCCTGGCTGTAGATTAGATGTAGATATTTAGCAAACTTTTCCTTTAACATTAGAATGCTAGCATTGTCACTGTTAGCACGCTGGTGTTAGCATTTAGTTCAAAGCAGTGCTGTGCCCATGTACAGCCTCACACAGCCGCTAGCCGTAAACTCTTAGTCTTGTTTATTTATAGTGCACATTTCATTTATTTATTAATTTTTTTTATAGTGACACTATACATAAAAGAAAAAAATATATATTTAACAGACGGAAATGACATTGATTTCAATTTTCTCATCTAACTCTCAGTAAGAAAGCTAAGGGTAATTCCCAAAATGTTAAACTATTCCTCCAACACTAAAAAGCACATTGGTCCAGAACCCTTCCCTGTCAAAGGCAATGACTACATAAACAAATTTTTACAAGGACACGCATACAACTTTGGAAATACCAACAACAAGATGCCTTTGGGTCACAGCACAACATATAGTGACAAATTTGTCCATAACTTTTGTATCATATGGACCGTGTACATATGCAGACACGTATTGAATCATCTGAGAGGGATAGATATACACCCCTAATAATTTGCAATGGATTATCACTGTTCTTCTCTCCCAGCATCTCTAATGGTCAACAGTGTTATCTCTGCATGTTAGATCTGTATGGCTCCTTCAAAATATAGCAGCAGAGCCACCATGCTGTGGAGTGAAAATGGTTAGTTTATCATGTGAACCTGCTCTGATTTCCATCTCTTGCTCCCCCACTTCACAGCCAATCATCTCTGGCTGTGCTGTGAATAAGCCAGTTGTACTGCAGACTATGTGAAGCATCTATCTCCCACACAAAGAAATGTCAGAGGTCAATTTGAAAGTAATGGAGTGGAGGGAGCGCTAAAGGGGGCAGATGCTGGTGATTTGTATAAATTAAATTTTACCTTCAGTGAAAAAATTGTTTGAAAGATCTGAGCATTTTTATGTAGACTACAGCAATAACAAAAATGTTAAGATGATATGGGCAGTAACACAATTTTTATGTAATAAAAAAAGAAATAGGGGGAGGGGGCATTAAAGGACCAGTAAGTGATTTGTAAGGATTGTAAAAGTGTTTTAAATAAACTATATTCACAATAGATGAAGACTGAAAATATGTCATATGGTTGAAAATGGGGTATTTCATTCAGTGTAGTATAGGTCTCTCTGTCATTTCATGCTCTCACCAGTTTACTCACAAAAAAGAAGCTTCTGCTGTTTACAGAAGTCATTGCACTGCCTGGGAGGCTCTGGTCAGGGTAAAGAAGGCCCTGCAGTTTCTTGTATGCAGTGTTTGTTAGCTATAAAATCAAGCATGGACGATCATTTTGAGACATTCCCAGCAACAATTTGTGAATCTGAAACAGTTAGTGCCTAAAAAGTGGCCCCAAGTCCAATTCTATATTTAGCTAAATTAACTCGCTAAAAATTTGCTCTACCTTCACCACATTAAAATGCTGCTTATATGTGAATGTGATATTTCTATACTGTGGTATTGCTACTTGACTTAAAAGAGCTGAATAATTTTACACTGTTGTTTTCTGTTAGACAGATAATTAACCAATTTAATTTTTTATATCTCACCAAAAAAATGTATTGCATCATTAGGTGTCAGTAGAGTCCAAAAAGTTATATTAGTTGTGTTTTAGGGTGAACCTTCTATGAACGTCCTTATCATAAATGTAGGGCTAGAACAATTTGTCAGAAAATTATACTGAAAAATAATCACATCATTGTTTAGTTCCAACCATAGGTAAAAGCTTAGTCCTCATTTTATTAAATTTAAAGCTTTTTGATTAAGATTAAGACTTTTTGGCAGAGGTCAAATGGTTTTTACGAGTATTTTCAAATTGCACATAAAAAACCCTGAGTGGAATTCCAGGAAATTCGAAAATATATGTGTATATATATCTTAGAAATGTTTTTAGTCTTGGCTGAGGTGGAAAAGTTTGTGTATCGATAAAAACAAAATGCGAGAGTGCAATGGAAACAGACTTAGTGACTAAATGATTAAGTCACATGCTTCATGTACATTAACATCACTCAAGCTTCCACTGAAGAGACGAAAATATCAGATCGGTGTGGAGCGATGAGGAGACTGTAACCTTACTCAAATTAATACATGAAATGTTATGCAGATGATACCCAATTATATCTATCGATCAAGCCAGATGAAATTAACCAGTTAAACTTCAAGCATGCCTTAAGAACATAAAAACCTGGATGACCTGAAACTTTCTGATGTTGAACTCAGACAAAACTGAAGTTATTGTACTTGGCTCCAAATACCTCCGAGACACATTATCTACAGATATAGTTGCGCTAGATGGCAATGCCCTGGCACCGTAAGGAATCTCGGAGTTACCTCTGATGAGGATTTATCCTTTAACTCCCACATGAAACAAACTTCAAGGACTGCCTTCTTTCACCTACGTAACATTGCAAAAATCAGGCACATCCTGTCTCAAAATGATACCGAAAAATTATTGCATGCATTTGTTAATTCTAGGTTGGACTACTGCAATTCCTTATTATCCGGCTGCCTGAATAAGTCCCTTAAGACTCTCCAGTTGATCCAGAATGCTGCGTCATGTGTACTGACAAGAACTAGGAAAAGAGATCATATTTCTCCAATATAAGCTTCTCTCCACTGGCTCTCTGTAAAATCCAGAATAGAATTTAAACTTCTCCTCACCTACAAAGCTCTTAATGGTCAGGCACCATCGTATCTTAAAGATCTCATAATACCATATTACCCACTAGAACACTGCGCTCCCAGAATGCAGACCTACCATCCCTTAGTTATGCTGCTATAGGCCTAGACTGCCGGGAGACTTCCCATGATGCACCTCTTTCCTCTCTCTTTCTCTCCCTCTCCATCTGTATGCATTTTTATCCCATTACTGCATGTTAATAACTCGACATCTCCTCTCTCCCGTAGTTCTGTGCTTTCTCGTTTCTCTCTGTCACTTTCAGCAGGTATTTCTGCCTCCGGAGCTGTAGAGACTGGATCTGTGGTTGGGGTGCCGCCGGTTGCCGCCGTGTTCCTGCTCGACAATTGCTACTACAGTTGTTGTTATTGGCTCTGTTACTAATACTGACATAATTTTTTCCTATAGCTGTCATTCCTATTATTATTAATTTATTAATATTAATACTACAATTAAAATTCTACTATTTAAAAAAATAATTCTAGGTGGTATACCATTTGCAACTCCTGATGTTTGCATAACTGTAGTGGATGGAAACACGATTTGAATTTTCTTTTGCCGACTGTCTGGAAATTTAATTAAAATTTGCACTGAATTTGGATCAAAACTTGACTACTAACAGTGGTGCGGTTGAAATTTTTTACATTTTTAAGAACTAAAAACACAAAGTAATAGCATGTGCAACACTACTGCCAGTGTTTGTATTGTATACCCTGATTTTATTTTAGTACATAAGACAAAGACAAATGGATGTTGCGTAGTCTTGAATCCCCAATTTGTGGTTATTTTGCTGATGAAACTTCAAAATGTTCAAATAAAAGATCTTGCCTGGTGCTTGAAAAATTACACTCAGCACTTGGCAGAGGTGAACATAGCCATCAAAATGTCTTGTAAATACACTGAGCACCTTCACATCTCCCATCCACCCTTCTCCCTTTCCCTCTGCCTCCCTCTCTCTCCGAGACCACCCACTCTTTCCTGAACTGACTACAGTCAGCAGCCATTCTCTCAGGGCCTGGTGGCCTCTCCTGAGCTCACACAACAGGAAGTGGTAGGTGGAGGCAGTGGCCCTGCTCTGACCAGGCCTCAGTCAGCATCACAGAGTAGGAGGTTCAGGAGATGGAGGTGGTGGGAGGACTGTCGCCCCGAGACAGTGATTTCAGGTCAGTTACGTAACAGCGTCCTCTAAACAGATTTTGGATGGAAAGTTTGAAAGATTTCAGAGGCAGGTAATGTGATGATGCAACCATGGTTATGGGCTACTTGGCATGCTGTGCAAAATGAAAGACATTCGCCCACGTGGGGCACTGCGAATGTGCACATCTGCATACAAAGGAGAAAACTAAACAGAGAACAGAATACAACTAAGCCTGAAATAGTATTTCCCAAAGAGACCGGCTGATACTGATCTCTACGTAAAGTCAGATATCAGCCTGTCAGTGTTGTCCACCTTTGACATGACAGTTCATCCCTTTGGAATCTTGGATATCTACCAGAAATGTCTTTTCAGTTTACTGTGGAGTTGTTGCAGGAGTTGGAGTCTAAAACTACACATTTTTGTTTAGTTTTTTGTTTTTTTTTTACATTAATTTTCTTTTGAATTTTTTTTCTGAATTCCTGATTTCTACCCTGCACGAGTGAGTGGCAGGCGTCTAGCAGTGAGAGCAGCTTCCACAAGCCTTTGATTAACATTGTAACATGGGAATTGGAGGTAGAAGGACAATGGAGGCCAGTGACTAATTTGATGAAGAAGGTGATTCCTGCTAAGTAGATCTGGATGGTGGAGGACCGGATTGAATGGTGCCCGTCCACGTCAGCATCCAAGCCTGAGAGGTCTCCGCTGGATAATCCAAACGGACTGACGCATTTGATCGCTATCAAAAGTAATTTCAAGCAAGAAGCTTGTGTCTCAGAAGAGACTTAATAACTGTGTGTTATTTCATCAAAGTCATTTGTTGTGAATTGTGTTTTGTATTATTGTGAAAGTAATGGACCGCCATGTCCTGTTTCTGCTGTGTGTTCTCGTGCTTAGTACGTTCCATTGTATATTGGTACCATGCCGCTGGGCCGTTTACCTGTGTTAATTTTTAGCCACTGTGAAAGATAATAACTGATTTATCAGACTAAAGTCCAGTAACACATTTAAACATACATATACACACAATCACACAATCACACAAATGACCTATAATGGATTCAAAATGATGGATTATCTAGAGTAGCCCGAATTTAGCATCTTGGTCAAATCATGATCACTCATGGTTCCTAGACAATGTAATCTAATGACTTTGATGATCCCCTGACTTTTCCTGTAGCACAGTCATGAGGTTGACATTTTTGGTTTGAATTAAAATATCTCAACAGCTATCGGATGAATTGCCATAAAATCTGGTCCAGACATTCATGGTCCCCAGGGGATGAATTGTAAAAACTTAACCCTCTGACTTTTCATCATCCGGTCAAACTTTCTTTTTATCCAATACTTTGGTTTATGACCAAATACCTTCAAGACATTCCTACTAGCCTCAGCTGTACTTTATTTTTTTTAATGCCAATTAGTAAATGTTAGCATGCAAACACTGTAAACTAAGATGAGTACTTGAGTACAGCCTCACAGAGCTGCTAGCATGGCTGTATGCTTCTCAAATCTACTTTTTGAATGCTGTGAGCCCCACAAACAAAATTTCATTCATTTCCATTGTAACGGGGTGAAGGCAGTAATCTCAAAGTCAAATGTTTTAAAACCTGAACAAATAAAACCAAAACTAGGTACCAGAGAAAATATGTATTATTGTAATTTGGGTGTACTGTATAAACCCTATAACTGGGGTTCAACTGATATGGGTTTTGAGATTACAGGTTTTCAATGTTTCTTGTAAAATCGTGTTAATTTCGTTAATGAAAAATATTAAGAAAAATGTTTGTTAACAACCTTTATCCAGGACTAAGAGGAGACATTGATGAGCTAAAAATAGATCTTTGACAAATGTTCTGTTTTCGTTGACGAGATGGGACTAAAATGTTAGTGGTGGGCTGTCAGACATTCAAAAACTGCATGATATTTTCCCTCAATTGTGCGTCCATCTAGTCCATCTCTCAAAATATAAACAAAGCATCCCTGTCGTTGACTGACGTTTGCAGATTGATGTGATGTGGGCAGAATCCCAGGTGATGCTGTCCCAAACCGACAGCGAGTTAATAACAACAACATGATGGCTTCAACGCAAAAGGGGTTAGGTTGGAAAAAAAGAATATTAGATCTATGGACACACTATTTATAATTCGGCAGATCCTGTAGTACTGTAGTAACAGGAGACAGAGAGAGGCCCTGTGGCTACATATTAGGTGGGAAGAATACAACCAACCTGAAGAGACACTTGAAGGCGCACCACCCTGCTATTTATGCCACGGTAAGTTAGCTAACTGTAAGTCCTAATGTTAACTAAGCATATAAATTTGCCAATCTTAAGTCAGTGTTACTGGGCAGTCGGCTATGTCAACTTGTGGCAAATTTGCTAGCAAGCCAAGTTTGCCTAGCCTGGCTGGAAGCCAGTTTTTCTTGCATGTTTTCAGTTTGCAGTAACACATGAATGAATGAGCCTGGCTTCCAGGCTGACGTTGGCTGGGTTAATGTATTAGCTAACATCAGATCGCTAGCTTCAAAGCTTGTGAGTGAAACATGCAATTAACAATTAACGTTGTAACTTCCGGGACAAGTAAAGTTTTTGGTCAGACAAGTGATATGCTTTATCATATATTGTTGTGTCATTCGAGTAAAACATATGGGGAAAAACCATGTTGGCTTTACAGACCTGTTTGACCCCCAATGTGTCTAAATAATCATCATGTGTTGCTGCTGTAATGTATATATCCTGTGAGTTTATTTATTATATATTTGGACAAGCAACTTGTAATTATGCTCAATCCATTTTCACTTTGTCCTTACCAGAAAAAATTGAATGGCAAGCCCTGAACATCCATTGCAATCTAGTCAAACTATTCTAAGATCACACAGCAATTTATTTGGAAGATATTTGTGTATGATTTCTTAGCTCTAAGGCTAGGTAGGCCTTATAATTGACTAATTGTTTCAGCACTAGTGTGATTTTAATGGTAATATTTGTAAGTACAACTTACACAACAGCCTGATCAAACTGTCTGGCATGTTTAAAAAGAAACACATGCTGTCACCTTGATTCAAATTTCCCATTCCTGTATTAGCCTAATTATAAGTTTAAAGAGAGAAAACATTTTGACTAAAAGTCAATTAAAATGGAATTACTTTTCGTCAACTAAAACTCATAAGCATTTTGATCTTAAGACTAAATTTAAAATAGCTGCCAAAATTAACACTGATTATTAGACCACAAAAACTACAGAAAATCTGGATAATATTAGTAAAAATATAACAATATGCATGCTAAATTCAGTGGTTGTGGCATTAGAAGCAATTCTAGGTTTCTCATGAAAACCACTGATCAATTCCAACATAAATACCTGATCAATCAAATAGCATCATAATAAAGGCAGACAACTAAAAGTGACTGATATCCCCTTTAAAATCCACGAAGGTCAGTATCAGCAAAGAGACATATCAGTCTAAACCTACACTTCACACAGAGACTGTGGCCACAGGAAGGTCTCAGCTGCTGCCCACTATCCCACAGGAGTATGTGGTGGGAGATGAAACAGGAGACAATAATGCTTTACATCTAAGGGCTGCACACACCGTGGCCCTAGCAGGATAGTGGATCCAGGTCACTGATACTAAACGCTGTTATTGACCCAAACCAGGGGGAACAGACAGAGACAGTAAAGAACATATATTTATTGTTATCCAATGGCCCTGTTATTTTATCCTCCCTTTTATATCAGCAGAAAGAAAATACTTTCCTGTTTGATTTGCTGCTCCTGCAACATCCGGGGAGTTTACTGCTGTTCAGTCATGGCTCACCTCTCACCCAGCTGTAACATTTGAATCTCACGCTCTGCTTTGACCCCAGCCTTTTTTTGTTGCCACAGCGCCACCTCTCTCCCATTCTCTGATATTCTCTCCCTCACTGCACCGTCAGGTCCCATCCTGCGATTGAGATTTCACCCCTCAGTGTTTTGACACGCTCCACAGCCCTAACACTGATTACAGCATCCTGCAGGGCCACATTAGCACTGCATGACCAGACCCTCTGGTGTGTGTGTGTGTGTGTGTGTGTGAGAGAGAGAGAGAGAGAGAGCGAGTGCAAGGTGTGTTTGTATTACAGTATTGCATGCTTGCCACAACTGCTGCCACCACCACCCATTACCAGACAGCAGCCACATTGTCTCAGCACAATACAGCCGAGAGCTTCTCAGCTTGGATACTGTCCCTGAGACTGCCCCCTGTGAGGGAGGATAGCTCCAGGCATCAGACTAATGCCAATAGATAATGCATGGGCTGAGCGTGTGTGTGTGTGACCCAAGGCTGTGTTTATCATGCAGCCCCTGTAAGCTAGGCTAGCTGCATGCAATTCATCTTCCAACTCTGTAGTGGGGGAAAACTTGAGTCCCTTGTTACTTGATAAATGGCAGATGATCAGTTTCAATGCCAATGTCCTCCAAGCACACACACACTCACACGTAAATGCACACACAATATTACTCTCCTACCAAAAGTGTCATCTGAACACTTTTGGTAGGAGAGTAAAAAAAGTGTTTATAGCTGTTCAGAATGGTTGGTTGTCTGACTGCTGAAGCCTCATATTAGCTTCAGCTGAACTTCAGAATGCGTTTTTACATAGAACAAGGACTGTTCTGGCTATTCCAAATGGCTACTTGCTGTGTTTACTGTTGGCTCAGAGACAATCCTTTGAAATGATTCATGTAAAAATCATGTTCATTTGGAAAGCACTGAGGGGTTGCTCATCTTTCCCGATATACGTTGTTTTGTGTGAGTCCTCATCTCCCTGAATCTATACAACAGAGGTAGCAAGTGCAAAGTTAGCATAAACTATACCGTCAAAATGGTCACATTTATGGATCCACACCAGGTTGAAATATACATACCGGAATTTTCCTTTAATCACCCATTCTGCACGGCCAAAACATACGACAAAAATTTTAACCTGAATTGGGTGACCATTTCAGGTCAAAATCAGCCCTTATCCATAGTGTCCAGCTTTACACTAATGTCCAAACACATAGTAATAAAACACACTTTTTTTCCTACATACATACGCACACTTGAATATTTATGGATACAAACAGAGTTTATTTTTCTCTCTTTCAGTTTCAGTTTTCAGTCCTCAAACATTTCTGCCTCCCTCAGCATTTCTTATTGTTCCCCCACCCCACCCCATCCACATCCCCAGAGGTCCTGGGAGCTCATTTTCTCTGCGAAGAGTTAACAACTCCCCTTGGGGGTTGTGAAAATGCAGTCAAGCAAGACAATATGTCTACAGCACCGAGAAAATACCAAAATAAAATAAAGAATGAAGAAAAATTTGTCCATCCCCCCTGTCCATCTTATCCCTCTCAATAGTTTAACTTTCACAGCTTGCCGGTCTCTAATTCTTTTTCCACTTGGCCTGTTTCTCTGTTAAAGTTTGTATTTCCAGACCACAAGACACTACAAGATGTAGTTTTGCCAAAAGGTTTATCAAATAGTAAGAATTTGTTGTTCTGCAACAAAAGTCATGTTGCAGTCCACTTAGTCCATAATTTTACATCTCCATGTTGTAAAGATGTGTAGGGGAGGGCCAGGACGAAAGTATCAGGGGGATATTTGCACCATGGACCTTTTCACTTATAACACAGAAGTCAGGAACATGCCTTGAAGTCCATACGAGGTGCACCCCGCCATTGAATCCACAGCCGAAAATCAGCCCAGTCCGATCAGTTTTGCCAGACTTACAGTAGAAAAACTGATTTTTCACTTAGTAAATAAAAATACAAAACTGAAGTGTTTTCTGTTTTTAAGGTAATCTTTATTTGTTGAAGATTGTAAATATATATCATCTGTTAGACCTATCTGTAGGCTACGTATCAGTGAAGGTTTAATTTATCACGCTACGGCCCTTTGGTGCTAGCCAGGGTAAAGTTGACGGAGACAGAGGAGGGACGAAAGGAACATGGTGTTACTTTTGTCCCGCAATTATTAAAGATGTATTTGTTTGCGCTTGATGTTTACAGGAAATGCCCAGGGTTAGGGTGAGGAAGATCAACAAAAGGTCTCACAAGTCCTGATGTGTATGCTGGAGCATGTCAGGCTGTTTTATCTGAGGGACAGTCTGTAAGAGGTGCTGCTAAGGCTCATGGAGTATGCACCACCACCATATACAGATATATGAAGAAGAAAAATGAGGACAGTGCTGCACGTGCTCCAGGTTACAGGGCTCACAATAGGTTCTCTGAAGAGGAACAGGGTAGGCTCAGAGATTATCTGCTAAAGGCTGCAGATATTTACTATGAGCTGAGTCCTCATGAGGTAAGCTTAGATAATTGTGACAGTTACATGTTAGAGCATGTCAGGCTTTACTGCTAAGGCTCATGGTTTGTGAGGAAAAAAACAGCATTGCACGTGCACCAGGTTACAAGGCTAACTAACAATACCAAACATTAAAAATCAATTTCATGTCTTGAATGAATTTAATGACAGTTAGAAGTTCATAATCATTCATAAATTAGCCTAAGTTCATGCATTGATAAGTTACAAGTTGATTAAGTTAAAAATAATAAATAGGTATTATAGTTCATAGGTTAAAAATGTTAGCAAATTCAGAAAAGTTAAAAGATAATTAGGCTAAAAACAATATTTATATTATAGTTCATTGGTTAAAATTGTTAATAATTCATTTTGGCCCTTTAATGTCCTCAGGTTTGTTGGCTTGGCTACCAGCTGGCCAAGAAGCATGAATGTATCAGTTATCTGAAGACCTGGGATGCCCGCCAGATGACCGGGAAGGACTAGTTTACCGGCTTCCTAGAGCAGAATCCACATCTTTCCATTCGTCGTCCTCAGGCCACCAGCCTTTCAAGGGCGACAAGCTTCAATCCCACTAATGTGGCAAACTTCTTCTCAAACCTGTCCAAAGTCCTGGACTGCTACTGCTTCCAAGCGAAAGATGTGTTGACGAAACCAGCACAGTCACTGTCCAAGTGCCCGACAAAATAATTGCCAACCGAGGAAGGAAGCAGGTTGGAGCAATCACATCTGCATAGAGAGGGACATTAGTCACCATGGCATTAGCGGTCAATGCTGAGGGTAACAGCATACCATCCCACTTTGTGTTTCCCCGCAAGGTTTACCACGACAGCTTTGTCTGTGATGGGCCCACAGACTGTATTGTGGGTCAGGGTGGATGCAAGAGAATGACTTCTTGACATAACTGAAACGCTTTGTGAATTACACCAGAGCATCCCCTGAGTCAAAAGTGCTTTTACTTCTTGACAACCATGTCCCTCACTTCACGCTGGAAGGCATTGAGTATTGCAGAGCCATCAGTGTGGTACAGCAAGTGTTGAGGAGGAACATAGGTGGCTTGCAATCATAGATCCACACTCTACAGCTCCAGTGGCAGTAATACCTGCTGAAAGCAACAGAAGGAGAGGAGAGAGACGAGAAAGCACACAACTACAGGAGAGAGAAGATCTTGAGTTAGTAACATGCATTAATGGGATAAGAATGCGTACAGATGGAGAGAAGAACACAGTACATCATGGGAAGTCTCCCGGCAGTGTAGACCTATAGCAGCATAACTAAGGGATGGTTCAGGGCTCACCTGAGCCAGCACTTAATATAAGCTTTCTCAAAGAGGAAAGTCTTAAACCTACTCTTAAATGTGGAGATGGTGCCTCCCAAACCCAAACAGGGTTGATTCCACAGGAGAGGAGCTTGATAACTGAAGGCTCTGGCTCCCATTCTAATTGTGGTTCCCTGCATTCTGGGAGCGCAGTGTTTTAGTCGGGTAATAGGATACTATGAGCTCTTTAAGATATGATGGTGCCTGACCATTAAGGCCTATGTAGGTGAGGAGAAGGATTTTAAATTCTATTCTGGATTTTACAGGGAGTCAGTGCAGAGAAGCTCTAATATGGGAGAAAAATTATCTCTATTCCTAGTTCTTGTCAGTACATGTGCCACAGCATTTTGGATCAACAGAAGAGTCTTAAGGGCCTTATTCGGGCAGCCTGATAATAAAGAATTGCAATAATCCTGTAACAAATGCATGGACTAGTTTTTCTGCATCATTTTGAGTCCGGATGTGCCCGAGTTTTGCAATGTTACGTAGGTGAAAAAAAGCCAGTCCTTGAAAATTGTTTTTTGTGGGAGTTAAAGGACATATCCTGATAAAAGATAACTCTCACATTCCTTACTGTGGTACTGGAAGCCAGGGCAATGCTATCTAGAGTAGCTATACCTTTAGATAATGTGCTTCGGAAGTGATTGGGGCCAAGTACAATAACTTCAGTTTAACATCAGAAAATTGCAGGTCATCCAGGGTTTTATGTCCTTAAGGCATGCTTGAAGTTTAGCTAACTGATTGGTTTCCTCTGGCTTGATAGATATAATTGGGTATCATCTGCACAACAATGAAAGTTTATGGAGTGTTTCCTAAAAACATTGCCTAAAGGAAACATAAATAAGGTGAACAGAATTGGTTCATCGCTAACATGTACAAACTGAGATCGATCTAATAAATAGGACTTAAACCAGTTTAGTGTGGTTCCTTTAATGCCAATTAAATGTTCCAGTCTCTGTAATAGGATGGTGTTGAATGCAGTTCTAAGATTAACAAGACAAGTACAGAGACAAGTCCATTGTCTGATGCAATTAAAAGGTCATTTGTAATTTTCACCAGTGCTGTTTCCATGCAATGATGCACTCTAAATCCTGACTGAAAATCCTCAAATAAGCCATTGTTATGTAAGATGGTGTAGTCCCTCATTTGTCCAGGAGTGTTCTATCGTAGAAAAGGTTTCAGTCGTAGTCATCTGGACACTGTTTTCAGAATCAAGACGTTTCGGCTCCCATCCGGAAGTCATTCTCAATTGTGAAAAAATGGGACGGGAACTAGAAATTTAAGCTACTCTGTGTTACATAAGCCCTGCCCTCAGGAAGGAATCTACCTGAGTGTCTGTTAATAGCTAGTTTCACCTGAAACTGACCTAATTGTTTCCAAGATGGCCCAGTAATCAGTAATCAGGCCTATTGTTTTCTGGCTGCACCTACCTTATCACTGTTAAGTACCTGATTAGCATATGATTGGCGTGACCAAGGTGTTAATACACTGTGATAGACTTTGGGCAGATTGAATCTCAGACCACCATTTCTGTTCAAAGAGGGGTTCTCTTTTTTCACAAAAATGGCTTCCTTGACACCCCGTTCAAACCAACTCTTCTCTCTACTTAGAATCTTCACCTCGCTGTCTTCAAATGTGTGGTTTGTAGCTTTTAGATGCAAATGCACGACGCTCTGTAATCCTGAGTTAGCGTGTCGTCTGTGCTGATAAAGTCTTTTGTGAAGTGGCTGTTTGGTCTCACCTATGTACCGTTTATTGCAGTTTTCCTCACTGCACTGAATGGAGTAGACTACATTGTTCTGTTTTTGTGTGGGCAACTTGTCCTTAGGGTGAACGAGTTTCTGTCTTAAAGTGTTGCCTGGTTTAAAGAAAACAGGAACATCATGCTGTCTAAAGATCCTTTGTAGTTTTTCAGACAGTCCAGATACATAAGGAATGGAGACACCGTTCCTTCTTGGTTCTGTTACACTTTTGTCCTGTTTTTTGGCTCTTTTAACTTTGTTGATAGCCCAAGTAGGATAACCACAGGCTGAGAGTGCATTCTGGACATGCCTTTCCTCTTTCTTCTTACCCTCTGAGCCGGTGGACACTTTTTGGGCTCTATGTTGTGATGTCCGGATTACACCCAGCTTGTGCTGTAATGGATGGTGTGAGTCAAAGAGCAAGTATTGATCCGTATGTGTTGGTTTCCTGTACACTTCTATCTGGAGCTTTCTGTCCTCTCCTCTGAGTGTAGAACAATCAAGAAAGGCCAGGCGGTTGTCTTTAGCATCCTCTCGTGTGAACTTGATGTTGGGGTCCACAGTATTGATATGCTCTGAGAACGCTTCCAAGTCTTGTTTCTTGATTTTCACAAAGGTGTCATCCACGTAGCGGTACCAATGACTCGGTGGTGTGCCCGGGAACGAGGATAATGCCTTCTTCTCAAACTGTTCCATGTACAGGTTGGCCACGATGGGAGAGATCGGAGAGCCCATAGCACAGCCGTCTCTAGAAGTGTCCCCGGAATTGGAAGTAGGTTGTGTTGAGACAGATGTCTAATAGTTTGCATATGTGTTCAGGTGTAAGCTTGGTCCTTTGCTGCAAGGTGGAGTCCTCCTGCAGTCTTCTCCTCACTGCTGTCACTGCTTCTGAGGTCGGGATGCAGGTGAACAAGGACACAACATCATAAGAAACCATTACGTCATCTGGGTCCAACTGGAGATGTTTCACTTTGTCCACAAATTTCTGTGTGTTTTCCACATGATGTACTGTGTTCCCCACCAGCGGAGCCAAGATTGTAGTCAAATGTTTGGCCACATATCAAAAACTTAAAAGAGATCCAACCAATTGCTACAAGAAGAAAGTTATAGACTGTCTACAGAAGCTTGAGAAGGAGGAGGTGATAGACAGGCCTACAGACTATACCCTGGGGAAGCCATTCCTTGCATCTATGGCCTTCCCAAAATTCACAAAGAGAATGTTCCACTCAGACCCATTGTCTGCAGCACAGATTCCATCACATACAACGTAGCCAAACATTTGACTACAATCTTGGCTCTGCTGGTGGGGAACACAGTACATCATGTGGAAAACACACAGAAATTTGTGGACAAAGTGAAACATCTCCAGTTGGACCCAGATGACAAAGCAGCAAAGGACCAAGCTTACACCTGAACACATATGCAAACTATTAGACATCTGTCTCAACACAACCTACTTCCAATTCCGGGGACACTTCTACAGACAGATTCACGGCTGTGCTATGGGCTCTCTGGTCTCTCCCATCGTGGCCAACCTGTACATGGAACTGTTTGAGAAGAAGGCATTATCCTAGTTTCCGGGCACACCACCAAGGGAAGGTTAGATATAGGTCTATAGTTGGCTAAAACCCCTAGATCAAGAGTGGGCTTTTTAAGAAGAGGTTTAATTACAGCTACTTTAAAGGGCTGTGGTACATAGTATATTAAAAGACAGACTGATCATATCTAGTAAAGAAAAAAGACAAAAAGTAAAGACTGTTGACATTAAGTGTTATTTGGTCAATTATGTCACTTTTAATGCAAAGTTGAAATTGTTGGAGATTTATTATGTTAAGTTATGACAACTTGACGTTAACCAAGACAACATAACCTGTCAATGTCTTTGTTATGACAATTTGACATTAACCAAGAAAACATAAACATGCCATAGCAGGCCTAATTATCAAACATAAAGAAACTATTTAGCTTTATGTGTTAACATTAACTTATAATGTAATATGTGGTTGGTTTTGATATTGACTGTCATGAGACCATTATAATTGTGTCATGAATAATTCCCTTGACCTCAAGTAAAGTGGAACTAGGGCTGCAGCTAACGATTATTTTAGTAATCGAATATTCTACCGATTAATCGGATAAGAAAATTGTTTTCTTTATTAAAGAGCAATAGTAAATATGCAAAAGAGAAAATAAGACAGGTCTCTTAAAATGAACAACTAATTGTTTTCCTTTTTTAGACAAATCTCCATTTTATTGCTTAAATTGCATACAATAATATCTGTCAAAACTAAACCCATTTAGTGCATTTAAGTGCCATATTACATTCTTGGTTTTAAAGAAAAAAAAATCTGAAATGCAAAACAAACACCATTTGCTTTAAAAAGGTATATATATACACATATAAGTTTCAGAACTACAAGTTTCAGCCTAACTACAGCTCTGGCACAACGTAAGCCTTTACTGTCTTATTTGTGGCATTTGTAGGATGGAAAAATTAATGGACAGGAACTGTGACCATCGTAATTACAAACAACATGAATGAAGCTCAGGCTTTCACAAATTGACTGCAGCATTTTATTTTCTGTAGTTAATATCTTGAGTAAAACCTAGCTAACTTAGGGACATCATAACTAGCCACCATATTGATTTACGTTGTTAACTAGCCTTTACATAAAGCCATAATTAAAGCACCCTACATTCTTTACTAGCCTTCATATACCTTGTGTCAGGTCCGCTCTGTGGACTGGATGTGTAGATGCTTTCTGCTGAGATGCTGAAGCACAGATGTCGTGCTATTGTGGTAGGCTAGTTCAGTTTTACAAAAATAACTGCACAGAGTTTCTCCTCTTCCTCCTCTTTGTAATCCACGCTATCAAATCACACAAAAGACACTCTGAACCGTCTCTGAACACACACAGCGTAAGCGTGTTGTGCGACAGTAATAATCATCCATGGAAAACACAGCACTGTATATAGTTATACAGATTAAATGAAGCTTCGATGCAAATCATTTGAATCAAGTTACTCAAGGAATTGTTTGAGCCCTAAGTGAAACCATTTGAACTTGTCATAAAGATGTCATTAAATGGTATAAGGCCAGTTTGATGATAGAGTACAGTACCAAAGTGATTTACAGAGTTTCCTGATGGACAGATAGCTTTACTTGTTGCTGAAGTAATGTTAGCTAACCTAACGGCATTGGTGAGTTTTCCCCCTTCACTGTGAAGCACTTTGGGTATCACGATAAAGCACTAACGTATATATATGTAACTAATCCATTATTATTATTATAACCGTTAACTGTTGCTAACTGTAACTGTTAGCTGCCATTAGCTAGTTAGCTCGGTTAGCCATGCTGTCCAGCTGTCCTATTAGCTGACTCAGCCCCCGGGGTGCTAGGAGCCAAACCTGGCAAGAAAACCACCTCTGTACTGTATTCCCTGTCAAACTGGCCACGGTTGGTCTCTGTTTTTTTTTTTTTGTGATGTTTGCTTTCATTTGTGGGTTTGGGGTTTATACCATGGAGCTAACCCTTTTTGTTGTATTAGAGTATTTTGTATTTGTTGTATCTTCTTTTTTAGAGGGGCAATAGAGTCAATTGCAGTGAGCCTGCAGCACTATCAACAAGATGATCAATTTGGGAGGGACTGAAGTTAGCATAGGAGTCCTGTTATATTGAGACATGGTATTGAATTAAATACCGATGGAATCACTTCCTTAAATGTAGCTACAGCACTACTATAGACATCTAGTATAGGATTTTTTTCCTAATGGCGTGTAGTCCAGTAGTAAGAATTTGAAAGTTTTTAAATAGTTGTCCGATAAAAAGGATTCTGTGGAAAGACCTAAATGTTCATTTTCAGTGCCATATGCCAGAACAAGGTCGAGGGTGCGGTTGATTAAGAGTTGAGTTGATTAATAGCCTTGAGACGAAGATAGCTGCAACTCGTCCTCGGCCGGTGCCTCGAGGAATGTGAGTATTAATCTGACTGGGGGGAGTGGATTAATTTAGACTAACATATTCTTCAAGACACAGCCAGGTTTCAGTAAGACAAAATAAGTCAATATGATAATCTGATAATAAATCATTTACTAGTACAGCTTTAGATGACAGAGATCTGATGTTTAAGAGTCCACATTTAATTCTCCTATTTTGTTGTGCTATTGCAGAGGTGGTGTTTGGGGTTTTTTGTTACGTTTTTATGTATAACTCCTCTTCCTTTTATTTTTGATTTAGTTAATTTAAGTGGTCGGGGGGCAAACACTGTCACTATGGGGTTTTGGGTGGGCAACTGCTCTAATGGGCTATGCCTTCTTCAGACAGTCACCCAGCCTCCCTGGCTAACAGGAGCTACATTTGGTCGGTACACACTGGCTACTTGGGGCTGGCTAACTACAGCAGTTAAAGATTGAGTTTCCATGGTGAGTTGTGTTTCCAATTCACTATGCCTCGCCTCCAACGCGACAAATAAACTACATTTATTACATGTACCATTATCACTAAAGGAGGCAAAGGAATAGCTAAACATTTGACACACCGAGCAAGACAAGCAGGAGAGTGAGAGGAGAGAGAGAAGCCATCGCTAGCTGCTAAGCTAGCAAAACTGAATAGCATGTAAAAAACTGCGAGATTAGCGAGAAAGTTGCTAAAAGAAGGAGACAGCTATGAGTGATTGAGCAGAACTAGAGTAAGTTTAAATGATGGGTTGAGCTAGAGCAGCAAAAATACGCTACCAATAACAAGCACTGGAAATAAGACAATGTGCATACCGCAGCACGTCGGCACGTCAGCACCAGTAAACAAATGGAGCACGACAGCCGGCTTCAGGTGCATAGCCCTTTAACCCCAACATCTTCGGTGAGAGGTATTTTTCACCTGCTTATGTGACAGATAGACCTGCTCGATAGACCTAATCTTCATCTCCTCCAGGCCAGTTGAAGTTTGGGTGCAGTGTGTGTGTTCTGTGAAGAGTGGGCACATGAAGCGTGCAAAGAGGGAGACAGCATCTATATCTGCCACATGTTGGAAATTACAATGGTTAAAGGGGCACCAAATGGTGTAGGTGCAATCAATTAAATTTGGCTATCAAAATTATCAGAGATAATCATAAATATTAATATTATTATTAATAAGTCCTCGGGCCATGACCCTTAAACAAAAGAAAATGATAGCTAATTATTTGATTTAGTGTTATAAAATACATTAAACTATCAATTTGGAACTCTGTTTAATAATTAATTTAATATCTATAACCAAAATTACCATTAACAGCTAGTAGGTTGAAGGATTTGGAGTTCTACATAGAGGAGTTTGCCAAATTATTCACTCTTGTGCAACATTAAAGAAACCAATTCAAATCAATGTATTTATTTATATAGTGCCAATCACATCTCATTGCAGTTTTCCAATAGAGCAGGTCTAGACCGTACTCTTTATAAAATTATTTACAGAGACCCAACAAATCCCCCCATGAGCAAGCACTTGGTGACAGTGGCAAGGAAAACTTCCTTTTAAGATGAAACTAGCTATTAACAGATACTCAGGCAGATTCCTTCCTGAGGGCAGGGCTTATGTAACACAGAGTAGCTTAAATTTCTAGTTCCCGTCCAATTTTTTCACAATTGAAAATGACTTCCGGATGGCAGCTGAAACGTCTTGATTCTGAAAACAGTGTCCAGATGACAACGACTGAAACCTTTTCTACGATAGAACACTCCTGGACAAATGAGGGACTACACCGTCTTAACTGCTACTACAGTTGTTATTGGCTCTGTTACTATTGTTGTCATTATTATTCCTATGACTGTCATTCCTATTATTAATATTACCACTACCATTACATTATTACTATTTAAAGATTTTAGGTGGTATATTTTTTTTCTCTCTCTCTCTCTCTCTCTCAACCTAACATGGCAGGTGGCACCCACCACTGATGTGCACAGTTTCATGCAGATCGGACTCATGGCCTAGGAGGAGTTTGAAAAAGTAGGTTCACATATTTCATGTTTTTTGCAACTACAGTGGGTACGGAAAGTATTCAGACCCTTTGCTCAGTATTGAGTAAAAGCACCCTTTTGAGCTAGTACAGCCATGAGTCTTCTTGGGAATAATGCAACAAGTTTTTCACACCTGGATTTGGTGATCCTCTGCCATTCTTCCTTGCAGATCCTTTCCAGTTCCGTCAGGTTGGATGGTGGACAGCCATTTTCAGGACTCTCCAGAGATGCTCAATTGGGTTTTTGCCTACAATTAATGTTTGTCTCTTCTGTTTCATTACCTGTATTTTTACATGCCTGCCTTCTCAGCCTGCCATTCTTATAGCCAGTACACCACTGTCTGCACTCCAGCTCAGCTCAGCCCAGCCTCTTACCCTCCACATCGTCAGCTGGAGCCCTTCCGCAACTTGTCACCGTTTGCAATAAAGTCCTATTTGTTCATCTTACACCAGAGTCTGTTGGTCTCCACCAGCTCTTGACGGAAATATCTGGCTCTTAACCTGCTAAATGCACCAGTGTTTTCACCAGCTAGTTGCTAACTTTGTCTTTCTGTTTGATACTGGGCAGGCGGTGTACAGTGGGTTCATCAGAGCTTTTTTGCTGTAAACAGCTGCCTGCTGTGGCTGGAAATGAGGTTGATGAAAGCTGTGAAAGTGAACCGAAACAGGAAAGTTGTGGGCTGGAAAACCAAAACAATTACGTAAAAGATGACGCTCCATAGACCTAAGGGGAACTGCAATGTTGGGTGATAATTCTTTGTGGGTTTGTCACTACGACCGACCTTTCACATTACACATAGTAATTGGACCTATTGTTAATATAAAAATATTGTTTAGTGCAGCTATTGTTTTCTACTTTTCATTTTACTTTTGCTTGAATTCTTTTAGTGGGTGACTTAAACTTTTACTTTTGGCTGGAGCCATATTTAGTTATGGTATCTTTACTTTTGCTATGGCATAAAAAGCTGGTTCTTTTTTTAGTTTACTAAGCAGTAGCAAAAGATTTAAAATAAAATGATCAGGGCCTCACGAGAGTACCTGGAAACCCTTCTATAAAGCTGTGACATTTCCTAGTAGATCAGAGAAATGTTAAGACTTTGAGAAACACTGAGGAATACTTTGCTAATTACTATTTTTTAGTGATGTCTTACCAGCCTTACAATGCCATCTGGTGCCGGAGCTGGTACGTTCTCCGGGGGGAAGGGGGGGGGGAGTTAACTGGCATAGATTACCCTGAAGGTCACTTGGGAGGCTGTGTTTGCTACTGATCCAGGCACACACACATAGCACACCCATTACAACACCATGTAACTTTCATGCTCAGCCAGCTATGATGAATCTCTAATAGCTCCAACCTGACCAAACTTTGCCCTTAGCTTTTTGGCAAACCAGTAATTAAATTAAGTTATTTGTGAGGTTGCTGCTTTCATTTTAACTTTCGTTCATATTCCCAAAAATCAACAACAATGAGACCACCTCTAGTGCTGCAAATGGCTGATGTCAAAGCCTGCACTGACAAACAGAAACACCTCTCTGTGAAAAGATGCTGTCACGTCAACAGCCACTGTCAACAATGCTCCAAATTGATGTCAAAGTCTATTCGTAAGAGAAGTCTACCAATTGTTGAGCTGTACCCTGTGTGTTTGTGTTTACATGCATGTTTGCATGTGCATAAAATCACAGTGAAGCCACAGATTTCACCCCAATTTGTGCTCTGTCAATTGTAAAACTCATGTTCTGTTACAGCAATCTGTGTTTAGTGAATACACACACATACACACAAAAGTACTGTACACAAATGTCACCGGAGCCAAATTATTGTTCTGTTACACAATGTTGTACCGAGCTGGCGTGTTCTGTTGAAGCTAAGCTGAAAACAAGATTGAAAGTGGATGCAATGCACACAAACCACACATACACTGTACACACACAGAGACTGGGCAGCTGAACTAAAACTGCTCTCAGCAGTGCAGCTTGGCAGACCTGCAGGTGTGCCCAATCAGGCATCTAACGAAATAAAGAGGGAAAAGGTAGAAGCACGATCAAGCCACAGACGCCACCCTGTGTGGCCAAACACAAACAAACCCTGGCTGCTTTTTACAGAAACCGTTTGTCAGAGCTATATTAGCTGTATGTAACACACATGCACACACTTCCTCTTAGTTACATCAGCCTGACAGCAAATAATAAACAGTAATTTTAATATGAAATTACTTATATTGAAGGACTGGACTTGTTTTTTTAATTGCAAGAGTTGCTTAATCATTGGAGATGTAACAGACGTTTGTGAAACAAAAATATATGAATGAATGAATGAATGAAAACTTTATTTACATAGCATCTTTCATGCACAGAATGCAGCTCAAAGTGCTTTACAATTCAGGAGCAAAAACAAGTTTAAAACCATACACAAGACAGAAGGGAGAAAATGAAAGTTACTATTTATAAAATAGCATTACCACAGTTTCTTTAGAAAGATTCCAATAGACAGCTGCTAGTTATAGGCTAATATTAAAAAGATATATTTTGAGTTGTCATTTAAAACTGTCCACTGAGTCAGTAAGTCTAATATTTAAAGGCAGAGTGTTCACTATTTTTGGGGCATAGTGGTTGAAAGTAGCATCCCCAAAGGTTTTTGTGGCAATAGTTAAAAGAGCAGCTGTGGAGGATCTTAGGGTTTGTGGAGGATCAAAAAATTTGAGTTTTAGAGGGAGTCTGTGATATAAAAGGTGGGGAGGCCATTTAGTGCCTTAAAAATGGAAACTTAAAGTGAAAGACTTTAAAATATATTCAAAAACATACAGGAAGCCAGTGTAGGTTGTGTAAAAAAAGGAGTTATGTGATCTCTCATTTTAGTTTTTGTTAAAACCCTGGCAGCAGCATTCTGAATGGTCTGTAGTTTTGCAATGGCTGCTTTTGGTAGGCCAGTATATAGAGTGTTACAGTAGTCAAGACAACTAGAAAGAAAGGCATGAACAAGCTTTTCAGCATCTTGCTGGCTCAGTAGAGGTCTCACCTTCCCGCAAATGATAAAAGGCAGTTTTGGTGAACAACTAAAATGGGCTGTAAAATCAGAATCTAAAATGACACCAAGGTTTCTTGTGGTTGTGTCTGCAAAATGTATATAAATACAGTGGTGTGAAAAAGTGTTTGCCCCCTTCCTGATTCCTTATTTTTTTTTACATGTTTGTCACAAATATAAATATTAGTCAAAGATAACACAAGTAAACACAAAATGCAGTTTTTAAATGAAGGTTGTTATTATTAAGGGAAAACAAAATCCAAACCTACATGGCCCTGTGTGAAATTGTGATTGCCCCCTAAACCTAATAACTGGTTGGGCCACCCTTAGCAGCAACAACTGCAATCAAGCATTTGCGATAACTTGCCATGAGTCTTTTACAGCGCTGTGGAGAAATTTTGGAGGGGCAAACACTTTTTCACACCACTGGCTGTAGGAAGCATTGAAAATGTGAGTGGTTTTTGACAGAGTGGATGCAATTTCCTGTATTCTGGTGCCTTTTAACAGGTGGTTTGATACTTTTATCTGGCTATACTAGCGTGAGAAAAATTATGGGTACATTTTGTATCATCATCCAGAGGAAGTGGTTGGCCCCAGATCACATACAGTATTTGAAGATATTAAAAAGCTAAACGTACAGAAATTGATTTGATTAATAATTCAGAGCCATCTTTAATAATAACCACTCATTTTATTTAAACTTAAGGATCTCTTTATGCTTGCATGCAATTGCAGTTTTTGTTAAATTAATTTCTTTACTTGATAACATTAAAGTGGAGAGGACAACAGTAGTCAAAGTGTCCCTATGCATTCTCCAATAAACTGCATTCATATTCCAATCATTTCTACTACTATGAAGAATCACCTGGACCTGAGGCCTGTGTCTCAAATCTAAATTATGTTGTCAGCCAATTATCTTGGTGGCTTTGTTTACACACACATTTTTACACACATAACACATCTACCGAAAAGCACTCTACATAAATATTTAGGGCAACATTTCATGACAAAAGGCATCAATATAACAACCATCTGCCACCTTTCATGAAAAGCAATAGTCTTGAATTCATAAGTTTCATAGGTTTGAGGAGTGTGTGTGAGCAAATCCATCAAGTTAGCTGGATAATATCATAATAGCTTTGTGGCACAGGCCCCTGATATATACTTTTGTTTGGCTAAAAATACACATTTGCAACATTTCAAATAGCAAATAACTTACAATCCAACACATAGAACCCAATAATCTCATGAAATATTGAAACAAATGTGACACAATCACCAACAATGACTTAAGGGGGTTGATGCTTTTTGCTATAAGCAACAGGCGAACAAAATACGAACATTTAGTTAAATGCCAAGCTTTGATGTTCGGTAAGTTAACAATTTCCTGAACATTTTGTGGTGACAGTGTGTCACCCACCTTAACTCACACTTTTTTTAATGGTAGTTTTAATCAAAACAGTTTACAGTGAGGTCTGTTTTTTATGCTGTGAGCACTACAAAAAAAAATTCACCTCCATTGTATTGGGGTGGACGAAGAAATCTCAGGGACATCTAAACCTGGACAGATAAAAGCAAAACTGCATGACTGACTACATACCACAAGAAGGAAGTGAGAAAATATGTTGATGGTATTTGGTGTCACAGATACGCCAGGCTCCACCATCCACTAATCACCCACACCTGCTCCTAATTACACTCCCACTCCCCATTAGTTCCCAATCACAGCCAGTATATAAGCCCTGCACTCACCTCAATATGAGTCCGACCTCGTTCAAATTTAGGACTCTCCATGGCACTCGGCATAAGACTTCTATCTCCTCTCTCAAGCGTTTCTCCTGCCTCCAGTGATCTCCCTCCTACAGACTTCCTTCTCTCCATACCCACTATATCTGGCTGTCATTCAATAAAGAACATTCTGGTCCATCTCTGTGTCCCCTGCCTGTTTGTACTGTAACAGAAAGTCGGACCATTACCGAAGGGATGACAGCCACGAGCCCCGATGCCCCCCCGGACCTGGAGGATGTTATCCGGCATCTCCTCACCCATCCACCACCAGTCATTCCCACCAGCGCTTTCTCAGACACTCCTTCAACCCCTCTGGCTCTCAGAATGATTGATCAATTACAGACCTTCTCCGGCTCAGCAGAGGACTACGAGGGATTTTTGTTGCGGTGTTCCCTGGTCATCGGCCTATACTCACACCAGTACCCCACCGAGCGATCCAGGGTGGCCTTCTTGGTGTCCTGGCTTGACGGACCGGTGCTCCACTGGGCGGCAGACATCTGGTCGAGAGGTGAGGCTGTCGCACAATCCTTTTGCCACTTCATATCACTCCTCAGGACAGAGTTTGGCCCGCCAAACGTCCAGTCGTCAGCCAGTCCTCTGCCCACACCTCTACCAACCACTCTCCAGTCTACCAACCCACTACATGCCCGCACCGAAACTCCGCCTCCCAGCTGCTCGCCGCCGCCGCCTCCAGTCCCAGCGCCGCCGCCGCCTCCTGTCCCCGGGTCGTGCGCCGGAGGTCCTCCGTAACACCCAGGACCGGGTTCATGGTCATCAGTCCGAGACTCCCCACTCCACACCTGTCCAAGCTCCTGCTCGTCCGTCCGAGACTCCCCACTCCACACCGGTCCAAGCTCCTGGTCTCCAGCAGTTCTCCTGCCTTCAGCGATCTCTCTGCCTGCCTCCAGCGATCTCCCTACTTGCCTCCAATGATCTCCCTCCTACAGACTTCCCTCTCTCCATACCCACTATATCTGGCTGTAGAACATTCTGGTCCATCTCTGTGTCCCCTGCCTGTCTGTACTATAACATTTGGATATACTGACCTTTTTGAAGGCTTGACGTATTTCAACCTTATCCTCCGCACTCCACCATAAATAAATGACATGGAACTTTCTGATATGCTGGTTTTGCACATTGCCATACCACTACCTTTTTGTATAATATATGTATATATAAGTAACTGTTTTTATTCTGTTCTAATTTTAAATATTTGTATATATATCATGTGTAGCATGAAGGGGGCTACAACTTTCATTTCATTGTGCAGCCCTATGTTGTTGATTGACATATCAATGTACCTTGAACCTTGAAAAGTACAATAAACTGACTGGAACACCAAGATGCAGTGAGCTTTTCATCATCCAACATAACCAACATTCTGTGATAAACAGAATATAAAGATTCCTTCCCTTGAAACTAATCTCTTCAGCTTAATGAAGAATGTTCTTTTTATCCACTCCAGGAACTTTCCTGTTGAATTTGCTTAGCAGCTGTAGAGTGGGCAATTAATGTGCAAAGCTGAGGCAGTTTGACACATCCATGTGTCGCATGTCTTGTGGGTGAACAGGTTTGAAATGTGACCTCTTACTATTCTCTCTCTTCACCTAATTCATCCTGTCATCCCCTGCCATGCTACGCCACCTCCATCTCTTCCCTTTTCCCCCTATTTTTCATTCTTCCAAGCTCTGCATCCTGTTCTTTTGAGCTTTCATTTCACCTTTTCTGTCTTCAACTTCCTGTTCATCAACCTCTGCATGTCCTCCTTCTCTTGCCTTATAATGTCTATTTGTTTTATTTTCCATAGCTGCTTACTCTCACTTTTGTTTGACTTTGTTAAAACAGTATGAGAATAGTTTCATTTCTCAAACCAAAATAGTCTATTTCTGTCCTCATGTTACTCCTACCTTGTCGTCCTCTCATTATACTGATTTCAAATCACTCACCATCTACCTCACAAAAGAGTTTTAAGTAGAAAATGTGTTAGATATTTTTTATGCCAGTCTTGCAACTGTGTCTGGGAAGATGAAATACCCAGAGAAATGATTTAACGCAAGTGCAGAATTAGTAGAATCAACAGGATTCATGCTGCCCCCCACCTCTTTGGAAAACCATTTTATGATATTGTTGGTGAACCATGTGAAAGCCAGCAGGTGCACAGTTTAGAAAATTAAAAGAAACAGGAAAAGTCAATTAATAATGTTGCAGGTAATGAAATAATTTTTTTTTGACTTTGTGGCGCTTCAGCTCGTATTATATGACCTCACCTCGGGCACTAACACTGCCAGCACCATCCATGCTTTTCATGAAACGAGCAAACACATTGTGAAATGAGTGTAGCAGGTAATTTGCAGTTGAGAAGAGAGAAGGGGGAAATTACTCTCAGATACATGCAGGCCTTATATTGTATTGTCATGGACACAATGATAAAATGCTTGTTTTTAATATGTTCAAGAATTACTATTGTCCTTTGTAAACACAAAAGAATTCTGCAGAAAATTATGGGTATTCATATATAGATATTTTTATGAATTTGCAAGGGGTGAGCAGTTAGCAGTGTCAGTGTGTGAATGGGATATGTAGTGTGAAGTAGTCAGAAGACTGGAAAGGCAATATACAAGTACAGTCCATTTACATGGTTTAAAGTGAGACCGTCATTTTTGAAAGACAAAATAACACATTCTTCCTCTTACAAATGAAAACTTAAATTTATAAGCATTAAAACACAACCTTTCTTAATTCAATACACTCACAAAATACACATTAACAAGCTTTTCTGCATTTTTCCCTTTGCTGTATGCCATTTTAACGACACTGATGAAGGCCACAAACCAAAACACTTTGGTCTCACAATAAAGTTGTTCTTTATTTATCCGCCCACCACGTCATTAGATCCCAATCACCACACTACTGATTACACTCACCTGTCAGCAATCACCCACCTGCACTATAAAGTAGCACTCCTCCCGTTCACTCATTGTCTGGTCTCAACTCAACCAAGTTGGTATACCTGACTCACTTATCCTCTGATGATCTACCTGTCCTCTGGATCCCCTCAACCCGTGTTTGCACTCGTCTCCTGGCTCTACAGCTCCACGCCATACTCCGGAAAAGAAAAGGACTTCCTGATTCAGATAAGACTTTAACAAAGACATTCCATTATCCCGTTCCCTTACCTGCATTCTGCTTCATCTGTGTTGACCGCCTGCTGTTGTAAATAAACCTACCATCGTATCTGCACTTACCTCTGTGTCCTGTGTTTACCTGCCGACAGTGTCACTGTCTTGCAAGTCATAGCGGTCCCCTGACTCTCTACACCAACACTTTCTAGCCATGTTTATACCTAGATAAGATATTTGGTGGTAATCGAGAATTCATAGTTACTAACTCTAGTCTATAATGGCTGTGAACCGGCTTGCATTTCACTCCCGCTAACTAAAGCATTTTTTTTTTCCGGCCAACATGGAAAACAGTGATAGTGACTTAAATCCCCAGAGTCTCAATCTTCATTAGAGACATGATGGTGCTTCTGAGGTGGATTTATTTGAATTGCTAGCTCAGCTTAGCGAGGCTTCAGCAGTTCGTAATGGAGAGTGACAGAATAGGGCATTTGAATAAGGGGTAAGGAGGATGTAAATTAGCCCTACACACTGATCAAAACTGTAAGCTACTAGTGGACTAGGACCAGTCAATTGATAGTATAATAATAATAATAATGACTGTAAACATAATAGAATTTACTAGCTCAAAACTTAATTTAGTGTTAAGTTACTCTCTACAACAACTTATATTCAGTTTTTGCCCAAGAGGGTGGACACAATATCATCAACTTTGATGGAAATTGCTGTTTCCTGTTGCAGACAGAGACCGAGATCTTGACTCAAATTGTGGTTGTGAGACTGTAGTTTTAGTGTTGATGTGTTCTGTGACCTGAGAGGAAGCATGAGCAGCTGTGACACAAAGTCTGCCAGCTAACTTTAACAACAAGAGCAATGAAGTAGCTTTGCACCGAGCGGCCAACTCTGAGGAGAACGGACAGTGACCGGTTCCTCCATCTGCACAATCGGAACACAGCCCAGCAAAAGACTGCAATTCTTCCACCCCTAACCCATCCACAATGGAATTGCCAGCTAACAAGGAGCACGCCAAAGCAACTTCTTCCTTTAGGGACTGGTAACGTACCTGGGCATGATATAGCTTCACATAGCTTAACAGTGCACTTGGCTAAGCGCAGGACTGGTTAGCTTTTGTCAATGTATTGATTTGATTTGTTGAGGTTTTATTGTTGTGATCTTCTCCATGGTTAATATAAGGTCATTATTGTTCTCAGCCACTGCTAAATTGATGTTGGTAACATTATGCTCCAGACAGACACAGTCTTCGCATGCTAACTAACTCTTTTTAACTTGGCACCATCATCCAACACAGATCACACACATACAATGGTGTGAAAAAGTGTTTGCACAGTGGAAAGGCCTTCTCCAGCACCGGATGTTCATCCACTGTGGCGACAACACATAGGGAGGTCAGCAGCATTAAGGTGGTCAACATGATGAAGGCGGACCTGCACCAGCTGCACCTCCAGCACCCTGGCATGAAGATCATGTTTTTGTCTGTGACCCAAAAGGTGACGGTGGAAGGCTGGTGCTAATCTGGTGAAGCTCGACAAGGCCAGGAAATTTGTCAACAGTGTTATAGCTACATTTGTTCGTAGCTTAAATGGTGTTATGATTGAGCACCCTCACATTAGACATGACAGTCCTGGGCTATTTTTGACAGATGAGTTCATTTCACACCTGGAGGAAATGATGTTTTTAAGTACAGTAGCCTTAAAGACCACCTCTAAACGCAGTGAACTGCTCACAGTTGGCAGTGTCACTGCTTTAGAATTTGGTCTTTAGGACCCATTTCGTTACACCTAAACATAGCCCTGACCGTCATGGCTAATGGTGAGTTTATCTTTTATGTTCATTACTACAATCCCACCCTTTTCCCTCTACCACCCCATAGACTCTGCAGCGCTCTGGGCATAGCTGCTACCTCTTGCACAGGTCCAGTCTGTTTTGGAGTGGCCTAGTCAAAGTCCTGACCTGAATCCTATTCAGATGCTGTGGGATTACCTTTAAAAAGGTAGGTCATGCTCGAAAACCCTCCAATGTGGATGAATTACAACAATTCTACAAATATGAGTGGGCCAAAATTCCTCCACAGCGCTGTAAAAGACTCATTGCAAGTTATCGCAAACGCTTGAGTGCAGTTGTTGCTGCTAAGGGTGCCCCAACCAGTTATTAGGTTTAGGGGGCAATCACTATTTCACACAGGGCCATGTAGGTTTGGATTTTGTTTTCCCTTAATAATAACAAACACAAAATGCAGTTTTTAAATGAAGGTTACTTGTGTTATCTTTGACTAATATTTAAATTTGTTTGATGATCTGAAACATTTAAGTGTGACAAACATGCAAAAAAATAAGAAATCAGGAAGGGGGCAAACACTTTTGCACACCACTGTATTTCATTGTAATTTTCCTATAGAACAGGTCTTGACCGTACTCTTTATAATATTTACAGAGACTAAACAAGTCCCACTGTGAGCAAGCACTTGGCGACAGTGGCAAGGAAAACTTCCTTTTAAGAGGCAGAAACCTCGAGAAGAACCAGACTTAATGGTGGGCGGCCATCCGCCACTGCCGTGTTAGGTGTTGAGAGATAGAGAGAGAGAGTGAGAGACAGAGAAGTTTAGGGGGGGAGCACAATGCAAATACCACCTAGAAATTTAAAATAGTAATGATATAATGGTAGTGGTAATATTAAGTTAATAATAATAATAATAATTGTAGTAGCAGTTGTCGAGCAGGAACATGGGGGCAGCAGGTGGACCACAATCACAGATCCAGACTCTGCAGCTCCGGAGGTAGAAATACCTGCTGAAAGTGACAGAAGGAGAGAGGAGAGAGACGAAAAAGCACAAACTACGGGAGAGAGAAGATGTCAAATTAGTAACATGCATTAATGGGATATAAATACATACAGATGGATAGGAGGAGAGAGAGGAGCTCAGTGCTTCATGGGAAGTCTCCCGGCAGTTTAGGCCTATAGCAGCATAATTAAGGGATGGTTCAGGACTCACCCAAGCCAGCCCTAACTATAAGATTTATCAAAGAGGAAAGTCTTAAGCCTACTCTTAAATCTGGAGATGGTGTCTGCCTCCCGAACCCAAACTGGGACCTGATCCCACAGGAGAGGAGCTTGATAACTGAAGGCTCTGACTCCCATTCTACTTTTGGAGACTCTAGGAACCACAAGTAACTCTGCATTCTGGGAGCGCAGTATTCTAGCGGGGTAATTAGGTATTATGAGCTCTTTAAGAAACAATGGTACCTGACTATTAAGAGCTTTGTAGGTGAGGAGAAGAATTTTCAATTCTATTGTGCCAGTGTAGAGAAGCTCATATTGGAGAAATGTGATCTCTAGGCATTAGTGGTGCCATTATAGTATTAAATGTAAGGATGACTGACAGCAATTGTGATGTGAGCAGAACATTGTGACAGACAACTGGGGTGTTTATATTTAGATTCTTTAATCATTTTAACTGAAGCTGAAAAGAGAATATGATCTCTTTTCCTACTTCTTGTCAGTACACATGCTGTAGCATTGTAGATCAACTGGAGACTCTTAAGGGACTTATTCGGGCAGCCTGATAATAGGGAATTGCAGTAGTCCAACCTAGAAGTAACAAATGCATGGGCTAGTTTTTCTGCGTCATTTTGAGACAGGATGTGCCTGATTTTTGCAACGTTACGCAGGTGAAAGAAGGCAGTCCTTGAAGTTTGTTTCATGTGGGAGTTAAAGGATAAATCCTGATCAAACATAACTCCAAGGTTCCTTACGGTGGTGCTGGAGGCCATGGCAATGCCATCTAGAGTAACTATATCTTTAGATAAAGTGTCTTGGAGGTGTTTGGGGCCAAATACACTAACTTCAGTTTTGTCAGAGTTTAACATCAGAAAATTGCAGGTCATCTGGGTTTTTATGTCCTTAAGGCATGCTTGAAGTTTAGCTAACTGGTTATTGTCATCTGGCTTGATCGATAGCTATAATTGGGTATCATCCGCATAACAATGAAAGTTTAAGGTGAATAGAATTGGTCCAAGCACAGAACCATGTGTAACTCTGTGACTAACTTTGGCGTGCACGGAGGACTCACCGTTAACATGTACAATCTGAGATTGATCTGATAGATAGGACTTAAATCAGGTTAGTCCGGTTCCTTTAATGCCAATTGAATGTTGATGTGATGGTCAATGGTGTCAAATGCAGCACTAAGATCTAACAAGACAAGTACAGAGAAAAGTCCATTGTCTGATGCAATTAAAAGGTCATTTGTAATTTTTACCAGTGCTGTCTCAAGAGTGGGCTTTTTAAGAAGAGGTTTAATTACAGCTACTTTAAAGGACTGTGGTACATACAGTAGCCTGTTAATAAAGACCAGTAAAAGAAGTGCTAACGAAGGATAAAACTTCTTTAAGCAGCCTACTTGCAATGGGGTCTAAGAGACAGGTTGATGGCATAGATGAATTAATTGTCAAAGTTGGTTGAAGAAGTTTCGATTGGCGCAAAGCAGTCAAAATATATATCAGGTTTTACAGCTGTTTCTAAGGTTCCTGTGTTTGAAGATAAATCAGTACCGGTTGAGGGCAGGATGTGATGAATCTTTTCTCTAATAGTTAAAATTTTATTATTAAAGAAGCTCATAAAGTCGTTACTACTGAGGGTTGTAGGAATACATGGCTCAATAGAGCTGTGACTGTCAGCCTGGCTACAATGCTGAAAAGAAACCTGGGGTTGTTTTTATTTTCCTATATTAATGATGGGACGGTGTAGTCCCTCATTTGTCCAGCCATTCCTTGCATCTATGGCCTTCCCAAAATTCACAAAGAGAATGTTCCACTCAGACCCATTGTGTGCAGCACAGATTCCATCACATACAACGTAGCCAAACATTTGACTACAATCTTGGCTCCGTTGGTGGGGAACACAGTACATCATGTGGAAAACACACAGAAATTTGTGGACAAAGTGAAACATCTCCAGTTGGACCCAGATGACGTAATGGTTTCTTATGATGTTGTGTCCTTGTTCACCTGCATCCCGACCTCAGAAGCAGTGACAGCAGTGAGGAGAAGACTGCAGGAGGTCTCCACCTTGCAGGAAAGGATCAAGCTTACACCTGAACACATCTGCAAACTATTAGACATCTGTCTTAACACAACCTACTTCCAATTTCAGGGACACTTCTACAGACAGATTCACGGCTGTGCCATGGGCTCTCCAGTCTCTCCCATCGTGGCCAACCTGTACATGGAACAGTTTGAGAAGAAGGCATTATCCTCGTTCCCGGGCACACCACCAAGTCATTGGTACCGCTACGTGGATGACACCTTTGTGAAGATCAAGAAACAAGACTTGGAAGCGTTCTCAGAGCATATCAATACTGTGGACCCCAACATCAAGTTCACACGAGAGGATGCTAAAGACAACCGCCTGGCCTTTCTTGATTGTTCTACACTCAGAGGAGAGGACAGAAAGCTCCAGATAGAAGTGTACAGGAAACCAACACATACGGATCAATACTTGCTCTTTGACTCACACCATCCATTACAGCACAAGCTGGGTGTAATCCGGACATTACAACATAGAGCCCAAGAAGTGCCCACCGGCTCAGAGGGTAAGAAGAAAGAGGAAAGACATGTCCAGAATGCACTCTCAGCCTGTGGTTATCCTACTTGGGCTATCAACAAAGTTAAAAGAGCCAAAAAACAGGACGAAAGTGTAACAGAACCAAGAAGGAACGGTGTCTTCATTCCTTACGTATCTGGACTGTCTGAAAAACGACAAAGGATCTTTAGACAGCACGATTTTCCTGTTTTCTTTAAACCAGGCAACACTTTAAGACAGAAACTCGTTCATCCTAAGGACAAGATGCCCACAATTGAGAATGACTTCCGGATGGGAGCCGAAATGTCTTGATTCTGAAAACAGTGTCCAGATGACTCTCTGCCGAGCAGAGAGTGGAGAGTCCTCTTCAGTTTTTGACAAATATTAGCAAAATAATTGACGACACACATTGAGAATTGCATTGATTGGACGGACAGGACATCCTTAGTAGACGGGCTATTTAGGAAAACACTGGTGGCAGTGTGGAAAATATTTTCCTTGATATAGACATATATATATAGACAATCAAGTTCAATTATGATTCAGGTTATGTTGCTAAGTGAAAGCACCAGCCTGCCTGTATTGCACCTAGTATGGAGAAGCTCTCCGGCTCTCCCATGCAATGGTACTCCTAATTGTGTATGCACTTTGGAGCACACAGGAGAGAGTGACCTTCTCCTTCCCTGTGTTCCTAGTGCATGAATTAACTCACCCTTTGATCGCAAGTAATGTTTCCTGATTAATGCATATAGTATTGTAACAAAGCCTTTATTTTTATATAGTTTAGAATATACTTTAGATTATAAAAAAATGTCTACATTTAATGGACATACATGAGAGTTGTGAGAATAAAATGTGCATGCTCTCTGTACACATGTAATACCAACAGCTGTGGGTTTTGGTCGGAGGGTGCTCGTTTGTTGCAGAGTTATGATATGCTCCATTTTAATCAAAGATTCCATTGAACAGAGCCTGGGAAGTTTTGTGATAAACTTTTTCTGTCTGATAAAGAGACAAAAAGACGCTCTTCTCAGGAGTCATATCTCTCTGCCCGGATCCTCCTGTTTTAGTTTCTCACAAACAACCTTATCCTTATCTTTACCCAATGTATAACCAAAGGGGTGGCTGTGGCTCCTTCGGAGTGTGAGAATGATTAATTTGTTTCTTTGTACTGATGGGCAGTTCTGCCATCAGTGTGTGAATGGGGTGAATGCGATATGTAGTGTGTGAAGCGCTTTGAGTGGTCAGAAGACTAGAAAGGCTCTATATAAGTACAGTCCATTTATCATTACCATTTACACTGATCCTTGCTGCCCTACACTGGTCATTTGTGAGTTTTAGAATTGTTTTTAAAATTTTACTGCTTGTTTTTAATTGCCTTGAATGGTCTTTGTAACGGGCACTTTGTAACTTTGTTTTTGAAAGGTTTATATAAATAAAGTTATTATTTTTATTATTAATATTTTATTATTATAATTATTATTAGCTAAGGTTAGCGCTGAGGTTTGTCCAGTGGACCTCTGCCAAACCAGCATGACATCAGTTAAAAGTTGACTTTAACCCAGCCCGGTTAACAACTTAACATACTTGAGGTTTGGGAATTTTATGTGAACTTGTGGAATCCATTGGCGTAGGTGTGCAGTCATGTCAGGCTTCCGTGTGGACCTCGGGTTCAGAAGAGTGACAGTCTTTCCTTTGTATGCAGATTATATGTAAATCTCGCTCTCCTTGCCTCCTCACCTCAAACCCCTTCTGTCCAAGCCAAAACAGTGACAGAAAGTTGAAACTAAAAACCATTGTGACTGAATAAAAACTGACATAAGTAAAAAAGTAAAAAATCAGAAGATTGATAAGTGGTGTGTATTTGGGGAGTAGTAGTTTCATTGACAAATGTGTGAAACCTTCAGTTAGAACAGTTAAAGTGTGGCCAGAGGGGGCAGACATAGACTGGTGTATGTTTGCCACTAAGGCCACCCTGGACTCTCACAAGGACATCGATTCCTATGCATCTTCTGTTCTGGGATTTATCAAAACTAGCCTCAATATGTTATAATTTGAGGTTTTGTCCTTTCCTGTTTTATTTTGTAGTGTGTTCCTCTCCTCGTGTGTCTTGTGGGTTTACTTTCTGTCTAGTTTTGATTGTTTTTGACTCCCTGCTGGATCACAGCAGCCCCCAGTTCCCGGACTCTCTGCTGGATCGCAGCAGCTCCCAGTTCCCGGACTCTCTGCTGGATCATAGCAGCCCCCTTTCCCAGGACTTTCTGCTGAATCGCAGCAGCCCCCTGTCCCAGGACTCTCCGCTGGATCGCAGCTGCCTCCTTTCCCGGCTGGATCGCAGCAGCCTCCTGGACTCCCTGCTGGATTGCAGTCGCCTCCTTTTCTGGCTGGATCGCAGCAGCACCAACCCCTTGTCGCCGCTGGATCGCAGTCGCCTCCTTTCCCAGCTGGATCGCAGCAGCACCAATCCATTGCCGCCGCTGGATCGCAACGCCTCCTGCCCCAATTGAATCGCTGCAGCAGCCATCTCTAGTCGCCGCTGGACTGCAGCACGCCGCTGAACTCTCTGTTGGGTCGAAGCAGCAGCAGCACCCTCCTTCTCTGCCAGTGGCAAGCTCCGGGTTCCCGGGCATCACTGATTCTGCCAGCTCCTCTAGCAGTCTCCCCATCACCGGCTTCCTGTCCTGCTCCCTGTCCTCCCTGAGGGTTTCGTCTTCGCCGCCGGCCTCCAGAAGGGTTTCATCTTTGACGCTGGCCTCCAGATGTTTTTGGTCTTCGACGTGGACCTCATGAGATGAGCTCTGCACATGTCCTGCCCCTGGGCCGAACAACTTTTATGTCCACTTTGACAGGGACAACCAGGTGGTGGCCATCAAGTCTGTGCTCCCTGCAGACCAACAGCCCCCCAAACTCTTTACCCGACCAACGTATATAGGATTAATGCACGTAAGGCTGCTGGCCTTGATGGCATCCTTGGACGTGTGCTCAGGGCCTGTGCTGGGCAGCTGACTGGGGACGGACCTCTTCAACCTGTCACTGGCCCAAGCTTCAAAACCCTGCATTGCAGCGAGCCTGAAGAACTTCCGCCCTATTGCTCTCACCCCCACCATCATGAAGTGTTTTGACCTTATGAACTTTTATCTGTGCATCTCATCTTGTCTTCATTCATGTGCTCACCTGCAGAGGGCAGCCAACAGCTGTATCTGGATGCATCCAGCAGTTGTTTACTTCCTCTCTTGGTTTCCTTGGCAACCAACCCAATTGGTTTTGACAATCACAACCCCATTGTTAACGGCAAAGGATTTGGAAAGGAGAAATGCATCTCCTGTGTTTCATATTACACAGATTTAATAGACAGGAGTATAGAAATAATGATGTATAATCTCACCACACACCTGTCAGAGTGAGGTTATATATTACTGAGTGTGTGATCGACTGTGTGTGTGTGTGATTTTAGCTTTCAGATGTGTTAAGATGATCAGCTGGCTGATGTGATTGAGCAGGATAATTGTTCTGCCGATGTGATTGATTTGGAACCGCTCCAGAGTGACTTCAGTATTGGACAGAGTGCAGCGGTGGGATATGGATAATCGAGGAGTAGAAGCAGCTACTGTGGATCTATGTACATTCTGCTGCACTCATTAATTATGGTGTAAATTCTTGTCTGATAGCAGATTTGGTTTTACTTAAACAGACATTTTCTCTAAGACAAATAAGCTGTTTGAGTAAACCTTTCATTTGCAGAGGGTTCTGTGTTTTTTACCTTTTGATTAAATTCCATACCAAACATAAACTCAAGGGGCCTGTCCTTACATCTCAGTGACATTACAGACTGTTAAAACCCCATTCTTAATCTTGCATGTTGGAAAATGTTGACCTCTTCTATCTCCTGTAGGCCGCCTATATTTTGCTGAGGCTGCCTGTGTGAGAAATGTGCATTTGAGTGTATACTCCAACACTCTCTGAATTTATAAACACTAATTCAGCTGTATCTTACATGGTCTGCCAGTGATCAATGAATACCACCTTAAAGTTAGAATCCTTAAAATTTTCATGAAATCCTGTCTTTAATACTTTTGGTTGGGATTTTTCTGCAAAAGCCATTCTTTCTATTTACATTCTGTAATTATCGCTATACTTTTATATTAGTTTACATTGTTAGTGGCAGACTCCACCATTCCTGGAGCTCGAGCATCTTTGGCCATGAGCTTCTTTAATAATAAAATCTTAACTATTAGAGAAAAAATTCATCACGTCCTGCCCTCAACCGGTACCGATTTATCTTCAAACACAGGAACCTTAGAAACAACTGTAAAACCTGATATATTTTGACTGCTTTGCTCCTATTGACCTTCTTCAACTAACTTTGACGATTAATTCATCTAAGCCATCAACCTGTCTCTTGGACCCCATTCCAACTAGGTTGCTTAAAGACGTTTTACCCTTAGTACTTCATTACTGGATATGATCAATCTGTCTTTATTAACAGGCTATGTACCACAGTCCTTTAAAGTAGCTGTAATTAAACCGCTTCTTAAAAAACCTACTCTTGATCTAGGGGTTTCAGCCAACTATAGACCTATATCTAACCTTCCCTTTCTCTCTAAGATCCTTAAGAAAGATCCTTAAGAAAGCAGTCGCCAATCATTCAACCTTCTTTGTTTTATTATCTTCTTTTGAAGATAATAAAACAAAGAAGATTAGCTCCATGGTATAATCCCCAAACCCGCAAATTAAAGCAAACATAACCTAAACTTGAAAGGAAATGGCGTTCAAACAACCTGGAAGAACCTTGTTTAGTCTGGCAAGATAGTCATAAAACATACAGGAAGGCCCTCCGTAATGCCAGAGCAGCTTACTAAAAACCTCAGGTTTCTTTTCAGCACTGTAGCCAGGCTGACAGAGAGTCATAGTTCTATTGAACCATGTGTTCCTATAGCCCTCAGTTAAAATTTTATTATTAAAGAAACTCATAAAGACGTTACTACTATTAGAGAAAAAATTCATCAAGTCCTGACTTCCACTGGTACAGATTTATCTTCAAACACAGGAACCTTAGTGTAATGAGGCAGAGGTGGCGTTAGAATCCATATGCAGTTGTTTAATAAAGTCCACAGCAAACAAGTCCAAGTTGGCAGGCCGATAGAATAAACATGAGACAGGCAGAGGTAGATACACAGTAAGGCAATCCAATACAGGTGACAGATCAAAGGGATAATCCAGGAGGCAGAAACAAAACTACACAGGCAATGGTCATACACAGGATAAGCAAGACAATGATTAACAAACGCTCGGTAAGTCAGGTAAACTGGCAATACTTTACAATGGCCTGAAAGCTGAGCCATGCTTAAATGTCCCACGAACAAGAAATGACTCATGAAGCAGAGGGAGCGGCAAACAGTCAATACTCGGGAGAGGGCTCCCTCTCCTGGCGTGGCGTTACACTTAGAAACAGCTGTAAAACCTGATATATATTTTGACTCTCGACCTTCTTCAACTAACTAACGACGATTAATTAATCTAAGCCATCAACGTGTCTCTTAGACCCCATTCCAACTAGGCTGCTTAAAAACATTTTACCCTTCATTACTGGATATGATCAATCTGTCTATATTAACAGGCTATGTACCACAATCCTTTAAATTTGCTGTAATTAAACCTCTTCTTAAAAAGCCCACTCTTGATCCAGGGGTTTTAGACAACTATAGACCTATACTGTATCTAACCTTCCCTTTCTCTCTAAGATCCTTGAGAAAGCACTCGCCAATCAGTTGTGTGACTTTCTAAATAACAATAGTTTATTTAAGGATTTTCAGTCAGGATTTAGAGTGCATCATAGCACAGAGATTACAAATGACCTTTTAATTGCATCAGACAAAGGACTTGTCTCTGTACTTGTCTTGTTAGATCTTAGTGCTGCATTCGACACCATTGACCATCACATCACATTACAGAGACTGGAACATTCAATTGGCATTAAAGGAACTGTGAGGTGAGTCCTCCATCAACGCCAAAGTTAGTCACAGAGTTCCACATGGTTCTGTGCTCAGACCGATTCTATTCACCTTATATATGCTTCCTTTAGGCAATATTATTAGGAAACACTTAAACACATAAAATTTCATTGTTATACGGATGATACATAATTATATCTATCGATCAAGGCAGATGAAACTAACCAGTTAGATAAACGTCAAGGATGCCTTAAGGAGATTAAAACCTGGTTGACCTGCAATTTTCTGATGTTAAACTCTGACAAAACTGAAGTTATTGTACTTGGCCCCAAACACCTCTGAGACACGTCGAAAGATATAGTTGCTCTAGATGGCATTGCCCTGGTCTCCAGCACCACCGTAAGGAACCTCGGAGTTATCTTTGATCAGGATTTATCCTTTAACTTCCACATGAAACAAACTTCAAGGACTGCCTTCTTTCACCTATGTAACATTGCAAAAATCGCTCCCAGAAGGTAGGGTTACTTGTGGTTCCTAGAGTCTCCAAAATTAGAATGGGAGGCAGAACCTTTAGCTATCAAGCTCCTCTCCTGTGGAATCAGATCCCAGTTTGGGTTTGGGAGGCAGACATCATCTCCACATTTAAGAGTAGGCTTGGGTGAGGCCTGAACCATCCCTTAGTTATGCTGCTATAGGCCTAGCATCTCTTTCCTCTGTCCTTCTCTCCCTCTCCGTCTGTATGCATTTATATCCTATTACTGCATGTTACTAACTCGACATCTTCTCTCTCCAGTAGTTTTGGGCTTTCTCGTTTCCCTCCTCTATCCTTCTGTCGCTTTAAGCAGTATTTCTACCTCCAGAGCTGCAGAGACTGGATCTGTGGTTGTGGGCCACCTGCTGCCCCTGTGTTCCTGCTCGACATCTGCTACTACAGTTGTTGTTATTGGCTCTGTTACTATGATTGTCATTATTATTCTTATGACTGTCATTCTTATTATTATTAACTTATTAATATTAATATTACCACTACCATTACATTAGTGCTATTTTAAAATTCTAGTTGTAGTTTACCACTCTCCACCCCCCTTCTCTCTCACAAAACCTCTCTCTCTGTCTCTCTCTCTCTCTCTTAAAACCTAACACGTCAGCAGCAGATGGCCGCCCACCATTGAGTCTGGTTCTGCTCAAGGTTTCTGCCTGTTAAAAGGCAGTTTTTCCTCGCCACTGTCGCCAAATGCTTGGTCATGGTGGGATTTATTGGGTCTCTGTAAATAATATTATAAAGAGTACGGTCTAGACCTGCTCTATAGGTAAAGTGCAATGAGAAAACTTCTGTTATGAATTGGTGCTATATTAATAAAATTGACTTGAATTGTTGATCCCACGGCAACTCGGCTGTGGTTGGCTGTCTTTCTCCCTAAGCAGGCGGCAGGATGATAACATTTTCACACCACGTGGCTGGGTGCAGGATTCAGAGTTTCTTCTGTTCTAATTTGTGTTGTATTAGAACACAGATGTTGATTCCTTTTCTTTCTTCCAACAGGCCGCCATCTGGGCGAGTCACAGAGCTTTTGGCTAAGGGTCTGTAGTATTGAAGAGAAGAGAGCGAGCCAAGAGGCTTCCTCTTGTTTTTGTGATCTTCTGTAAGAGGTGGGCGGCGGTGTGATGTCAGCAGCGTAAAACTGTACTCTACCCACCCCAGGTCTATTCTGTCTTATTACTTTCTTTGTTCTAATTTCTTCCTAATGAGTTAATAAAGTTTGTTACCCATTTTATTCTACCATGTTTGAAAGCTTGGCACTCTCATTTGCTGGCAGATAACAAACACATTATGAATAAACAGAATATCATCCACTTAGTGATAACTATGTAATAAACAGTGTTACCAGGTTTAAATGTCACACAGTATCTGTTAGGTACAGACAGTAAGTATACATCTATCTATAGAATAAAATCAATACAAGTTAGTGTCCATTTCAGTGATCTTTGTGTCCCGGAATGTGTCTGTTTATCTCTTCCCTGAGAGGGACGAGGAGGGAAGGGGTTAACAGCCCCGACCAGCAGACACACACAGTCCTCTGTGTGTACTCTGCAGGGTTGTAAAAACTGATTTCTTGTTTTCTTATCCTTATGTAATAACCTGATTTAGTATATCAGGGTATTTTGTGTTTTTTTTATTTACGAGAATGTATACCATTTCATTATTATAATTGCATTGAGGCATTGTAATTTCATTGTTTATTATACAGTTAAAATATGCATTTGCATAGTGTTAAAAGTTTATAAATAGAAGAATTCATAGTTTATTCAATAGGAAAGTTATGTAATGTTTGTTTTGTTATTATTTGATTTACTGGAGTGTACGTAATGACCTTAAAATTACAGAACCTAGAAAAAGTGTTTAAAAGCACACTTGGAAAACTTCAGCACACTTGGAAAACTTCCCCTTGTTTCGGAGGACTGCGGAGGACTCGCAGACGACTCGTGCAGCCTGAACACCCGCACTCACCTGCGTTGAGGACGACAGCCAGGAGAGCGGATTCCGTGTGCCCATCTCATCGATGTACATCCTTCCTTTTTTTTTTGGCCGTAATGGTGAACTGCAGACTGGTAGGATTATTCAACACTATTACAAAGGATTTGAGCTCCAGTGCGCACCAACGAAACGCAAGCTTGCTGACTCAAAATCGAGTGCACTCGTGGTGGGAATGACTCTGGTAAATAATTTATGTCGGGGGAATTTCTTATAGTGAATACATTTGAATTAAAACAACCTTTTTTAAGGTTGTCCGGCTTTTTTCTTTACAAAAGCATAAAACGTATCCAATGTGTGAGTCTCGCATTTGTACACTGTAAAATCAACACTGTAAAAAGAAAATAACCACAACGTAATTACATTTAGAGGTACCTGTTTTTAACTAATTATAAATTATTATACCTGAGAATCCTTTCATTTAATTTGAAGCTAGAATCATACTTTTACCCTAGACAAAGGTTTTATACATCGGGATGTCTCTTTTGTGTTAAATTTGGAAGTTAAAGGAGTCTATATACTGTAGTTATTCCTTGTTAATAACGAGCTGGTTGGCAAAAGGGTTACACTTACTATTAATTCATATAAGAAAACAAGAAATCAGTTTACAAATGTTCTTTGAAACATGTCATTAGGGTTGAAAGTGAGAACCTATACTAATGAAACTATGTCCCAAATTACCAAAAATATCACTATAAAATAGGTTTGTGTCACTACAACAAAAACGGTGAGCCATTCATTGTAAAAAATGTCATACTTCCTTCCTTCATATAAAGAAACAGTTCCTGTTAGTGTTAGGGTTGCTTGCCCTGCATCCATATCAGCATGTTAACTCAAAACTACACCTTCTTTTATATATGGTTAAGGACACATAACATATCAATTAATGTACATTTCAATTTTGCATTGCAAAGTTAGTCTGTCTCTTTGTCTTTTGTTTTCTGAGTCTTATGAGTCCTAAGTTCCACTTGACAGAAACCAGAGATCATGAGATGTTCCTTACAAGAGGGTGGTGTCAGATTGTGCTATGCACGGTCAGGGAGAGTAAATTGTAATTACTAAATTGGCTTAGGTTGTCAGAATTGGCTCTCAACCTTCGTTATGCTGTGTGAGTTCTTGCAGACCTGTCATAAATCGAGAAATTGTCATTCAACTTTCCCATTAGTGACCTCCCGAGTCCTGCAAAGGTCATGGGACAGCAGAGGTTCCTGGGGGAAAGTTCATCAGTTCTCTGTACAGATTTAAAATTCTTCATCACCATCTTTATCACGCTACACAACAATCACATCATCACAAGTTTCCTCAAGTGGTCTGATATTCGTCAGGGTTTCAACCTCATAAACCATCACTTCCTCTGTTAATATTTGCTAAACAACCATTTCTTTGGCAGTGTCTTCATTGTCATCACAATCGTGTATATTTTCATTGTCACACTTTCTTCAAGTGGTAGGATATCCTTTAGGGTTTCAACCTTATAAACAATCACTTCCCCTGTCATTGCTTTGGCAGTGATGTCTTCATTGTCATCATCTCGTCTCAGATCAGCATTCCAAAGCTTTTTCTTAGGACAGGTGGCTTGGCTGCTGATAGACTGCTTTGCAGTTGATTCCTCAGTGTAATTGAACATTTCTACTTTCACTCTAGTTCTAGTTCATTCTATCTCAAAAAGTTCTCCAAAAGTCAGCCCAAGCAACCTTGCAAGCTCTTCAAACAAGAACATCAGCAATGTCTTTGTGATACCAACAGCCTTCCCGTCATCATCTAATAGAACTCTTGAATCAAATCAATCAAATAAAGCAAACCAATTGCCATCTCTAATACCGTACATGTGGCATTCTTGATAGTTACCAAACATGCATTGAAATCTATGAAGACCGTTTGTAATGCCATATATAAAGGCTCCATGAAATCCTGTGCGTTGTCATAGTCACACACACCAATTTGTCCAAGTACAGGATCACCCAAACTGAGTGAAAATGTGTCATGCTCTACCCTATGGATAGGTAGTTCGGGTACAAGCATGTATCTATTTTTTAGACTTCATCTTGCCTTTTTGCTGTAGATTATGATGAGGTTATTTCCATTCTCTAAAGCAATCTTCCATCAGCCTGGTGGTATGAACCTTGTACAGGAAGCACATGATGTTACAGGGATTTGACCAACATTATTTCCAGATCCATCAGCAGAAGTGATAGCACTGGCCACCACAGACTCATAAAACATCTTCAGCATTGTCTGGCAGATGTTGAAGGACCTCAGCCTCCTCAGAAAATAGAGGCGGCTCTGGCACTTCCTGTACAGAGCTTGAGTGTTCTTAGCCCCGTCCAGTTTATTGTCCATGTGTACTCCCAGGTACTTGTAATCCTCTACCATGTCCACACTGACCCCCTGGATGGAAACCGGTCACTGGTGCCTTGGCCCTGCATAGATCCACAACCAGCTCCTTAGACTTTGTCGCATTGAGCTGCAGATGGTTCTGCTCACACCATGAGACAAAGTTCCCCACCACAGCCCTGTACTCAGACTCATCACCACCGCTGATACATCCCACCACAGCAGAGTCATCAGAAAACTTCTGAAGGTGGCAGGTCTCTGTGTGGTAGCTGAAGTCCGTGGTGTAGATGGTGAAGAGGAAGGGAGAGAGGACAGTCCCCTGAGGGGCCCCAGTGTTGCTGACCACGCTGTCCGACACACGGTGCTGCAGGTGCACGTGCTGTGGTCTGCCAGTCAGGTAGTCCACAATCCAGGACACGAGGGGGGCATCCACCTGCATCGCTGGCAGCTTCTCACCCAGCAGGGCTGGCCGGATGGTGTTGAAAGCACTGGAGAAGTCAAAAAACATGATCCTCACCGTGCTTGCCGGCTTGTCCAGGTGGGTGTGGATGCGGTTCAGCAGGAAGATGATGGCATCCTCAACTCCCAGCCAGGGCTGGTAGGCGAACGGAAGGGGGTCCAGGAGGGGTCTGACCATGGGCCGCAGCTGTTCCAGCACCAGTCTCTCCAGGGTCTTCATTATGTGGGAGGTCAGTGCCACCAGTCTGTAGTCCTTGGAGCCACTGGGATGCGGCGTCTTCGGCACAGGAACGAGGCAAGATGTCTTCCACAGAACAGGGACCCTTTGAAGACTCAGGCTCAGGTTGAAGACATGTTGAAGGACTCCACATAGCTGGGGGGCACAGGCTTTTAGCACCCCGGGGCTAACTCCATCGGGGCCTGCAGCCTTGTTTGAGTGGAGTTTCATCAGCTGTCCTCTCACCTGGTCAGCAGTCAGGCACACAGCAGAGGTTACAGTCGGGGGAGGGAGGGAGTCATTAGTAGTGTGAAGAGGGCCGTTAGCTTGATAGCCAGTTGAGGGGGAAGTAGGATTCTCCCAGGAAGATGGGGGAGGGGGGTGCAGTGGACACAGAGGAGTCTGAGGGCCGACAGCAGCTGAGTTAGAGGGGGGATGAGCAGGAGCCGGTGTGTCGAATCTGTTAAAGAACAGATTAAGTTCGTTTGCCCTGTCCCCAGCCTTCAACTCCTCTGCTGCCAGTCGGTCTGAGGCCAGTGATGGTCTTCATGCCTCTCCAGACCTCTCTCATGTTGTTCTGCTGGAGTTTCCGCTCCAGCTTCCTCCTGTACTTCTTCTTGGCCTCCCTGATCCTCACCTTCAGGTCGGCCTGGATAGCCCTCACCTTCTCCCTATTACCATCAGTAAAGGCCCTCCTCTTGGCATTCAGGATGTCTTTGATGTCCTTTGTTACCCACGGTTTGTTATTTGGATAACAATGGACCATCTTAGTTGGGACATTGCAGTCCACACAGAAGTTAATGTAGCCAGTGATGCACTCAGTGAGCCCATCAATGTCCTCTCCATGAGGCTCACAGAGCACATCCCAGTTTGTCACCTCAAAACATTCCTGCAGTGTCTCATAGGCCTCCTCTGACCATCTCCTCACTGTCCTTGTGGTCACAGGCTGCCTTTTAACAAGAGGCACATAACAGGGTTTGAGGTGAACCTGGGGGAGGAGGGGGGAAGAGCTGTATGCGTCCTTAATGTTAGCATACAGCAGGTCCAGTGTCCTCTCCTCTCTAGTAGGACAATTCACATACTGGGTGAAATTAGTCAGTGTTGTTGAAACACTGACATGGTTGAAGTCACCCGAGATTAATATGAGTGCACTCGGGTGTTGAGTCTGGAGTTGTGCTATGGCGGTGTGAATGGCGTTGCACGCCGATGCCGGGTTAGCAGAGGGGGATGTAAATGGCCACAACAATGGCATGTGAGAATTCACGTGGCAGATAATATGGCCGGAGTCCCACAGCTAACAGTTCAATGCCCGGGCTACAGATACTCTGCTTGATAGTAGCGTGACCAGGGTTACACCATCTGTTGTTAACTAGAACAGCAAGCCCGCCGCCTTTCCGCTTACCACTCCCGGTGTGATCCCTGTCGGCCCGAGCAGTCTGAAAGCCGTCGATGGAAACATTATGGTCCGGGATATCCTGGTGTAGCCATGTCTCTGAGAAGCACATCAAACTACACTCACGGACTCCGGGCTAACGGCGTTAGCTCGTCCATTTTATTCGCCAGCGATCTCACGTTGCCCATGACGAGAGAAGGCAGACACGGCTTAAATCTCTTGTTCTTAAGTCTATTTTGTCTGCACCCCTCTTTCTTCCCTCGCTGCTTCGTTCCACCTCTGCATCCTCGGTGTGTCCTCCTCCAGATCTCAGTGGGGACATCGGTTGTCCTGGGCGCCATGCGGCTTGGCTTCAGCGCGATCAGCTGTTCCCTGGTGTAAACAATGCGGCCAAACAGCTGATCTGCAGCGGTGCCCTGACCGAGTAGAAGGAGAAGAAGTTCCACGGCGAATAAAAGTACTAAAACACTTTCTACTCTCATTTTCGTAAAGAGCGTAGTTTAAATTATACTTACACACAAGTTACTCAAGTTTGGAAGAAAAAGGAAAGCTAAAAGTTTGAAAAAGTAAGACGACGAGACGGAGCTACGGCAACAGGCAGCATGCAGGCTGGCACATGCACACTAAACTTTGCATTTAAACAGCATAATTCACAAACACATTGTAAAGTAATGGGAAATGCAATCCATTTTAAGGAAAATTTTAATTCCTTTCGCACAAAACTCTCTCAGCAAAGATGGGAAATACTATCAAAGTTTATTTAAACCAGTATGAATATTACTATTAAAAATTATGCGTGAGCAGGAAACCAATAATGGTGAAATGATACAATTTAAAACCTACCTCATAAGTGATGCATCAGAAGTGACCATATGACTGTCTGGGGACAACAACATAGCTGGTATTGTTTTGAAAAAGTGACAGTTAAGACCTTCGGTGAGCCAGCGATCAGAAGCTACAAGCAATTAAATTTTATTTATATAGCGCCAGTTCATAAAAGAAGATCTCATTGCACTTTTCTATAAAACAGGTCTAGACCCTACTCATTATAATATTTAAAGAAACCCAACAATCCCCAGCAAGTAGGCCTTCACATGGAATGGGCAGATGAAGATGACTCAAGCCTGTGTTTGTCTCCTGCCAAAATGTTGAAATTGTAAGAATAAACTTGGACAAATGGAACTTGAGTTTAATTCAATTTATATTGAACTTATATTCTAATTTAGTGTTCAGACTTTTTTCCGTTAAAATAGAAAAACAGAGTAAAATGTTAAAAGGGAATGGAAATATTTTGTAAAGTTGTCATTTAGAAGATTTTCTTTGCCAAAGAATGACAATTTGGGTGTATATATTTAGTGATTTAAAAAAAAAATTTAAGTCTGTAAAGTTATTGCTTTTGCCCGGATATTCGGTCATGTTGAGGAAAATCATTCAAGTCCAAATCAAAAGTTTGCTGTAGTGGTGTGAGTTTAATGAAGCATGCCGGCACACTGGTGAACGTCCAGTTGCAGAGCTGATCTGAGCCGGTGAGCTGACCCTGAGCAAATTAAATGGAAGTACTTTTATACAGTAAACCAAGCAGTGATTAGGCAGTATGTAAATAGTAGTGATCAAAGTTTAAGGGTGGCAGTGAACAGACGGAATATGATTACAAATGGAAACAAAAGACAGGAAGGGGGGCATTTTAATTCAGACCTGCAGGGGGCACACGGTTGACAGGATCAGGTCAAGGGGCAGGAGGCAGGAAGGACACATGGTTGGCATATGACAAGATCAAGGGGCTAAACCAGTACAGAGCTGGGAGCTGCTCCCAGACGTCACTCGATTAGCAAGTCTGCACTGCCAAAATGTGTATTTCTTCATCAATCAACAATGGGTGAGTAGTGTTCTGGTATCTCTATCTGACCATACTTACCTGTCCTTTTTTGTTGTATACATTTCCAAACCAGTTAACTGGTTTTAAGGGCTTTATCTATTTGTCTATCTTAAATTAATGACAAGCATCTTCTGCTTTTGAGTTATATTCTAGATGAAGAATATTTAGCATAAAATTACTCATTAGGGTAATGCACTTTTTTTCATTTAGGTTTGCCTTTCTTTAGGTGGATTCCAGCCCTCTGCCAACAGTTGCATACTAGTAAAAATCTCCATCAGTGGAAGGACAAAGCAAAAGTGTAAGTGTATCCATGTTGTTTCATTATGCAGTAATAACATTCAATGGGAAGTGAATTCTAAAGTACGAGTTAAAAGAAGCTCATCTAAGAACCTGACCCACACTGGCCACTTTCCTGTCTAATCCATATATGTATATTTGGGAATACTCAATAATTACAATATGTCATGTGATTTACAGATCTCGACCCATCAACCATGAAGTCGGACTCCTGATGAGTTTGGACTACAGAGCTGACTCCCTATGCATTATCATTTTAGTCAAATTTGCATTAATGTCTGTAATAAATCATCCATGTTGACTTCAATTCACAAGTCAAATCTCTGATAATTTAGGGGGGGAAATGGTTTACATGGGGCCTTGCTTATGCATAGACTTTGTTGGCGTATTCTATATACATAAAATATGTACATCACACTATTCAGTATGTGCAACACAACATAATTGGAGTGTATTTGTCTGCCTTTACATGCATGGACAGCTGTTATCGCTGTTATAAGTGTTACTTTGAAGCCACCTCTGATTTTCCCATTTCTCTGGGTATCTCAACATGATCATAACATGCCATTGGTGGCAAAGATTAAAGACCCGGGTGATGCAGAATAAACATCTTATACCTACTCGGGTATTATGCTGTGTGAATTAGATACACATGACTTCAAGATAATTGATTGATAATAATAATTTTGGTCCGGACATTTCTGCTGATGGACCCTCCTGTATTTCTTATTTCATCTTATTTTCAGGGTAACAGATTTGGGTGGATACTGTATGTGACTGGCTGAAAGGTGAGTGGGCGGGGATTGGTGACAACAACTCTGTCATGATGTCACTATGAAAGAAAAATACTTTTGAAAAAAGTCATTTTGAAATGAAAATAGCTGTAGTGAAATAAAAAAAGACTTTTAATCATATTGTTACTGAAAATAGTAACAGAATATTCTCTACCAATGTGTTTGCATTTTGACAGTTCTGTCTGCAAATTAAAGGGGACCTATTATGCTTTTCCTTATTTTTATTTGTCATGTTTTCTTTTTTTTTCTCAACAAAATCACGACATACGTTTGCTGTCCTGGCTCCACAATGGTAGAACGAGCTCCCCATTGACATCAGAACAGCAGACACTCTACACATCTGTCACAGACTGAAAACTCATCTGTTCAGACGGCATCTTGACCTATAAAATAAAACCCTTTCTCTATCTCTTATTCTTTCTAAATGTAGCAATTGAAGCAATTCAGCATATTTGAAGTTGATGTACTTGCATGATTCTTGCAATTTTTCTGTTGTATCCACATGGTTGAATACACTTATTGTCGCTTTGGATAAAAGCGTTAGCTAAATAAATAATAACTGAAGTAATGTAATAAGTGTGTCATGATATCTTATTTGTTTATATTTGCTTTTTTGAGTTCCATACATATCACATGGAAATAAGTTTGGTTTACACACCAACTAAATAAATATATAATGCTATACTTATAATAAACTTTAAGTCATAAGTGAGAAATAGCTGACTAAATGGCAGCTGATGATGATAAAATAAAATTACTGGTTTGTTGATGTCAGAAAATTCACAAGTATTTGTAGTAGTAATAATATGAGATGTGATTTGTCTCAACATATTTACAGCAAATTACTATCAATCTATGGAAGCTTGAGTTGTGCTAATAGCTGCTTTTCCTGCAAAGTGTTCTAAATCTAGGTAAAACAGTCATCTACACACTCAGGTGTCTGCATTTGTGAGGAGCTCCAGCTCAGCTACCTGTGAGCGGGTGAAGGGGAAGCTGAGGATGATTTTTAATTAGCCGAGAGAGGAATGACTGCTGAGGCTGGCAGAAAACAACACAAACTCTTCTCTTGAAAGCACCCTCATGAGGCTACGGCTAACGGTAAATACAAACACAAAGTAGGAGGTGAAGATCCAGAGATTCCTCACACCAGCGGAAGCCACTGAGGTTTCCAAAAATGTTTTCTACTTTGTGTGGTATGGACGTCCTTATATGGTCATCTGCTCCAGGCACAGCACGCTCACAAAATGCGCCCAGGTCTGGCTATGTGAGACTACTCTGCTCTGAACTACTCTTCAAGGTTTTGGAGGTTGTTCAGTATGTCTCTGTCACAGCCTGTCATGTCCTCACCAGCCGGTAATCACTCACACCTGTCATTAATCACACACCTGCATTTCATCAGCACTCCACTCCACTATAAAAACCTCATCCCACACTTCAGTCAGTGTCCTGTCTCATCTTGGTGTCTCCGGCCTGCTCTGTCCGTAACAGAAGACCGGATCCTACAACAAAGATGACAGCCAGAATTTCCGAGGACCCTTTTCTTCACCTTAGCTGTCTGGCCAAGCGCTATCTCCTCAGCCTCTCTTCGCCTCCTCTAATAGCGGACGAGTTGGTGCAGCCTGGGATCTTCTCCGGCTCGGTGGGTGACTGCGAAGAGTTTCTGGCGAAGTGCTGCCTGGTTTTCTTGCTGCACCCGTCTCAGTTCCCGACTGAGCGGTTGCAGGTGGCCTTCGTGGTGCTTCGGCTGGCCGGCCCGGCACTGCGCTGGGCGGGATCCCTGGCGGCACGGGAAGAGGCGGTTCTCCACTCTCTGGGCCAATTCTTGGCGTTGTTCGGCCAGGAGTTTGGCCCGCCGAACATGTGGTCATCAACCAATCCTCAACCCGTCTTCTCGCCTCCAGTTCAGAGGCCCAGCCGCCGCCTGCCTCCAGTTCAGAGGCCCAGCCACCAGAGTCCGCTCCGGTTTCCAGCCCGGAGGTCAGCCAGCCGCCAGTGTGTGGGCTCACAGCACTGAGTGTATGAAGAGAACTGGATACAGTTGCTCACAAGCACTGGGTGCTGCCCCTCTGCAGGCTTCTGGGAAGTTGGCCAATGAGAAGAAAGTGGGCTTGAAGGGAGGGGTGCCTTAAAGAGACAGTAGCTAAAATGGCTTGTTTCAGACAGAGGATGAACAGAGGGTCTGCATAAATAGCCAGTATAAGATAAATAAGGATAACTGTGAATCATGCAAAGTTACTTTAGTGGAGTCCCAGAATACAAATGTAGAGATGGGAATGAGCATAATAGTTCCCTTTAACTGTATGTCAATTACATTCATCTGAACTTTCTCAGATATCTCAAACTTTTATTTGAAAGATGAAAGGGGAAAAAACATTTAATAAATAATGCTGGGAAACCACTGCATCCGAATGTTGGGTTGATGGCAAAGTTAAAACTGCACACAGTGAAAGTGGGTGAGTCTGACTGAATGTGAGCCAGACTCTCAACTTATTCTTGTCTGTTATCATTTGAGTTTGTTGTTTGAGACTTTGTATGAAAAAAATTTATTGAAATCCAGTTTGTTTTGACTTGTATACTCATTTGATCCTAATTGTCTACCAAAAAGAAGAAATTGTTTTTCTGCAGTGATAGCGCTCCCTGTTTTCATGTTCACCGGTGGATGTGAATTTTTGGTACCAACTGATGATGTCAGTACTGTAATTTGATTGGTGCTATATCTGTGTGGGAGGGCACTAAAATTAAAGTTTGTTAAAATCAGTTCAGTCCCAACAGCCAAACAGGCAGTTTGGAGCATACTGCTGTACAGGTTTTTATCCAGTTGAGGGCCAATGTTGATATCCATGGCTTTGACCCATATGTGACTACCTGTTGCTTTGAGTCTGGTCATTTGTCATCTCCATAATTTCACCCATGAAAGAGAGAAAGCTAAACTGGGTTGCCCTAGGCACTGACTATGAACCTCAACATCCTCTTTTTGTGTCCTGCCATTTACAGGACTGCCACTTGTTGTTGCACTTGTAGTTATAACTTATTGGATGGGAAGTCTGGGGAATAATGGTAATATTGTTGATATTTCCATTTTATTTGAAATATATTGTTGGATGGAATTCAGGGATGAATTAGTTCATTTACTTTTTGTGAGAAGTTGTACTTTTTTGCATTATGATCCTTAGGCAAGATTCACAATATTTTTCTGATGTGATTTACTTACTAAATCAATTGATGCATGCAATGCATTTGTAAATATGAGTATAAAACTGCTAATGGTAGATAGCTAACGCTTTTCACCATTTAAGAGAATACATTCTCCATTCAGAAGTGCACCACAGAAGTTGATAATGCATCTGTCATTCCAGGAATTATTAACTCAATTAACCATTGTCTGGTAATGCAAGCTTAATCCACAACGCCTGCCTTTGTAAGGCCTATTGTTTTTGCTCCCTCTGTAATGAAATCACAGGCCTGAGGATAGATACTGTATACAGTACAGAAATATTCAGCTCATAGAGAAACCATCTGCCCATTGCCTATGAGCCTCTCCTCTGGCTTTCCACAGCTCTGGCACCGCTACCTTAACAGCCCCTCCAGTAACCAGACTTTGGAAGGCGATGGTCACTTCAGTGAGCACATTATCACAGAGAACACTTTCTGATGACCGGATCACCTTGCAGATATTTTGGCTGTGCCCTGTGGCTCAGCTTCACCCTTGGATAAAAAGTGATCACATGCATTAAGATCTCATTGAAAGCATAGTAGATTTGTACGTGAGGTAAGCACACAAAATGAGCAGTCAACATTAGCATGGAGCAGCAATGCTGACAGATTATTATTAAACATCTCAGTATTTGTTCTGCCGATGTTCTGGTAATGACTTGACTTAGAGGTTTCCCTCAAAATGAATATCTCTCAGAATCTAGACAGAAGCACCCGTAGGCTTGAGTCCCCAATTATTTCAGTTCAATCCGTCTGTATAAAGCAATCACCAATAAGCTCTCCAACAGCAGTTTGTGTGTATTTGTCCAGTTTAATTTTCTCAGATATCAGACAGCTTTAGTCAATAAAAATGTTCTCTCTCATCACCGCTTCTCCAGGGTTCTTTTTATGACAGGATTAAATTGTCCAACCTACAATTAGGAGAAAGTAATTTCCCTGGTGTGCATCTCTTTCCACTTCTTTTCCAGTCTATCCCACAGCTCCACACCGCCTTTCCCCACAAATGGGAGCAAGTGGTAGAAAAATGACTGTCTTTTTCTATTGCAAAGAGATAAATCTCATTTTGTAGCCCCAGCTGCAACATCCCATCTACTTTGGCCCCAGAAAGGATAATAGACTTGCAGAGAAGCACAAAGCTTTTCCCTGTTCCTGTGCCAGCCGGCCCTAATGCAGTTGAAGTGATAAAAACATCTCAATTGCATGCTTGTATGTTTCAGTTACTGTTCATATTCATTCTGCAGGGTTCAGGCTCAGGTCTCTGTTGGTGTGTGAAGTTTAGCCATGCTAATTTAACCACTACATGTGTTTCTCCTTCACTGAAGAGGCATAGTAATCCAGCTGTCCACTGAGCTACAGAAAGCTGGCTTTATACATCTGAAATAGATCGGAAGATACGGGTGGGCAAACACTTAGAGACAGCAATGTCAGACCACACTAGCATCTGATGCGCTACATCATATGGAACCAGTTCAAGTCTCAGGGAAATGCTTGTGTTTTCTGTTTTTGGAGATTGGGACAGACTGAGGTTGGCTGCAAGCAGTCCAGTGTTTTTGCTCATACAGTAAGCTACACCCAGACAGTCAGGAAGTTCCAGGTCCTGGAGCCCAGCATAGCAGCTGCACCAGTAACTTACTAGGACTTAGGAGCCAGAGGGAGGCTGCATCACCCATGGCAACAACTGGAGAGATGCTCTACCCCATCACTATCACACTTAACAGAAGAATGTTTACTAAATGTAATCTTTAATTACTGATAAATACCTAATGATAGATGGTGAGGTTGAATTACAACCTCAATGGAATGGAATAACCTGTTGGCTGTGACAGGTATTTGTGTGTTACAATGCCAAACCATGACGTCTTAAAGCGTACAAAATCTATCCGACGTGTTAACGCGTCAATTTTTGTTGTGTTAACGTGTAAAAATATAGTGTTAACACGACCAAATTCTACATGATTACATGCATTTTAATGTAGCCTAAACAAGAAATATCTAAGACATTACTTGCGCAAATGGCCTTCCATATATCAAGTGTGGACCACACAACTTAAATTTCATGTAGATCAGATGATGTTTGTTACATGTGGCTTGCTTCCTGTTGCCAGCATTTAGCGCTATGACTATGACTCATGAATATGACATAAGTGTTACTGAGAGTGGTCCATCAATAACCATATGAAGTTTGAGGCTGATCAGTTGAAACATTGCTGCATCAGAATGGTCTTTAGATTACACTGCTATTTCTCTAGGAGCAGTTCAACATTAAAATTTTTTTTTTTTAATCGCTAAAATTTGCCAAATTTTGCCACATCACCATGGCAATGCCATTTGAGGGAACCTAAAAAGCTTCACAATTTTGTGTCGCAAAGGTCTTTAGATTGCACTGCCCAAATTTGAAGTCGATCCGATAAATTCTCTAGGAGGAGTTCGGTAAAGTACAGAGCCTGTCAATGGCGAAAAATGCCACGTTAAAATAAAAATGAATGAAAAATGTTGGGTTTAGGGTATGGCTCCAAGAGGCTTTTTTAAAGTCTAGGGATGATACATCTGTCTCCCAAATTTCATACATCTAGGTGAAGCGTACCACGGGTGCTGCTTTGTTGAAATTTTGTAAGGGGCGCTATCGAGCCATTTTGCCACACCCAATCCCCAGACTATACCAGAAAACAAAACATACTCCTTCTGGCACGCGTGTGCCAAGTTTTGTGAGTGTTCGACTATCCCTAGCCGTTTTGAAGGCTAAAAGTCTTTAGGGGGCGCTATAGAGCTGACGTGCCACCCCCAAGCCCAAAGTTGGACTCAAATTAAAGTATTTACCAGTTCAGGTCTGGGCGCAAAGTTTTGTGACTTTTTTAGCATCCTAAAGACCTCAAACATGTGTTTAAAAATTAAAATTAAAATTAAAAACACATTTCCCCGCCATATCATACATGTCTTTCTCCTATACTGTATGGTTTAAAAAGTCCATTAGTTGAGTGTTAGAATTTCCTACTGTAAGTGAATGGACTTCACACTAACTTGTGTTTGTGTGCCAAACTGCACCAAATACCACATCTAAATCAGCTGTTTCCCCACTGAGATCAAAGGTTGCCATGTTGATGGTATGACGCCTGGCTCAGAGATTTAAAATCATCATGAGATTTGTGTGTGTAGTGTGAGAAATGTGGGAAAGACAGCAGGTTAGAAATGTCCCTTTTTCTGCCTCCCTCCTGAAAATTCTGGTCTCAGTTAATATGCAAGTCTATATGGCAGTTAGCTACCACTGCAGTCACTTTGAAGCTGACTGTGCAAACTGTGTGAGTTTGAAGAATGAAAATTGTGAAAATCAGAAAAGAGGGACAAACTGTTAGACTTTTAATCAGTTAATCAGCATCAACAGTGAAGATATGTATCTGTGTAGCCTGAAAGTGCCAGAGACAGAAAGAGCCCTGTAAAAGTTCCCTTCACAGAAGACTGAAACAACTCAATGTAAGGACAGAGGTATCAAATGACAAAAATAGCTTAACACCTATCCACCAATCAGAAAAGATGAACAAACTGCTTTGATGTGTAATCAACCAATCAACCTCAGGTGTGTGTGTAACTGACTGTGCTGAGTTATTGAGACAGACAGAGAAATCCATTTCAAAAGATCACTCGAACAAGACACCCTCATTAAAAAACTGTAGGTCATGTCGTTGAAATGACCACACCAACAGCATCCTATGGCTTTTCTGAACGTCTACATATGTAATTGTGTTAAAAAGTAAAAAAAAAAAACAATTACAGCGATTTGACTCATTTAACATGGCATTTAATGTGTCAGTTGCTTGACTTTTTGTCAGTTGGGAGCTCACCAAGCCAAGTCTGTTTGATTCTATAGTTACATGTCTGTGACCAGAACCCATAGTCACCCATAGACATTTTGATGTATAAATTATGTATGTGGAATGAAATTTGTGGGAGGAGAAGCAAGTTAAACATTTTTGAGAATATTTTTTTGGACTCTAGTGATGATGTCACTCTGAACATTTCATCAAAACTTTACTTCAAACAAAGTTAAATATTTTTAAAAGTTTTGAACGTTATATAATAATACCTAGAATGTACAGAAGATGTGGAACGTTTTTCTAGCTTAAAGATGAATGAGTAGTTAAGAGTTGAAATCATGGTAAATGTGGAAATTTTGAACAGACCATTCATTTGAATAGGAAAAATTTCCAGGAAAACCTTGAATATTTTGGAAAGCATGAAAGGTATGATTGAGAAAATTAATAGCACACCAACTGAGCTGAGTATTATAATGTTTGAATTAAGTTTCTACATTGAAAAATGTAGAAGAAGTTAAGTTACAAAAAAAGTAGGCAGAATAATGATAATAACTGGAGAAGCAATTTCTGAAGAAATTGCGGGTGTGAATGCTGGCTGTTGAATGATACCAATAATGTATGAAAAATGTGGAATATTTTAAGGTTTGCTGAAAAAGCTGACGCTAAAACTGAACTGCTGGCTTTAACATTTGAATAATACCAATAATGTATGAAAGATGTGAAATATTTTAAGGTCTGTTGCTAAGATGACGCTAAACTGAATAGCTGGCTTTAAAAGTTGAATAGTACCAATAACATATGAAAGCTGTGGAACACCATAAGGTTTGAACGGAGATTTTCTTTTTTCAGAAAGTATGAATTAAAACATAAGAGTTGAAAAATGCATGAAAAAGTGCAGGAGGTCATTTGAATAGTTGGGAAAGTGGGAATGATCTGAAGGATACAAAATATAGAGTAAGATAGTAGCTGATCTGCATTATTTGACTAATGGCTGGGAGCTAAACTAGATTTCAGGCTTAACTATATGAAGAAGCAGCTGAAAGAGTATGAATGTTGGCTGGGAGCTAAACTGGAATGGAGTTTGTAGTTGAAAGTATGAACAAGTATATACACCTTATTAAAACACTTGCAAAAGTTTGAAAATTTCTAAGACCTGTGTGTGTTTATTTCCATCTGTCTTTATGTTTGTGTGTTTTGTGTATCATTAAAAATCCTCAGAGAGATAGAAAAAACTGTTTGAGTGTCTCTGTTTTTTTCTAACTGACCTAATTAATAAACTGGACTGGGCTAAGAACACTCAAGCTCTGTACAGGAAGGCCCAGAGCCGCCTCTATTTTCTGAGGAGGCTGAGGTCCTTCAACATCTACCGGACAATGCTGAGGATGTTTTATGAGTCTGTGGTGGCCAGTGCTATCCTGCATGCTGTTGCATTCTGGGGCAGCAGGTTGAGGGTAGCGGACGCTAACAGACTCAACAAACTGATCCGTAAGGCCAGTGACATTGTGGGGGTGGAGCTGGACTCTCTGGCGGTGGTGTCAGAGAGGAGGATGCTGGCGACTGCAAACTACACGCCATCTTGGACAGTGTCTCCCACCCGCTCCATGACGTGCTGGTCAAACAAAGGAGCACCTTCAGCGGAAGACTCATCCCACCAAAAAGCACCACAGAGCGCCAGAGGAAGTCATTCCTGCCTGTGGCCATCAAACTCTTTAACTCCTCTCTCTAATTGTCAGTATAGTGATGCTAGGTCACTATACTGGACATTGGATCATTAACATCACTGTAATACTTGAAATAATTATGCAATATTCTCTGTTTAAGACTCTGGTGCAATATACTGTGTTTTCAGTTTAATTTACTGATATTTATTCCTACTTCTATTACTACTGTGCAATATCCACTGTCTCATAAGTATGTACGGTATAATACAATGTAATAATACAATAGTGCAATAATGAGTACTGTCAAGTTAAGTGTAGCTTACTGAGATGATTATCAACCTCTAAATCCACTTTGGTACTTACAGTTATTTTAGCTTTTATACTTTATATCCACTTGTACTTAATTTATCTTACCTGTATTATAGTGTATTATATTTTGATTTGCTTAGTACTTCTATTCCTGTGTGCATTGACATGATAGTGAACAGCTGTAACACAAGTTTCCCCTCGGGGATCAATAAACTATTTCTGATTCTGATTTTGATAAACTAATCTCAATCAGCTCTGTTTCTCCCACGAGATCCAAGATTGCCATTGTGATAGTAACTGCTGTAAGCTTAATATTTCAAAAAGTATAAAAGGTAGAAAATAGCTGAATCATAGCATAAATGTCATTAAAGAGATGAACATTTTGAGAGAGAGAGACATCAGAACAATCCCAGGTTTCGTTTCAGCACTGTAGCCAGGGATCACAGCTCCACTGAGCCATGTATTCCTGTAACCCTCAGTAGTAATGACTTTATGAGCTTCTTTAATGATAAAATTTAAATGATTAGAGACAAAATTCATCACGTCCTACCGTCAACTGGCAACGGCTGTGAAAACTGATTTTGACTGCTTCTCTGCCATCAGTCCTCACCAACTAACTTCAACGATTTCTTCATCTAAGCCATCAACCTGTCTCTTGGACCCCATCCCAACTAGGCTGCTTAAAGAAGTTTTACCCTTAGTTAGCACTTCTTTACTAGATATGATCAATCTGTCTTTATTAACAGACTATGTACCACAGCCCTTTAAAGTAGCTGTAATTAAACCTCTTCTTAAAACGCCCACTCTTGATCTAGGGGTTTAAGCCAACTATTGACCTATATCTAACATTCCCTTTCTCTCTAAGATCCTTGAAAAAGCAGTCACCAATCAGTTGTGTGACTTTCTACGCAACAATACTTTTTTTGGAGATTTTTAGTCAGGATTTAGAATTTATCATTGCACAGAGACAGCACTGGTGAAAATTACAAACAACCTTCTAATTGCACCTTAGATCTTAGTGCTGCATTCAATACCATTGACCATCACATCCTATTACTGAGACTGGAACATTGAATTGGTTTTAAAGGACCTGCACTAAACTGGTTTGAATCCTATCTATCAGATCGATCTCCGTTTGTACATGTTAACGAATAATCCTCCATGCATGCCAAAGTTAGTCACAGAGTTCCACAAGGTTCTGTGCTTGGACCAATTCTATTCAATTCAATTGTATTTATATAGTGTCAGTTTATAACAGACGTTATCTCATTGCACTTTTCATCTAATTCCTCCATGGACGTGGTCTACACCGTAGTCTTTATAATATCATTTACAGAGACCCAACAATTCCCACCATGAGCAAGCACTCGACAACAGAGGCAAGGAAAAACTTGCTTAAGGTGGGCGGCCATCAAAGTGATTGTACTGGCTCTCTACATGGACTAGTTTTTCGGCATCATTTTGAAACAGGATGTGCCTTATTTTTGCAATGTTACGCAGGTGAAAGAAGGCAGTCCTTGAAGTTTGTTTCATGTGGGAGTTAAAGGATAAATCCTGATCAAAGATAACTCAGAGGTTCTTTATGGTGGTGCTGGAGGCCAGGGCAATGCCATCTAGAGTAACTATATCTTTAGATAATGTGTCTCGGAGGTGTTTGGGGCCAAGTACAATAACTTCAGTTTTGTCAGAGTTAAACATCAGAAAATTGCAGGTCCTCCGGGTTTTGATGTCCTTAAGGCATGCTTGACGTTTAGCTAACTGGTTAGTTTCATCTGCCTTGATCGATAGATATAACTGGGTATCATCCGCATAACAATGAAAGTTTAGTTTCCTAATAATATTGCCTAAAGGAAGCATATCTAAGGTGAATAGAATCGGTCCGAGCACAGAACCTTGTGGAGCTCCGTGACTAACTTTGGTGTGCACAGAGGACTCATCGTTAACATGTACAAGCTGAGCTCAATCTAATAAACAGGATTTAACCAGCTTAGTGTGGTTCCCTTAATGCTAATTGAATGTTCCAGTCTCAGTAATAGGTGTCACCAGTACTTTCTCTGTGCTATGATGCGCTCTAAATCCTGACTAAATCCTCAAATAAACTATTATGAAGAAAGTCACATAACTGATTGGCAACTGCTTTCTCAAGGATCTTAGAGAGAAAGGGAAGGTTAGATATAGGTCTATAGTTGGCTGAAACCAGTGGATCAAGAGTGGGCTTTTTAGGAAGAGGTTTAATTACAGCTACTTTAAAGGACTGTGGTACATAGCCTGTTCATAAAGACAGATTGATCATATCAAGTGAAGAAGTGCTAAGGGTAAAACTTCTTTAAGCAGCCTAGTTGGGATGGGGTCCAAGAGACAGGTTGATGGCTTAGATTAATTAATCGTTGAAGTTAGTTGGAGAAGGTTGATGAGAGAAAAGCAGTCGAAATCAGGTTTCACAGCCATTGCTGGTTGAGGGCAGGACGTGATGAATTTTGTCTCTAATAATTGAAATTTTATCATTAAAGAAGCTCATAAAGTCGTTACTACTGAGGGCTACAGGAATGCATGGCTCAATGGAGCTATGACTCCTGGCTACAGTGCTGAAAAGAAACCTGGGATTGTTCTAATATTCCTCTATTAATGCTGAGTAGTAGGCTGCTCTGGCATTACGAAGGGCTTTACTATATGTTTTAAGACTAAAAATAATATGTCCAACAAATATAATACAGCTGTGCAGCATAGCACCACCTCCTACTGCTTCTGTAGGTATTACACGTAAGTTTTAAAGGAAATTGTCCCAGTGAACTGGAATGCCCTGGACCGACAGGATGGCCATGGTGTCTCCATCTCCCTATACATCAGTCATTAACTTTAAACCAACAGCTTTGTCCCCACCGCCATCAGGTTTTACAACACCTCAGCCAATGCCAGGGGCTCATGACCTGGGCTGTTGGTTGCCCCTCTCTCTCTCGCTCCACATACCCACCACCCTCACCCACTGGACTCTATGCAATAATCCTTCAAGGACTAGCCTATGTGGTACTTTTTATTTGCACCTTTTATTAATTAATTTATATGACTCTTTGCTTTTAAGTTTTTTTTTTTGTTTTAACCCAGTGCATACTGAATTATTATTACCTTCTTCTATTGTGTATTCTGCTGTCCAAAAGCTAACCGCTGTAACTACATTTTGGTCAAAATTGAGTTAGAACTAAAAATGAACTTCTTGATATCTGTTTTATCTTGTTTTATCTACCAGCAAAGGGTGAACTGCACCCCTAATTGCATCACACCCAGACTTTCCAGTGATCATGGCAGCAGTAATTGTAGCCAGGCAAAGCAATCATGCATCACAGTACATCATATGCACACAGCTGGCACAGAGACAGTACAATACCTGATATTCACCATGAGGGAATGAAACTGCAATACAACATAAAACCTGCTGCTGTGAGAAACAGAGACAGTGGTGACGCGTTGTAACAGTCCAGCATAGAGCAGAGTAGGAGAGAAAAGAGCTCTCCATGCGTCCAGAGGCATGAGAGAGAGCGCACCGTTAAAGTACCCCAAATAATAATCACTCCATACAGAGTGAGTCATAGAAAATAAGAGACATCCTGCAGAGAGAAACAATTGAAAGAGAAGGTTGTTAATTAGAATTATTATAATTAGAATAAGATCTCTTTCAAATCAAACATCTCTTTCCACATGAGTGGAAAGTATTGTTCTTGCAACTGCATTTATAAAAAATAATTATTAAACGTTGCTTAAACATCCCATGTGATGTTACTTCAGTACCCCTTGAGAGCAAATTACTGGGACCACTACAGAGAATTGCAGATAAACTTTTAACAGATGCAAAACAATGGCAAATTGCACTCAGCTGCAAAACTTTATGGGTGTGTTTGTGCTGTAATATCATTAGCGCAATAGCTTGAATCAGACCTTGAGATGGTGCAGATTGCAGTTGCAAATGATGCGCAATTCATGGTGCTATCAGCGGCCGCTATTCATTCTTTGTGAATTTGCCCCTCAGAGTTCAATTGTGCTTGTTTAAGAGAAAAACCTGTATAAAAATTGCAGTAACTACAAAATCTGACTCAAAACCAGTAAGTGAAGTTACTGCGGTCTGCTTTGGGATCATGGCTCAATGGAGCTATGACTCCTGGCTACAGTGCTGAAAAGAAACCTGGGATTGTTCTAATATTCCTCTATTAATGCTGAGTAGTAGGCTGCTCTGGCATTACGAAGGGCTTTACTATATGTTTTAAGACTAAAAATAATATGTCCAACAAATATAATACAGCTGTGCAGCATAGCACCACCTCCTACTGCTTCTGTAGGTATTACACGTAAGTTTTAAAGGAAATTGTCCCAGTGAACTGGAATGCCCTGGACCGACAGGATGGCCATGGTGTCTCCATCTCCCTATACATCAGTCATTAACTTTAAACCAACAGCTTTGTCCCCACCGCCATCAGGTTTTACAACACCTCAGCCAATGCCAGGGGCTCATGACCTGGGCTGTTGGTTGCCCCTCTCTCTCTCGCTCCACATACCCACCACCCTCACCCACTGGACTCTATGCAATAATCCTTCAAGGACTAGCCTATGTGGTACTTTTTATTTGCACCTTTTATTAATTAATTTATATGACTCTTTGCTTTTAAGTTTTTTTTTTTGTTTTAACCCAGTGCATACTGAATTATTATTACCTTCTTCTATTGTGTATTCTGCTGTCCAAAAGCTAACCGCTGTAACTACATTTTTGGTCAAAATTGAGTTAGAACTAAAAATGAACTTCTTGATATCTGTTTTATCTTGTTTTATCTACCAGCAAAGGGTGAACTGCACCCCTAATTGCATCACACCCAGACTTTCCAGTGATCATGGCAGCAGTAATTGTAGCCAGGCAAAGCAATCATGCATCACAGTACATCATATGCACACAGCTGGCACAGAGACAGTACAATACCTGATATTCACCATGAGGGAATGAAACTGCAATACAACATAAAACCTGCTGCTGTGAGAAACAGAGACAGTGGTGACGCGTTGTAACAGTCCAGCATAGAGCAGAGTAGGAGAAAAGAGCTCTCCATGCGTCCAGAGGCATGAGAGAGCGCACCGTTAAAGTACCCCAAATAATAATCACTCCATACAGAGTGAGTCATAGAAAATAAGAGACATCCTGCAGAGAGAAACAATTGAAAGAGAAGGTTGTTAATTAGAATTATTATAATTAGAATAAGATCTCTTTCAAATCAAACATCTCTTTCCACATGAGTGGAAAGTATTGTTCTTGCAACTGCATTTATAAAAAATAATTATTAAACGTTGCTTAAACATCCCATGTGATGTTACTTCAGTACCCCTTGAGAGCAAATTACTGGGACCACTACAGAGAATTGCAGATAAACTTTTAACAGATGCAAAACAATGGCAAATTGCACTCAGCTGCAAAACTTTATGGGTGTGTTTGTGCTGTAATATCATTAGCGCAATAGCTTGAATCAGACCTTGAGATGGTGCAGATTGCAGTTGCAAATGATGCGCAATTCATGGTGCTATCAGCGGCCGCTATTCATTCTTTGTGAATTTGCCCCTCAGAGTTCAATTGTGCTTGTTTAAGAGAAAAACCTGTATAAAAATTGCAGTAACTACAAAATCTGACTCAAAACCAGTAAGTGAAGTTACTGCGGTCTGCTTTGGGATCATGGCTGATTTCGCGCTCTTGCCATCTAAGTTACCTCACACGACTGCTTTGGGATTTTACCAAAGTATCGTAATGATGACATTAAGCATTCACATTATAAAATACCTGTCAGCCTTGCTGTATATGTTGACTGACAGGTGATGTTTAGTTAGCTAGCATTAGCTTACCTGCTCCCTGAAAGCTGTAACATTATCCTCTGTAACTTCACATCATCACTGATGCCATGTCAACTACATTTTGTTGTTCACATCACAAAGTTAAAGAAAAAAATATATAATAAAAACTCGAAAGACATCATGTATCAAGTTATCCCACAACAATCAAGCAGCCATGAGAGTGATCTCTCTCTACGTCTAATAACAGCATCACATCGTTGTTTGTCAGGAAGATATTGTCCATATGTTGCCCATTTCAGTAGTATCCCAACGCGTTTACTGACTATTAATTGCAGATAATGTAACAATCTTCTTTCAGCTTTTATACTGTTTTCAGTGACCAAAACTATTTTGACATTGATTTCTGATTCCAATTTCTGACCACTAGATGGTGTTTAGAGACTCTGTTAACACACAAACTGCACATACACAGCCAAGCTTCATAAGTTACTCTACCCCACTGTTACACTCATTTGACGCGGAGCAAACAACATTGTAGTTACTGCACTTTGATTTTGCATTGCTATTGCATTTAAGGCAATGCAAAGGCAGAGTGCAGTAACTGCATTTTTGGGCTCAAAGGTAGAATCAGCCGTCATGGTTTTTGGGCATAAAAATTACCTCATGAATACATGTACAGTTAGTGCAATATCACTCATATACCTATAACCCATTTGGCTGGCCAGTTAAAACATTTTAGAGACAATACTAATAAGGGTAAAAGTGAGGGATATGGCTTTAATCTACATTTGTATGCTAATACAGATTGTGTGAGCTACTGGACACCTGAATTTCCCCAAGGAAGATGAATAAAGTATCCATCCATCCATCCATCCATTTTTTTCTCTTTCAGTAAAGGAGCTTTGAGTGTTTGATATGTTGATCAACTTTCCTATGGAATGCATTGTTTGTCATAGTTGTTGTGGCATCTTGAACATCCCTTTACAACAGCCTCGAAAGACTGGAAAGTTCGTTCATCAAAGACATGATGAAAAATACACAAACCATGGCATGCTGAGACAGTTTGACTGAAAGAAATTGTACTATTTGCCCATGTAAAAATCAGAAAGAAGCAGAGAATTGAAGGTTTTGACTAGAAGAAATAAAAGACCACTGCTTCAACTGTGTTGATTTCAAACATGCAAAGTACTGGTGTGACCATCATGCAGGATTCTTCAAGACCATCGGGCACTGCGTGAAGGAGTTAACTATCACTTCCTGCGTCCACTGTGTGGCGCTAAAGAACATGCACTAATCATACATGGTGTTGCTCTGTATCAAGTGTAGATCACACAATAAAACTCCAAAATAGCCTTTAAATGTCCTCAGCCCAGGACTCTTATCAAGCAAGTGAAATGTGGAAATGTTCTGATGATGTGGAGCTGAGGTAACACAGTTACTAATTTTAAAACAAGGTAGCACTGTTACAAATTGTGGAACAAGGTAGCACTGTTACTAATTCTGGAATAAGCTAGCACTGATACTTACTTTGGAACTCAGAATTTGTAGTATCACCACAGCAACGCCTTTTGAGGAAACCTGAAAAGCTACGCAATTTAGCATCACAAATGTCTATAGATTGCATTGCCCAAATTTGAAGTCGAACTGGTTAATTCTCTAGGAGGGGTTTGGTAAAGTACAGAGCCTGTAAATGGCGAAAAATGGCATGTTAAATTCAAAATGGCTGACTTCCTGTTGGGTTTAGGGTATGGCACCCAGAGGCTATTTTGTATGTCTTAGGGTGATACATGTACCTTCCAAATTTCGTACATGTAGGTGAAACGTAGGACAGGGGCTGCTTCGTTGAAATTTTGAAGTGGGCGCAATGAAGCCATTTTGCCACGCCCATTCCCAGACTATACCAGAAAACAAAATACACACCTTCTGACGCGTGTACCAAGTTTCCTGAGTTTTCAGGTATCCCTAGCTGTTTTGAAGGCTAAAGTCATTAGGGGGTGCTATAGAGCCGACATGCCACCCCCAAGCCCAAAAGTGAACTCAAATTGTAGTATTAAAAGTCTGGGCGAAGTTAGTTAAAAGTCTGGGCGCAAAGTTTCGTGACTTTTTCAGCATCCTAAAGGCCTCAAATGTGTTAAAAAATTTAAATTGATGTAGGAAATCCAAAATGGCTGACTTCCTGTTGGGAAAACTCTCTCAAAAGAAACTGAATTATGTTCTTTATGATGAGAGCAATGAAACCAGTTTCAGTGCCAGGACTCTAATTAGATGCAAAATGACAACAAACAGAAACAAGCCAACTTCAAAGTGATGCAAAACCACTACAGAGATACAAAACGATTACAAAGAGGCGCTAAATGACTGTAGAGAAAGCAAATTGACTATGAAGTGCCACAAAACGACTACAAACACAAACAAAGGACTACAAAGAAACACAAAGGTACTACAAAGAGATGCATAATGTCTGTTGGTGGGGGCTATTACATGTCTGTGCCCATGGGCTCATTGTCTCATAACCCATGGATCTGGATGTGCCTGAAGAGGGTCTTAAAAGATCTGGGATGCATTATCTAATCTGCTTGTTTTCATAGACTCAAGTGGAGAAGCAAAGGGACAGAAAGCCACTTGAGGCGCTGATGCTAAATCCTCTCTACCACTGACTGTGATCTCCTGTGACATAAAGCTTTCAAAGGAGACAATACCAGTGCAGGAGAGATGCATCAAGAAAATGGAGATGGGGGTTTTAAGTGGAGGCGAGGAAGCAGGTATATGTTTGGGGAAAGTAATAGAGGAGGTGAATTGGGTGCCAATAGGTGTCCTCATTCAACAGTGAGATGATTCAGCCTGCAACAGCCAATACAGGAGCAGATCAGTGTTACAACATGCTGAAGCCTTAAATCCTAATTTTCTACCTAACCGATTCACTATTCAAGGTGTAGTTAGAGCGATATCTCTATGGTTATACACATATACCACACCAGCTCTTGTCCTATAAATGTCGCCCAGCTCAAATCTGATGGATATAATTAATTTACCTGATTACACACAGTATTCATAAAGATTGAAATTAAGTTTCATAGGCTTGCATGATGTTTTGATAGGCTGAAAAAAGTCAAATCTCTTCAACATTTTGTATTTGAATTTTCCTACTTCACAACTGCAGCACTCTTTTTAGAGTGTTTCTCCAAATGGTGATCTGAAAACTGGTGCACATATGTTGGGTGAAATTCAGTGCCCCATATCGCTATTTTCCAAGCTACTGTAGCTGTCATATGCTGGCTTTTGAGGCTTTTGTAATACGAAAGTGGGCATGGTTTCATCAAAAGTAGGTTGGAAAAACAATAGACGCCTCTAGGATCCCAGCTTCTTTTTTTTCAGACCAGAGCTGTCAGACAATGCTGCCAGAAATTGCGTGATTCACAAACTTGCAACTGTGAGGGCAGATCTCTGAAAAAGTAGGTGTAAACTCAGCTCTAAAAGAACAGTCTGCAATACAAGTACAAATGTACATCTGCAAAAATTTCAAAATGAAGACTTGCCCTTTTGAAACTCAAGTTTCAACATTTAAAAATTTTCGCCCCAACATATGCGCACCAGTTTTTAGATCACCATTTACAAGGTTTCAAACCTGAAAAACAAACTAATATACAGGGAGAACAGTGACAAATTTGAAACTCTGAAAATGTGTTGGAGAAACACTGTGCAAAGAGTGCTGCAGTTGTGAAGAAGGAAAACTCAAATACAAAATAATGTTTGAAGAGATTTGAAATTTTCCTTCAGCCTATCAAAACATTCAAAACTTTGTTTAAATCTTGCAAAACTTTTTTTTAGTAGATTTCTAGCTTTCAAACATTGAGTTTCAACCTTCCGGAGCTTTTTTTCAGTTTCGAGATATGGCATAATATTTATCCCATTGCAGAATAGCCAAAACTGTACACAAGCAGAACTACTCTAATTTTATAATAAAATGTATCAAGTGGAAGTAATAGTACTCAAATAAATAATGTTTATCTTAAAACAAAGGAAAAAAAAGGCCTCCCGACTTTGGACCATCCCCTTCAATTAGAAGAACCCAAATATGTCAAAATAATATAACAGTATTGGTACAGCTTGTTTCAGCATTAATAAATAAAATATGCAAAGCATAACGAATTTAAAAAGGTGTAGTTCAATTTAACATTAATATTTGCTTAATGGAACAATCATTTAAAAAAGCCACACATTAGAAGGAGTGAAATTAGCAATTGCCTAATTCATAGCAAATTATATATGTATTCTGTTTCTCCAAACAGAAACACATTTGTCCAAGTTACAAAATAATTATGATGGGGACAATAAAGCGCTGTAATAGAGACAGGATTGTCATCCTCTATGTATGGCAAATCACAACTTATTGAGCCATGCCATGGTGCACACGAAAGCCATATTTTCAGAGTGACAATTTGTTTAACAATACATTTTGCAAAGAAAGGCTCACATTGAAAATAAATTTGGGGTAAAATAATAAGAATAAAAGGACCTCCCCTGCTCTCCCAAAAATGTCAGACTAGAAAAAATACATAACCTTCCCTCTTTTCTCCCCCCTTCTGCCTCCTAATAATTTTTGTACAGTCCCTAAATGACATCAACCACAGATAGTCTTCCTTGGGTAAAAGTAGTCAATTTATGATTAAATGTCACATCATCATCTCCTGATTAGATCATTAGTTAAACATATGTATGTGTCCCATGCAAATGTTACATCAATATTATATTAATTATTACTACAGCAGTAAATAAACACAGTTTCTTATGCATGTTGCTTATAGGTGAAGTAAACACCAGAGGTGTTTTGCTACAAACAGAAACTGCAGGAGCTACTTAAGATATGTTGCAAGTTCCTCCTCTTGGTGGTATTCCTTGGTGGAAGGGTGGTCAGAGCATTCGCATTGTTGGGAACCCTTCTGCAGCAGGTATCTCTGGGTCACAAGCTTTTTGCCCCTTAACATGTACACCTTGCTGGAGAGGGGCAGCGAAGACTAAATTAGCCTTCATCTGCAGAAGGATTCTAACTGCGTGAAGGATTCTAACTTTGTGTTCCAAACCAACCTTCTGTAAGAAATATCACACTGATGTTGCTGGGAAACCATGGCAGCCGACTTCAATGGGGAATAGGGTTGCATGCCATCCTTCATCATGGTACTTGGCTTTCCTCAGTTGGTGAGAGATGGCTAGCCTGTCCTCCCAGGGCACTGTGATTTTGACTACTGTGTTTTTTGTGCTCCTGGATAGAAGAACAATGTCTGGTCTGAGTGAGGTTACTGCCACCTCTTCTGGAAAGACAAGTTTCTTCTTCAGGTCCACTTGCATCTCCCAGTCAGAAGCTCCATGCAAAATGGAGGGTGGGTTCTTGGCAGTTATTCTTGCCCTAGGAGCCTTATCTCCTTCCCTTTGGAAATTGACAACTCCCGGTAATGATGCCTGGTGTTTGTTGGCTTTGACCCTCTGCAGGTCCATCCATCTGGCAATTTCCTCCACCTGTATCGGCTTTCTCACAGTGCTTTGGAACATCCAGTCAAGATGTGATTCAGGGTGCAAAGGGTTGCTCCACACTGCTTACAGGATGGGTCTTCTTCTTTCAGAATCAGAAATACTTTCTTCTTCTTCTTTGCCCCAGATCTTTCGGTTGTTTGGAGTTGGCAAGAGGTCAGCCACAGCACGCAGGAGGAAGGTCAACTTGCTCTGGTCGCTACCCCAGAGTTCCTTCTAGGACAGCGATCGCTCAAGTGCCTGGTCCCAACACTGTAAATGGTAAATGTACTGTACTTATATAGCGCCTTTCTAGTCTTTCTGACTACTCAAAGCATTTAACTTCCCTGCCCCTGGCAGGTGAGCCCTACCACTTTTATGTGGTGGTCTTCTTCTGCTGCCTCTTGGACCCTCTGTACCATGAGTCCTCTCTTGCCTTTGGCATTGGCCTTGCTCCATCTCTTGCCGTTGTAGTTTCCAAGTCCTAGCCATCCTTGACAGACCACTCCGACAATCCACTGATGTTTCCAGAATGTTTCTGCTTCCATCACTGCTTTCTTAGGTTTCCACTTCCTGTCGCACTTGCACTTCCTCGTCTTGTTAGCGTGTCAGACTTTCTCATCCTCAAACAGAATCAATGTGCTGACTGCTCTTGCCTTGGGGGCTTTGAATTCTTCCACCACAAATGATACTGGTAAGTGACAGCAGAGACACTCGGAGCCTGTGGCAGGGGATACAGACCATTACGGACTACAAACCCCCACAGCGGACCTGTGACAGCAACATCTCTCTGCTAAACGAGCTGAACGCCTTCTTCGCTCGCTTTGAGGCACAAAACAGCTCCACTGCACAGAAGACTCCACCTCTCCCAGTGACCAGGTGATGATGCTGACCCCGGACAGCGTGAGGAGATCCTTCAGCAGGATCAATGCATGCAAAGCTCCGGGTCCTGACAACATTCCTGGGCGTGTACTGAGAGACTGTGCAACAGAACTCACTGATGTCTTCACAGACATTTTCAACATCTCACTTAGTCAGGCTGTTGTTCCCACATGCTTCAAAGCTACCACCATCATTCCAGTCCCGAAGAAGCCATCTCCATCCTGCTTCAATGACTACCGTCCTGTTGCACTTACTCCCATCCTCATGAAGTGCTTCGAACGGCTAGTCATGCACCACATCAAGTCTGCCCTCCCCCCCTCCCTGGACCCATTCCAGTTTGCGTATCGGTCCAACCGGTCGACTGATGATGCCATCTCAACTACCATCCACTCAGCACTCACACATCTAGAGAAAAAGGACTCATACGTCAGAATGCTGTTCATAGAATTCAGTTCAGCATTCAACACAATCATCCCTCAACAGCTCATTCACAAACTGGTCAAGCTGGGGCTCAACACCTCGCTGTGCAACTGGCTGTTGGACTTTCTGACTGGAAGACCTCAGGCAGTACGTGTCAGCAGCAACACATCCAGCATCATCACACTGAACACTGGGGCCCCCCAAGGATGTGTGCTGAGCCCCCTCCTTTTCACTCTGCTGACACACGACTGCACACCGTCACTCAACTCCAACCTCTTCATTAAGTTTGCGGATGACACGACTGTGGTGGGTCTCATTAGCAACAGAGATGAGACAAACTACAGGAGCGAGGTGAGTCGCCTGGCCGGGTGGTGCAGTGACAACAGTCTCTCTCTGAACGTGGAAAAGACGAAGGAGATTGTTGTCGACTTCAGGAGAGTGCACACTCAGCATGTTCCTCTGACCATCAACGGTGCGACTGTGGAGAGAGTGAGCAGCACCAAGTTCCTGGGTGTGCACATCACAGAGGACCTCTCCTGGACCATCAACACTGCAGCACTGGCCAAGAAATCACAGCAGCGTCTCTACTTCCTCCGCAAACTGAGGAGAGCCAGAGCCCCACCCCCCATCATGTACACCTTCTACAGAGGCACCATCGAGAGCATTCTGACTAGCTGCATCACTGTGTGGTATGGCGCCTGCAACGCGTCCTGCCAGAAGACTCTGCAACGCACAGTAAGAGCAGCTGAGAAGATCATTGGTGTCTCTCTCCCCTCCCTCCAGGACATTTATGGAACCCGTCTCACTCGCAAAGCCCTCTGCATTGCAGGTGATCCCACACACCCGTCACACAGCTTCTTCAGTCTGCTGCCATCAGGGAGGAGACTGCGGAGTCTCCAGGCCAGGACCAACAGACTGAAGGACAGCTTCATCCATCAGGCTGTCAGGAAGCTGAACTCGCTCCCAAACTTGCCCCCGTCCCTCATCTGCCCCAGGCACCACTGAACTATGAACCCCCCCCCCCAGATCCCACATCCTCAGGACCTTCCACTGACATACGATGTCATGCACCAGTCACTTTGTGTAGCATTGGTCTGCTCACTACCTCATTCACCATGGAACTGACGCCATTCTACAACCTCAGTCAGTTTAATTAAAATAAGCTCTATCTTTTTATCTGCACTGTTTGTTCACTGGTTTGCACTTTATCTGCCATGTGCCTTCCGCTGCTTTTAGTCAACCTATTTTTATTTTATTTTTTATTTATGTCTCTTTTTTGTATTCCCTTATTGTATAGTTTTAGCTTATATTTTATATTTGATCTAGATTTTAGGCTCTACTGTTAGTGTTATCTGTATGCACCTGGGGGCTGAGGGTAACGCAATTTCGATTCTCTGTATGTATGTAATGTACGTGTGGAAGAATTGACAATAAAGCAGACTTGACTTGACTTGGAGGTCTTGCTGTATAGGCTGACTGAGCTGAAAGTTGGGTGTAAACCCAGCCATCTTCACACGAATTTCCTGCACAGTCTCTCCATTGCTTCCACTTAAGTCATGGGAAAGTCATACAGCAGGAATGACCATTGCAGTCTGGGAATGATGCCATGCTAGAAGTACCACACCTTAAACCTCCCAAGCAGCTGGCCAATTGCCTTGAGCCAGATGTTTAGTTGAGCCATGGTGTCTTTGAGGTTGTGTCTGTCCTTCAGGGTGCTGTCATAATTCTTTCCAAGACATCGGATTCCTTGTTCTTGAATTGTTGCAATCTCAGACCCTTAAATGCTGAAAAAGTTTTGTCAGCTTTCCTTTCAGGATACTTAGGCTCCTAGATTTTTCTGGTTTGAATTCCATCTGGATATGTAGCCATCTTCTCCACCGAGCTTAGGATCCTCCATGTTCCTTGGATCGATGGGGATTATGTTGAGCATAATTTTGGCCAATATCAAAATTTTAGATTACACTCTAAAATTTCTAGACTAGCAAAAGTCTTTACATTCACCGCCCTTAGTCTGCCAGTAGACATCCAGCTGGAAAAATGTATTTGTCAAGATTAGCTAAAGCAATTTGATTTTGGTTGTTGTAACTACCACTTTAAGCCCTCATTGTGTTACAATAAGAGTTGCTATTGCTGCTAGCCATACAAGTTGAACCTACTCTGTAGGAATTGTAAGAAGGTTCTGCATTTGAATACCACACATTCAATGCAATCTAGTCAAGCTGTCAGTTGTTAATTTAAGTGCTCCTCCTTTTTGTTAAGACACAGCGTGCCACCAGCCCTGTGTAACATAGAGAGTTTGTTCCAGGCTGTCACTGCCATGCATTTCAGCCTGATTAAGAATATAGCATGAGATAGAGCGTGCTACCAGCCTTGTGTAGTTTTGTACCCAGCTGTAACTTCCATGTGTGTCAGTCTGTGTAAACTTTAAAAAACATCCTCTTACTGTTACTGTCCTGCATCTCAGTTGGTGCATGTTGAAATTTTGGAAAGCAAACCTATTCTTGTAAACCTGCTTTGCCTTTAGTGGCCACATTCTGATGCCCACTAGACCCACTAGGTGGTGCCATAGCTACCCCTCTACCCCTCTGTAGAGGTACTTCTGATAGTGTAGACTACATTGTTAGGTTAGGCCAGTGTACCGCCCAAACTACACTACAGGGTGTCTGCCAACGCAACACCATAGCCAACCACCTTGCCTTATTGTACAAAACAACCAGCTTAATTTCACCCTCCATTCCAGACCAACAATGAAGAGCCCCTGCCCCTGTGTAGAGCAGTTTATTTCTTCCCTAGCACAGAGCCTAAAGCCTGGCTACCCTGAATTCATCAGCAGGTTGAATTTCAGTGAGTGCAGCAAAGAAATAGACGTGCTCCTCAGTGAAAAGTGTGATGTGCAAACCACATCCACAGGCCCCTTGTTGACATGTTTGCTTCTGAACTTCCACAGGCAACAAGCCTTGCCTTTTAGAGCAAAGCAGCCCTAGAAATGGAGATAGAGTCCCTTAGAGCACAAAATGCTTGTCTCCTGCACAAAGTTAAGACGGCTAATAAGAAAGCCATGCGCTACTTAGAAGACCTGCACTCAGCAGAATCCGATTTCTTTTCACACAAGGAGAAATTGTTAGGGATTAGATCAGAACGTCCTTCCCCACCACAGACGTTCAGCCAATGTGATTCAGGTTACTCCGATTCACACTCTTCCCTTAGTGACAGATTAACTCCCCCTCCACTCAGAAGATGGCAACAGTCTCCAACCGGCCCAGAGTCCTTGGGAATGAGGTCAGTTCATTAGCCTTCACTGAGAAACAAAGGTAATAGCTACATGACTTCCCATCTCTCTGAGACTGACAGTGAGGAAATATGTATTTTATCCTCCATGAAATATTGTACCCCATCATGTTCTTATCAGCCACTGATGCAAGACACATTCATCAGTACTCATCCCTCCAAAAGTGGGACTAGAACATTTCAGAGCTATTCAGCTCCTGCCTCTCAACCAGAGAGAAATGTAGTACATGATGTACACGTCTACAGAAGTGCTAACTTAGTCTCGTCTTCATCGGAAATGACCTCACAGTGTCCCCGCCTTGAAGTGCTTGAGTTTATAGCTAAGGATATTGAACATTTTGATCCAGACAACTCGCCACATTGATGACTATTTTAGTGAATTAGATCACCATCTAATTGATTTGCCCCATGCAACCCAAAGGGAGAAAGAGGGAAGACCAGCTCTAAAGCTGTCAAGTTTATTCAGTCTCAACCTCCCAGTGTCAGAAATGACTACAGAGAGCTCCTTTAAGCAAAATCAGAAGAATTCTCTACTACTGCTGATGAGATCGCCTCAATGGTTGCAGCCCTCCAAATTAAACATTCTCGCGTTACAGCGCGTCTGAATGCTTCTCTGGCTACCTGAAGCGTTACAGCCCTGAGCCACGAGTTAAGAAAAACTTAAGGCACTACAGCTCCAGAGTTAGCTCTCACAGTATTAGCTAACAACACAGTCCACCCCTGTAATGACTGTGAGATAGATGCTAGCTCAGCATGCCTTACGTTTCCTGCAGTTACATAGGCAAACTTGGTTTTGTTAGCAACAGCAGCAAACTCCATATTTCTGAACTCAATAATAGCTAGACATGCTATTACCTGAGAAAAGCATAAATGCTAGTTGGACTCAGACATCACTGTCCATTTTGCATGTACACATGGACCAGCTCCTTTGTAGTATTTTGACAGTAAGACCACTAGTTAAAACCCTAGCTTAGGACACACCCAATTATGTCGTGCCACTGTCTCTACATTTCACCTTAACTAATTTACATAACCTTCCTGTTCTCGCTAACCCCAAGAGTAAGTGAGAAACATGGGTTATGTATTTTATGATGCTATTTGTCATGTTTATCTGGATTTTGTTTTGTAACTTATTGACTATTTTGCTTAGCCAAGACAGACAGTGCAGACCAATGCCCAGAACTGACAATCATCTCTTTTCAACTATGGACAACTAATTGACAGTTGTGCTCTCAGGACCACACATTGAAAGCAATACTTAGACCAAAAGGGGAAATGTTGGGACTCCACAGTTGAATTCATTATTATTAACTGAACTTTTGTTTTGTCCCACAATCCTGAGAGCCATTGAATGCAGCATTGGCCAGTATGACCTGTGACCCAGATGTCACCAGGTCAATAAAAAGGTCAGCGATTATTTGTTGTCTCTTTCTCCTGGAATCCTTCACTGTGGTGGAAAGCCGTGGCTGTCTCCCTCTCAGTGTCGTCTGCTCACCAGCAGACACCCACCTGAACTCTCTCCTCCTGGCTTCGCCGTGTAATCTGCTCAGAGCAGGAACACACAGCAGAACCAAAGTCTCCTAATCTACCACAGTGCTGTGAAGGCATGTTAGAGCTCTGCAATAAATTTAGCGCCAATGGCTATTGCACAAAGCCTGCTAGTTAACTTTAAGGAGCACAAAGCAAGTGCTGTCTTATTTTATGGGCATGTTGAAAGTGGAAGTGTGGAAGCAGTGAAGAAGGTCTCTGTAATTATCTATACTGTGTTCTAATACAGCCAAATTCAGGTTACAGTTGTTCTCATTTACATATTTTTCTGTTGCTGTTGTCAAACAATGAAATGAGCATGACATAGTTATTTAATCATGTCTCATAAATACTACATGTACCAGTCATTCTGCACTGAAGTGATAAAATATTTTTTTATTATCGCAACGTCATCTGATGTCCAGGTATTCAGCTATATTGACATTTAAAATGAACGATCACAGAGAGATCTGGACAAGGGCCAGCACAGAGAGAAAAATATGCATTTGTAAATTTTACTGGTACATACTCTACTTTTGACCTTACCTTGCATACAGGGGCAAATCAGTAATGAATTACATATACTCTCATTACTGTAAGTCATTTTTGCTGTACTTGTACTTTTACTTAAGTACACTTTATCACAAGTATTGTACTTTGCCAGCTTTCAAGTCACATCTGTTACAGAGTAAAAACAAAAGTCACATGAAAAAGCCCCGATAAATTGTGTGAGAATGAAACAAAAGAAAGGACCCGAATCAGCAGCTGCAGCAGAGAAGAAGCTGCTGGTGTGTCTGCGGCCACAGGAGCGCAGAGCTCCAGAGAGCTCCAATTTATTTTGTAGCTTAAGTGTTTTTTTAATTCAACAGTAATATCATATATCATCAGATAAGATCCTCCTTTCCACTGTAACATTTACTCAGACTACATTTTAGATGACCAACTTTTTACTTTTATCTAAGTAAATGTTATTTTTTCTCAAGTATGTTTGAGTGTTTTTCCTTTTTTGTAAACACAGCAGTAACAAAGAGTTCACCAGAACATTGGTCTACACAATCAGCATGAATAATAGTGACAGAAATGTTAAATAAAAGTAAAAGTCAGGATATAATAAAAACTCGGACGACAAAGGAGCATTACAATGACAGTGTTATAAGCAAGGTACAGAAGGGGGGTCTATAATTAGTCAATGAGAATGCCTGCAAGTATTGAAGCCACTGTGGAATGTGAAATGGAAAAATTGAGTCTATATCTTCACGAACTGTCCCTTTGAAGAGTGAAGCAGGCAGGTCAAGTATTCCAGAGTAAAACACTCCATGATTATCTTATGCCAGTCAGCTTTAGTGGGAGGTTTGTTATTTATCCGTGACATAAAGATCCTAGTGCGCATGCGCCAGCCCGCATGCTGCCTGTTGCCGTAGCTCCGTCTCGTCGTCTTACTTTTTCCAACTTTTAACTTTCCTTTTTTCTTCCAAACTTGAGTAACTTGTGTGTAAGTGTAATTTAAACTACGCTCTTTGCGAATATGAGGGTAGAAAGTGTTTTTGTACTTTTTTTCGCCGTGGAACTTCTTCTCCTTCTACTCGGTCAGGGCACCGCTGCAGATCAGCTGTTTGGCCGCATTGTTTACACCAGGGAACAGCTGATCGCGCTGAAGCCGAGCAGCATGGCGCCCAGGACTACCGATGTCTCCACTGAGATCTGGAGGAGGACACACCGAGGATGCAGAGGTGAAACGAAGCGGCGAGGGAAGAGAGAGGGGTGCAGACAAAAGAGACTTAAGAATAAGAGATTTAAGCCGTGTCTGCCTTCTCTCGTCATGGGCAACGTGAGATCGCTGGCGAATAAAATGGACGAGCTAACGGTGTTAGCCCGGAGTCAGACGGAGTTTCGTGAGTGTAGTTTGATGTGTTTCTCAGAGACATGGCTACACCAGGATATCCCGGTTCATAACGTTTCCATTGACGGCTTTCAGACTGTTCGGGCCGACAGGGATCACACCGGGAGCGGTAAGCGGAAAGGCGGCGGGCTTGCTGTTCTGGTCAACAACAGATGGTGTAACCCTGGTCACATTACCATCAAGCAGAGTATCTGTAGCCCAGACATTGAACTGTTAGCTGTGGGACTCCGGCCATATTATCTGCCACGTGAATTTTCACATGCCATTGTTGTGGCTGTTTACATCCCCCCCTCTGCTAACCCGGCATCGGCGTGCAACGCCATTCACACCGCTATAGCACATCTCCAGACTCAACACCCGAGTGCACTCATATTAATCTCGGGTGACTTCAATCATGTCAGTGTTTCAACAACACTGACTAATTTCACCCAGTATGTGAGCTGTCCTACTAGAGAGGAGAGGACACTGGACCTGCTGTATGCTAACGTTAAGGATGCATACAGCTCTTCCCCCCTCCCCCCTCTGGGTAGGTCAGACCACAACCTGGTTTACCTTATACCCTGCTATGTGCCTCTGGTTAAAAGGCAGCCTGCAACCACAAGGACAGTGAGGAGATGGTCAGGGGAGGCCTATGAGACACTGCAGGAATGTTTTGAGGTGACAAATTGGGATGCACTCTGTGAGCCTCATGGAGAGGACATTGACGGGCTCACTGAGTGCGTCACTGGCTACATTAACTTCTGTGTGGACTGCAATGTCCCAACCAAGATGGTCCATTGTTATCCAAATAACAAACCGTGGGTAACAAAGGACATCAAGGACATCCTGAATGCCAAGAGGAGGGCCTTTACTGATGGTAATAGGGAGGAGGTGAGGGCAATCCAGGCCGACCTGAAGGTGAAAATCAGGGAAGCCAAGGAGAAGTACAGGAGGAAGCTGGAGCGGAAACTCCAGCAGAACAACATGAGGGAGGTCTGGAGCGGCATGAAGACCATCACTGGCTTCAGACCGACTGGCAGCAGAGGAGTTGAAGGCAGCTTGGACAGGGCCAACGAACTTAATCTGTTCTTTAACAGATTCGACACACCGGCTCCTGCTCATCCCCCCTCTAACTCAGCTGCTGTCGGCCCTCAGGCTCCTCTGAGTACTCTGCTCCCCCCTCCCCATCAGGCTAACGGCCCTCTCCAGACCGACGACTCCCCCCCCTCCCCCACCTGTAACTTCTGCTGTGTGCCTGACTGCTGACCAGGTGAGAGGACAGCTGATGAAGCTCCACTCAAACAAGGCTGCAGGCCCCGATGGCGTTAGCCCCGGGGTGCTAAAAGCCTGTGCCCCCCAGCTATGTGGAGTCCTTCAACATGTCTTCAACCTGAGCCTGAGTCTTCAAAGGGTCCCTGTTCTGTGGAAGACATCTTGCCTCGTTCCTGGTGCTGGGGTGCTCCAGTGCTTTCAACACCAGCCGGCCTGCCCTGCTGGGCGAGAAGCTGGCAGTGATGCAGGTGGATGCCCCCCTTGTGTCCTGGATTGTGGACTACCTGACTGGCAGACCACAGCACGTGCGCCTGCAGCACTGTGTGTTGGACAGCGTGGTCAGCAACACTGGGGCCCCTCAGGGGACTGTCCTCTCTCCCTTCCTCTTCACCATCTACACCACAGACTTCAGCTACCACACAGAATCCTACCACCTTCAGAAGTTTTCTGATGACTCTGCTGTGGTGGGATGTGTCAGCGGTGGTGATGAGACGGAGTACAGGGCTGTGGTGGGTAACTTTGTTTCATGGTGTGAGCAGAACCATCTGCAGCTCAATGCGACAAAGTCAAAGGAGCTGGTTGTAGATCTACGGAGGGGCAAGGCACCAGTGACCCCGGTTTCCATCCAGGGGGTCAGTGTGGACATTGTGGAGGACTACAAGTACCTGGGAGTACACTTAGATAACAAACTGGACTGGACCAAGAACACTCAAGCTGTTTACAGGAAGGGCCAGAGCCGCCTCTATTTTCTGAGGAGGCTGAGGTCCTTCAAGATCTGCCGGACAATGCTGAAGATGTTCTATGAGTCTGTGGTGGCCAGTACTATCCTGTATGCTGTTGCATGCTGGGACAGCAGGTTAAAGGTAGCGGACGCAAACAGACTCAATAAACTGATCCGTAAGGCCAGTGACATTGTGGGGGTGGAGCTGGACTCTCTGGCGGTGGTGTCAGAGAGGAGGATGCTGGCCAAACTACACGCCATCTTGGATAGTGTCTCCCACCCGCTCCATGACGTGCTGGTCAAACAAAGGAGCACCTTCAGCGGAAGACTCATCCCACCAAAAAGCACCACAGAGCGCCACAGGAAGTCATTCCTGCCTGTGGCCATCAAACTATTTAATTCCTCCCCCTAAGGGTTAGTCTGTTTGACCCTAGGTCACTAAACTGGACATTGAGCATTACATCTCTGCCATAATTAATAGTAATTGTGCAATATTCTGTGTACTACTCCCGTGCAATAGTTTTTCTTATTTATTGTTATTGATATTATATACCTCTATTACTCTCGACAGTACATGCACCTCCGCTTATTACTATTACTTATTACATATTTGGTTACATTGTATTTTATACTGTACTTTCATCATCAACCAGTAAACCCCCTTGGTACTCGACACTGAGTTTATCTTATACTTATACCGACCTGATACTTAATTTATTTTCTGACCTGTTTTATAGTGTTTATAGTGTATCATATCGTTTTCTAGTATTTTCTCCTGTGTCCACTGACGTAAAGGCAAGCTAGTGTAACAAAGAGTTTCCCTACGGGGATCAATAAAGTATTTCTGATTCTGATTCTATGCACCCTATTTTGCACTGCTGAGTTTTTGTTAACTTGTAACTATAACCAACTGCGTTAACATAAAGATATACTTCATGTGGCAGGCCAGTACTGAGTGTGAAATACAAACAAACAAAAACACAGAACCATAGTATTAAGGAATAATAAGAAACAGTAGGGGAGGGGGGGCAATTAGGGGCAAGAATTAATATCACCAAACAAGTGGCACAACCCATTTGACAGGGACCCACCGAAACACCCGTAAAAGATCATTATACAATAAACAAAATATGTTAATTCATGTTAAACAATAAATGTGATACGGCATCTTATATTCAGACAACTGGACTGATGTGGGCTAAGCGTTGGCACAAGTATCAATTAGCAAACTACCCTTCGTTTAAACCATATATATATATTCGGACAAAAAATAGGCACCAGTATAAATGACCCACTGTCCAGACTTAGCTCTGCGTATTTATCAGCCTTGGCTTGCAAGAGCTAGCTTCATTAAACTTCTGTTTCCGAAGCACTACAGCAGAAAGGTCGTGATAAAAGGAGATTTTCCTTCCCTCTAGGGTGATGTTGCCGTTGCCCGCTTTGCGCCTTATTGCTGTCATCACGTTCTGCTTATCGGGAAATGCGTGGAATCGAATGATGATTGGGTGCGGGCGCTGGTCAGAGCCAGGCTTGGGCGCTAGACAGCCCTTTCTAGCTTGATATGGCCTCCCTTGGTATCCACGTTGAGAAAATTCCGAAGCCAATCCTCATCAAAGTCAGAAGCATTCATCCCCTTAATATTCTCTGGCATGTTAAAAATGCATATGTTCTTTCGTCGTCTGTTCTCGAGCTTGTCTACATGGTCTAAGAGAGATCTGATTTTCCTTTCTGGGGCTAGAATTTCAGTAACTTGGGATAATGTACATTCTTGTTATTCTTTTATTTTACATGACCTTGTGTATAGTTTTATTTATACCTGTACTTTTTGTACCTTCTGGCTTTATAAATGCATTTTTATAAAGGAAAGAAGAGTACAGAGATGTGGTAAAAAGGCTCCCTGCTGTAGTAATAAAAACACCCAGCAGAGTTCATATGCCTGGTCACTCTAAGAAAAATAATGGCGGCCCCTGAGCCCACTGAAGCATGTTCCTCCTCTGACAGGATGTGAGTTTGCTGAGTAAGATGTGATGTGAGATTTACCCCAGTTGTAGCCCCGGGAGACAAGGCCCTTGCAACGATGATCCCTGTCATCCCAAGGTCAGGGCGGTTTTTCACATCATTATCACTCCTCTGTCATCCCATTCTGCCTCCGTCTCCCATTGCAAGTCCCAGCTGCAACTACTGGGTGTCCCAGTAAGTGATGGAGGAGGAGTGCTCGTGTCATTATACCACCACAGTAAACTTTAGTAACGGTCTGACAGGCTCAAACACACAGCTTACCTCAGTGATGTCATGTCCGAGTCGAGAAAAACTATGACCTCAGGGAGAGAGGAGGCAGCTGAAATTGAAGGTTCTGCAGTTTGTTGTGGAACAAGAGTCTGGAGCAAAAAGACAGTTAAAATGTACTGGGACTCACAATAGCTCCAGGAACTTCTCTCTGCTTTCTCTCCACTGTTCTGTTTACTCTCCCCTGGCATTTGTTCACCATTGTACGCCATTTCATTCAGTAGAGGGAAAATAAAGTATATGAGCTAACCCCATCGCTAACGGGGCAATTCACATATCGACTCCTGTCTCACACAGTTTTTACTGTGAGGAGGTTAAACAAAAGTTCATCCAGTAGTTGAGATATTTCAGTTTGGATTAAATTGGTGGACTGACTGACCATCAGACAGACTGACATTTCCATATGTAGAGCCATACTGCTAGCATGGCTAAAAAGCATTTCCCACTTTTAAGGTATTCAGTGTGATCATCCCCTTTATATTAGTTTGACACTGATGCATATTGTGAATTTTTATCATACATATTTATGCTGATTAAAAAAGTAGACTCAGTAAATTAAAAGGCTGGGAGACTTGAGTTTAGATCGATTTACACCTTCCACTACATCCCTGTGTTGTAGTCAGTCAAGCAGGTTGCACACGGAAACGCAGACACGTAGACAGAGCAGGTGGAGTTCAATAGTTTAATGATAAGAAAAAGGTTTACACAGGTTACAGACAGGAGTTGAAATAAGGGAAGTTGTCCAACACAGGCAGGCTCGACAGGTAGCAGGCAAAGTCCAACATAAACAAAGTACAAAGCCACAGAACATACAATAAACAAATGCAGGTACGTTTGATGTAGTGACACTGATGATCTGACCCAGAACAAGGAGCAGCCTTAAATACACAGGTGAGGGCAGCATAACTAGACACAGGTGAAACTAATTAGGGCAGGGCAAACAATCAAAACTGGAGGGAAAAGCAAACAAAGACAGTTAGCAAAACTACACAAAATAAAACAAGAAATAACAGAACACAAACCCATGACACCCTGAGTGTCAAGACTGTCTGAGTCCAAGACCAAATTCCAAAGTCAAAGTATTTCTGCCCACAGTTAATTCTTATCAGATTTATGGATGCTGTTTTCTATTAGAACTATCTCTCCCAGTTGTCTGCTGGCCATATTCCCATTTCACAGTGAAGGCATAGACAGCCTTCATTAGAGCGTGTCTCCATGCTTCATCTTATCTATTGTAAATAGTTTTAAAGTTTTAGATTTAAAACTTTAAAACTATTCACTAAAAATGTGACCATATCACCCCCGTTTTAGCATCCTTGCACTGGCTGCTTGTATTTTAGGATTGATTTTAAAATTATTTTTATTACTTTTAAGTCCAGGCATGGGCTGGCCCCTCCCTATATTTCTGACCTTTTATAGCCCTATGAGCCAGGACGCAGACTGAGATCCTCTGGTAGGGCGTTGCTAAGGCCATTCCAAGGTCTAGGCTGAAAACCAAAAGAGACAGGGCCTTTACTGTCAGGGCCCCTATTCTGGAACAATCTGCCAGAGGAGATCAGGCTTACTTCTTAAAACATATCTTTATAAAAAAGCTTTTATTGTGTGATGCCTGTTTTTATTTTATCTTTTATTTTGACTTGTTTGTGTGTTTTATATTGATTATTGTAAAGCACCTTGTTACCTGTATTGAAAAGTGCTATACAAATAAAGCTCTTATCAGTTACCAGCGAGCTGGCAGTGGGACACTCTGTGCCGGGCCACTTAACCCTACAGGGATGCTAACCCTTTTAGGGAAAATTAGGGGCTGGTACTCATACAAGTTTTCCTTACGGCTTCACTGAAAAACTGCATTTCACGGTTTGGCCACCAAGGGGGCAGCCAAGATCCACAGACAGGATTATAAAGTACTTTAAATGCGAGCCCTGGCAATTACGGATTCTTCATATGCACATTCCTTATTATAACAATCTCTCTTTATTATATCCTTATCACCCCAAACACACATGTCACACAGGTCTAGGAAACTGTACCCCCTCCAGCTGGATCTCCATGCCCCAGGATGGGCACTCATTCCTGGGGAAGAAATCTCTCCATAAGCCCCTGGCTCTTCCAAAGCCAGCTTTAGAAGGTCCCCTCTAGTGGCACTTGGTCCTGTGGAGACCTCCAGGACCCAGGACCCCAAGGACCCCCTAGAGATGGATCTCCATGCCCTAGGATGGGCTATCATTCCTGGGAAACAATGGCAGTGGCACTTAGTAAAACAAAAATATTTTTTTATGACACAAAAATCGAGGTGCTTGTGGAGGTCAGAAAGGACATATTGTTTGGTGGCCATAGCAGCGGGGTCACAAACAAGAGTAAATGCATGTTGCCACTGCAGTTAATGCAACGAGTGCCACAGACAATAAAAAAAGTTGTCAGATCTGAAGGTGGAGGCAAAAAAAAGAATTGCATCCCACCATTAGAGCATGTCTGCTACTGGTGGGGTCAAGGGCACATCTGAGCTCACACAGCTGGAAGCAAAAATAGCCTCATCATTATTATCTGTTCACTTGTCTTAATTAAAAAACTTTGAAACGACTGCAGACTGTACAGAACTCAGCTGCTAGGCTTTTAACTTTTTTTAGCCTCTTTACATTTGCTCCCTGTTTGTTTCAGGATTGATTTTAAGATCTTGTTGATTACTTTTAAGGCTCTCCATGGCCTGGCTCCAGATCATATTTCAGACCTTTTAATCCCTAATCCTAAAAGCCTTTGCCATCAGGGCCCTGAGGCTCTGGAACAACTTGCCCAAAGAAATTAGGTTGTCTGAGTCAGTGTCTTCTTTTAAGTCTCTTCTCAACGCATTTTTATTGGAAAGACGGTGTAGTCCCTTATTCGTCCAGGAGTGTTTGAAGGAGGAGTCAAAGAAGCCATTATTGTGAAAAAAGAAAACCCCTCTTTAAACAGAAATGGTGGTCTGAGATTCAACTTGCCAACCGTTTACCACAGCGTATTAACACCATGGTCAAGTCAATCATACGCTAATCAGGTACTTAACAGTGATGAGGGAGGTGCAGCCAGAAAACAATAGGCCTGATTACTAGGCCATCATGGAAACAAAAGAAGGTCAGTTTCAGGTGAAACTAGGCAGGGTAAACAGCAGACACTCGGGAAGACTCCTCCCTGAGGGCAGGGCTTAAGTAACAGAGTAGCTTAAATTTCTGAGTTCTCAGACCATTTTCACAATTGAGAATGACTTCCGTATGGGAGCCGAAACATCTTGATTCTGAAAACAGTGTCCAGATGACTACAACTGAAACCTTTTCTTTTATGGGAAAGCTGATATCCTGATTTTACCTGAGCTGTCTGTTTATTTTATTGTTTTTGTTTTTTTAATGTATTTTATCATTCACTGTGGTATTTTATTTCTCTCTCTGTGTAGCACTTTATTTATAGAGCACTTATCAAAACAAAGTTTTATTATATTATTATTACTTGGGGAAGCAAGTGTCTGTGGCATAGTGTTGGAGTGTCTGTGGCATAGTGTCAGAGAAGGGGGAGACACTGACATGGCTGAGACCATAGACGAACCAGGTAAAGCACTGTTTTATCTTTTATTGCATAGCTGTGTAAACAATTTAGACATGTGAAAAAGCACAATGCGGTAATGTGGTCTTCCAGAGTTGGGAGTGGTAGGAGACGAGGCGGTTCCCGGCGAGAATTTCTACATACGTTGATTATTAACTTACCAAAAAGCCAGCTGTCACACACAGCGCCTACCTGTAGTTTGTTCCTCACACTGCTATACATCAGGATAAAAGAGTCATGTGTTGAGCCAGGCCACCGTGCCCCTATATTTTAATAATGCCATTCAAGACGGCAGGCATGATTGCACTCAGGGACGGCTGCAATATCCCAGATCTAAGAATAGAATTTAACAGAATTATGTTATTCCCAAAAAAGGCTTTAGACAGAAAGGTAAACATTATATATTGTTGTTGATATCAAACACATACCTGTCAGCTAATTCCCGCCGGTTGCGTCTGGTCTAATGCTGGATACAGTTCAGCACATAGATCCAAGCGCATGTCACTAAGTAATCTAAATCGGTTTATTAGCCAGTCATCATCATCATGGGCCAGGAAATCTTTGTGGTCCCTAACACACGTTCCCTCCTAATTCTTCCATTCGCGTAGTCCTCTAGCAATGCCAGTATTGCAGCATTACGCACGAGTGTCAACGCTGTATTTATGTTTAAAGAAATCAGATTGATACATCACACCTTGCCAAAATGATTGCATCAATCAGTGGTATCCCCCACCCTGGGATATCATTCATTTGAAGATTGAAGTTTGACAGGTGAACACCGTTATGATTAGGACTGATAATGAGGATATGGAGTGCAGAGATTGTGCGAGAGCTGTCACTGGTTTTATTTTCAGACTTAGCTAATTTACACAGTCCATATGTGCAGGTGGTGAAGATGTACCAGGTGAGTCGAGGTGAGAAGGCAGAGTGTGTGTGTGTGCGCCACCGCTGTGTCTCCAGTGTGCTCGGTGCGCCTGACTGCACAGTCATGTTCACTGCAGCGATTTTACACACAAAAACTAACAACTAAAATCGTAAGTGATGTAATCTTGGATTTCTATAACTGCTGATTATTTCATCAGTACAGTCCAGTCCTAGGGGGGCACCAATGCCAGACTAGATAATTGCTTTAGGAAGGTCAGCAAGGTGACACACCACATCAGTAAATAATCTCGGGCATAGATTAACACTAGAAGTGCCAGAATTCCAAACTTACTAGAATTGCCGGAAGAGGTCATTTTGACCGCTAGATTCCAAACTCTATAATCTCTAATGATAAATTACCCAAATGGGAGATTAATGCATTTATTGTGTTAGGATATCTTTTAAAAAACAAATAACACCAAAATATACATTTAAAAAACTTTAATTATACATTCATCAATATTCATATCATCGCATATAGTAAACCGTAATTATTGCATACGCTATATTCACACCAGTGTCACCGACTCCCGCTTTGCCTTCAGCCCGTCGGTGATGCCCACGCTTGTGTGCACGGAGCTCAGCAAACATACATTATTCCTCGGCTTTCCCTGGTAGATGGTGAACGTCGCATCTACACATGGCACACCTTTTGTGCTGAACAGCTCCGCTTACTCTTTTGCGGAGGGGCCGACTCACGCTTAGTTTTCCCCAGGGTGCCAACCAGGCTGGTCTTCCTGGCCTGTAAGGCGGTGGCCAGTTTCAGAGAAGTGAAGAAATTATCTGGTAATATTTCTTCCCTTACCCAGGAATGGCTCCCCAGTTTCAGCTCCACACTTTCTCCCACGAGCTGACCTCTGCTCGCGTCTCCTCTTTTCCCAGAAAGCGGAGCCCGTTCAGCATGGATTTTGAATTGACATCCGCAGCTAGCCAAAATTGTCAGGTCATGAGCTGTCACCACGGTGCTGATGTGCCTCAGCCACAGTGCAGTCCCTGATGTGTTTCAGCATGCCATCGTCAAACACACACAACAAGGCCGTGAGCCGTGTGTGCTGTGGGGCCAGCACAATAGAACAATAGAATAGCGCGAAAGTCACTGCGGTCAATATGACCGCGTATGGCCGAAATAGGTAAAAATGATCATATTTTCTTTGCCTTTTGTTTAATTTATATAAAACCTATTGTAAATAAAAATACAAATACTTTTAGGAAAAGTCAGGTACCAGCAAGATTGTATTTTTTTATTCAACAAAGTTATTGCACATATAAACTTCAAAACGGTCAAAATGACCGTCGTGGCCCTTCTAGTGTTAAGGGTGCTTTCACAGCTAACCTGTTTGGTTGGTTCGGTTAAAACAAACACTTTGCAATGATCAAAACACGGAAGTCACTGAAAGTCTCTGATTGGCTATGAATTAAAGGCTGGATCATATGCCATTACACTTTTACCCACTGGGAGGCGCTATTACACAAGAAAACTTTCTGATGGGTAGGATTTTAGAGGCATGGGTCATGTGACACACCTGTCTGCCTGAACTTTATCCTAGCCTCCTGCGGAACAGGAGATACAATTCCTGGCAAAAGGACTTTCACTGTCTCTCCCCTGTGATAACAGTGCTAATTAACATCCCAGACTGTACCCAACAAAACAACCTTGGTTCCCACCAATGTTCGTGTGTTGCTTTCTGATTATAAATTCAATGCTTTCATTGATTAAAATGAAACACATTTAGGAAATGCAAATAATATGGTTGCTTTGATAAAAATAGACACATTTAGGTTATGAATTGATTATGCACTAACCACAATTTCCTTCAACAGGTCTCAGTCTGCTTCTAAGCAGAAGCTGGTGCGATCAACCACAGGAGTTTTTGATAGTAGATATGTATTTTTAGCATGAATTCAAAAGCTAGACTATTATTAAATCCATCTGCTGATTAACTGTTCTGAAAGTGATCTTATAATGAGCGATCTGTAAAAGTGATGTATGATTTCATGTTTTGGTAACCATGTGTGTCAGCACACAAGTGCAGGATTTTCCCAGATCAATCAGACAGTCAACAGCAGTTAAAATTGTAGTCTGCTGTGCTTGTATCCTACTCTTTGTACTTCAGCAGCTCATTAAGTCCATGTGATCAATTTGCATAAGGCCAATAATGCTGACAATCACTTATTTCTTAATTAGCTCTTTGTGACACCAGAAAACAAATATACAAATTATAAGCATTAAAGTCCAGACTGACCTGCTGTCAGTCGCAAGCATTTGATTTCCCCACGTGGGTCTATGATGTGCTAATGATGCAGTGACAGTTGTGAAAAACTGTCCAGTCACTGAGTCACCTGTCAGTCTGTTTAATTTCATGTCTACAGGTCTAGGTTTGTTTTTAAAAAGCTAATGTGAACATGAGACTAAAAGGCAACAATGTTTTGTTTTGCAATCTATTGTAAGACAAAAGAAAGAACTTTAACAGGACAACATGAGAAAGACAAAACAATTAACAACAAAAATGTTGTCAAAGAACAAGATGATGTTATTTAGATGTTAGCTGATTTAATGTTTGTGTGTGTGTCAGTGTTCCACACTGTCAGACTGGGAAGAACTCTACAGTGGGTACGGAAAGTATTCAGACCCCTTTAAATTTTTCACTCTTTGTTTCATTGCAGCCATTTGCTAAAATCAAAAAAGTTCATTTTATTTCTCACTAATGTACACTCAGCACCCCATCTTGACAGAAAAAAACAGAAATGTAGAAATTTTTGCAAATTTATTAAAAAAGAAAAACTGAAATATCACATGGTCATAAGTATTCAGACCCTTTGCTGAGACACTCATATTTAACTCACATGCTTTCTTCTGATCCTCCTTGAGATGGTTCTACTCCTTCATTGGAGTCCAGCTGTGTTTAATTAAACTGATTGGACTTGATTAGGAAAGGCACACACCTGTCTATATAAGACCTTACAGCTCACAGTGCATGTCAGAGCAAATGAGAATCATGAGGTCGAAGGAACTGCCCAAGGAGCGCAGACACAGAATTGTGGCAAGGCACGGATCTGGCCATGGTTACAAAAGAATTTCTGCAGCACTCAAGGTTCCTAAGAGCACAGTGGCCTCCATAATCCTTAAATGGAAGAAGTTTTGGACGACCAGAACTCTTCCTAGACTTGGCCGTCCAGCCAAACTGAGCAATTGTGGGAGAAGAGCCTTTGTGAGAGAGGTAAAGAAGAACCCAAAGATCACTGTGGCTGAGCTCCAGAGATGCAGTAGGGAGATGGGAGAAAGTTCCAGAAAGTCAACTATCACTGCAGCCCTCCACCAGTCGGGGCTTTATGGCAGAGTGGCCCGACAGAAACCTCTCCTCAGTGCAAAACATATGAAAGCCCGCATAGAGTTTGCCAAAAAACACATGAAGGACTCCCAGACTATGAGACATAAGATCCTCTGGTCTGATGAGACCAAGATTGAACTTTTTGGCGTTAATTCTAAGCGGTATGTGTGGAGAAAACCAGGCACTGCTCATCACCTGCCCAATACAATCCCAACAGTGAAACATGGTGGTGGCGGCATCATGCTATGGGGGTGTTTTTCAGCTGCAGGGACAGGACGACTGGTTGCAATTGAAGGAAAGATGAATGCGGCCAAGTACAGAGATATCCTGGAAGAAAACCTCTTCCAGAGTGCTCAGGACCTCAGATTGGGCCGAAGGTTCACCTTCCAACAAGACAATGACCCTAAGCACACAGCTAAAATAACAAAGGAGTGGCTTCGGAACAACTCTGTGACCATTCTTGACTGGCCCAGCCAGAGCCCTGATCTAAACCCAATTGAGCAACTCTGGAGAGACCTGAAAATGGCTGTCCACCAACGTTCACCATCCAACCGGATGGAACTGGAAAGGATCTGCAAGGAAGAATGGCAGAGGATCACCAAATCCAGGTGTGGAAAAACTTGTTGCATTATTCCCAAGAAGACTCATGGCTGTACTAGCTCAAAAGGGTGCTTTTACTCAATACTGAGCAAAGGGTCTGAATACTTATGATCATGTGATATTTCAGTTTTTCTTTTTTGATAAATTTGCAAAAATTTCTACATTTCTGTTGTTTTTTTTTTTCTGTCAAGATGAGGTGCTGAGTGTACATTAATGAGAAATAAAATAACCTTTTTTATTTATTTTTAGCAAATGGCTGCAATGAAACAGAGTGGAAAAATTTAAAGGGGTCTGAATACTTTCCATACCCACTGTATATGATTAGCTACATAGTATAAAATACAGAAATTTAAGAAAGTATAATATTAATGACAAATCAATAAATACATTGGAAGATGAGTGGATAGGAAGTTGTCAGTGGGGTGGATATGTGTTTATAAGTTGAATTATAGTAATATAATAAGAATATAAAGGTTCTAGGTATATTTATTAATTATTCTACAACAAGGCTGCACAATGAAATTAAAGTTGTAGCCCCCTTCACCCTACACACACAGAACATATATACAAATATTTAAAATTAGAATAGAATAAAAACAAAACAATATATACAGTTACTTATATACAGATCCAGCGACCTAGAATTTCCAGCTGAGGCATATTAGGGCCCAGGCAGATCCACGGCTGACCTCAGCAGGGTCTCTGCTGCGTCTCAAGGCTGATGATGTTCTCCTGGGTGGCGGCATATCTGAACATATGCCAGTTTGTGCACTCAAAACAGTTCTGTAGAACTGCTGTAGTTTAATCTGTCCAAACTTTTTTGTGATGGTTTGACCCTTTCAATTAGCTGGGAGTAACTGGGCAGGAGAAGCAGAGAAATATGGTCTGATTGACCAAAATGGGGGTGGGGAAGGGCTTTGCAGCTGCCAGAAATATTCGTGATTGCTTCCCCTAGTGGGGGTGTGGACATGCCGGTGAAATTTTGGTAAAACAGTTCCAAGGTCTGTTTGATTAAAATCACCAGCTACAGTAAAAATACCATCAGGTTGTTTTGTCATGTGACTGCTGATGACCCTACAGTTCCTGTAGTGCATTTTTTGAATTTGTGTCTGGGGAAATGTAAACAGCAGCAACAAAAACATTGGTGAACTCTCTCGGCAGATAGTATGGTCGACATTATAACATTAAAAACTCGTCATCTGGGGAACATTGTCCATAAACTTTGACTTCGTTTGAGCACCAAGCATCATTGATGTAAACACAGACTCTGCCTCCCCTCTTCAATAATAATATTAACAATAATAGCATCAATAAAAATCTAACAATATTGTCATCGTCATCACTACAATAATAGGTTGGTTGGTTGTGGGTGTTAGGTGTCACATAATAATTATTGCCATTATTGTTGTCATAATAATCACTACTATTTTTATATCATTAATAATATCAATAACTAGAAATATTTGCATTTTCTGGGGAAAATGCGGGTGATTGCTGCATCTGCTGCTGCTGCTCGCCAGCCCAGCATCTGAAAGAGTCCCAAGTGTTGGTGATTCACCTCGAGGACAAGTGTAATTACATATGTACCTGAGTAGCGGATGGAATTTGCAATCCACCTGCCAATTTTTAACCAAAACTAAAAACGATTACAATAGTGAAAATGTTGGTGAGAAAATTCTGGGTAAAAAAAAAAATCACATAATTCTGCTGGTTTCAGGTGTATTGATGAATATTGTGGTGATGGTTGATGCAACACAGCAAAAAAGATGTTGTGTATACAATACAAATTACACCAAGATACTGACAATCACTACGGACTCACCGTTTGACGGATCTAAACACTATTTTGAAGACTTGATGTCTACCATCTACAGAATGTCTGTCAATTTATATTTATCATATCATGTATCATTTGAATTGAAGACATGTGGAGGTATAGATGTTAAATGAGTGTAGAACTTACGTAATGAATAGGAATGAAGTCGGTCAAAAGATGTCACACATCATCTGGTTGTAATTTATGCTTTGTTTGCTTTATGAACAGTTAAAAAAAAGACCTGGCCAATTTTGGCAGAGAACATCATAATAGACAGTACAGGTGTGACAGTATTTGTGGCACTCAATCATTCAAAATACTCTCTCAGCTCAAAAACTACAAGTCGTATCAGGCCGGGACTCTTATAAAACCTGTGAAATTTGGGTCAGATCTGACAAAGTGGAGTCGAGGGAACACAGTTGCTAATTTCAAAACATGGAAGTTTTGCGCATTCTTTTATGATATGCGTGAAAATGTTTGGGCAAATCTCTGAGAAAAGTCATAGCACGATCCCAATCAATCCCCATGGTTTAATGAATTTTTTGCGTATGTGGTCAGATCTTACGATGTGGACTCGAAGTAACACAGTTACTAATTTCAAAACAGTCAAGGCATTTGTGCATTCTTTTGATTTGTGCGAAAATGACTGGACCGATTTCAAACTTGATGTCTGTCATATAGAGAATGTCTGTCAATTTTGGTTGCATTTGAATGAAGACTTGTGGAAATACAGATGTTAATTGATTTTGCATATTTAGAAAAATATAGAGTGACGACTTCTGAATTGACCATAGATTGCAGTGAGGCAAACTTTTGTCACACATCAGTGGCTGTGCTGAAAAAAATAAAAAATAAATTCAGCTTCGTGGGATGTTTTTTTTTAAAGTTTGGAATCTGAAATGTCTAGAAATGTACATCTGTTGTAATAAGCCACGCCCACATTAATCAGTCATTACCAAATTTTATGCATCAACTGAGTCTTGGCCCTAGATTGTGCAAACCAAATTTCGTACGAATCCAAGCAGCAATTACGAGATATAAACTTTTCGCATTTGTGGCGCCCCCTAGTGGCAGGATATCAAGACTGCTCAATGAAGCTTGGACCTAGCATGCAACACGTGCAACTTTGGCTAAAATAGCTTAAGCCAATTTCAATTTATGAGCGTTTGTATAAAATTTTACTTGAACACAGGTTTAAAAATGTATAGTTTCAAAATCGTATGAAATATCAAAAATCCAAGTACTTTTCTGTGGAATGGTCTAGATGTACTATGTGAAAATGTTGAAGTCAATTGCTCAAAATCCATAGAAGTAGACAAAAAATAGATTTAGACCAAATCCAAAATGGCAGACAATTTTTATAGTTGGGCATGGCCTATGTCAGTCGAATCGGCTTCATGCAAGGTACTCACTGTGAAAATATTGTTTTGCTACGCCTCACAGTTCATGAGTTATTAACCAAAACGTAAAATGCTTAATAACCGACCACATGGTGGCGCTATTGAGTACATGCTTTCATATGTGCAGCACATCTACATGGGGCACTTGTGTATTAAGTATGATGACTTTAGCATGTATAGTATTTGAGATTTTGATGAATATATTTGTACTCCCATAGACGGCCCATTCAAAAAAAATGTAACAGTAAAATATTCATGTCTCAATTACTATAACAGATATCAAAAAGAAAAGTGATAGCACGCATGACAGATATGCTTTATATGTGAAAATTGGAATGATATATCTACAAAAACGTGGTAGAAGTGATCAAAAAAATGTACAGAAGAAGAAAGAACGGTAACTATAAAAAAAAATTCAAAGAACATTGTGTGATTGCCATTATCAGCAACAACAGCAATAATATTATATAATAAAGATAACAATAGTAGTATAATAACGATAATGTTAATAAATACAATCTACACCATCACTAACACCACCATTAACAATAGAAAGACACAAAAACAAAATTATAAATTTTTTTTTAATAATTAATATAAATAAGAACAGAATCAACAAGGAAAAAAAATTGCATTTCCTGCAGAAAATGCGTGGGAATGCTGAAAGCTGAAATTATGTTGCAAAACACTGTTGAAAAATCAAAGATCAAATGCATTACATTGCGCTGCTTAACAACCTGGAAGCTGAACTGCATTAACTAAAGCTAAATTGTAATTGTGTCAACGCTGGAAGTTGAGATAAGTTGCACTGCTGAAAAACTTCGAAATGTAAAACTGGCAGAGTTGGAAGATGACCTGCATTACCAAATAATGCTTAAAGCTGAAATACCTTGCGCTTAAAGCTTATCTGTAATACTGTGAATGCTGCATTCACTTCTATTGTAATAAGTTATTGAAAAAGGCTTTACATTTTTAAAAAGCATAAAAAAAGGTAGGAAAAAGGTGGAATAGAAGCATGAATGTCCTTTAAAGAGCTGAACATTTTGACATTTGAATGGCTTCTGTAGTTGTAGTTGCTATGGTGTTTGAGGTCTGAAAATGCAGAGTCACTTAGACAGAGGTAACCCTGTCAAATTACCACTCGACCAAGACACCCTCATTTAAAAACTGTAAATCGGATCGTTGAAATAACCATACCAACAGCATCCTAAAGCTCTGTCGAACGTGTAGATATGTAATTTCTGTGGATAAAGTTAAGATGTGAGCATTACAGCGATTTTAAAAACTGGCACTTTCTGCTTTCCTCCAGAAATTTTAACTCTGTTAACATGAAAGCTTATACGGCAGTTGCTTGGCACTCTTGTCACTTGGGAATTCACCAAGCCAAATGTCATGATGTTTTGGCAAGCAGGGAACAGGGAAAGGACCCAAACGCAGACAGAGGAAGCAGAACGATGACTTGAATGGTTTATTGAGAGCTTACTGGCAGATACAGGGAGGCAGACTGGTAGACAGGCATACACAGGTTGGCTGGCAGGCAGGTAGACATACAGTAATTCCAAAGGCAGACAAGACAGAGCCAACATAGCAACAGGAACGAACTGACGAAGGAAGGACACAGACTTACACTTAGGTGAGGGAGACAATGAGACACAGGTGAAATTGATCAAGACACAGGTGAAAACAATCAAAGACAGGAAGCAAAACTAAAAACACATGAGGGAAGAAGACTTCAAAATAAAACAGGAAATAACAGAACACAAACCCAAAACCATGACACCAAACGTATGTCTATTTGATTCCATAGTTATGAGTAGATCCAGCACAAATTTCCCTATGTTTTGGTGTAAAATGATGTATGAATAGTGAAAATTGTGGGAATGAGAGCAAGTTTAAGAGGAGATTTTCAAGAAAATTTACAAATCCTCTGCACTCTAGCAATGATGTCACCCACTCTAGCTTTGAACATTCTGCCCAATACACACCCATTATAAAGTCAGAAAAGGACTGAAAAAAGCATAAAACATAAATTGCAATATTGAAAAAATTGTAAAAGATATCAAAAAGCTGAATAAAATGTAATAGTTAAAAGTCTTGTGAACAGTTTAAAGTTGAAATGATGTCTGTAGCTGAAAGTATACAGAACTAGTAGCATTTCAAAGTGGAATAGGTTTGAAGAGGATTTGAGGATTCGGCCATTGACTTACATTGTAAAAATCTGTTGGAAAAAGCTCATTTTAAAAAGTCGAAAAAAGAAAAATACAAGCACACAGCTGAACATTTTGATAGTTGAATGGTTTCTGTAGCTTAAAGTATGCAGGAGTCGTAGTTGTTGTATCATATACTGTATGAGGCTGTATTCCTGGACGAATGAGGGACTACACCGTCATATACTGTATGAGTTGTAGGTTGGCATTTTGAGTCATGAAGATGTTTTTGCAAATTTGGTTCCAGAAGTTGGCATCAGAAGTGATTGATAAGTCCAGTTCCCATTTTATTGATGGCATGTATAGCATTTTGTCGGATTCTGACATTATTCTATATACTTTGGAAAGGACTTTTCTCAAGGAAGGGATGTTAGGTTGGTGGCCATAATGTTTTAATAATTTTGTTTGGATGGATGATGAAAGTTGCAGATATTCCAAAAAATTGTTTACCCCTCGTGCCGTACTTCTGGACCAAGTGGGGGAATGAAACCATGGTGTTATTATGGAAAATATGTTTAAGATGTGTGATGCTTTTTTGAGGGTGGGTTGAGTTGGAATAACTGAAAATAATTTATTTTAGGAAGTATTGTCATTGTCATTTATTGTTTTGAGTAGTGGAGTGAAATTGAGCAGCTCTGACAGCCTGTGGGAAACATTAAGGCTTAGATATGTGATGTGAACTGTGCTAGTGGGATAGGTGGTGTATGGGCTGCCACATCCCAGTTGTGGCTATGTAGTCCAGTTAATAGAGTAGTCAGAGATATTTGCATCCTAGACTTTTCATGAAGAATAATCTAGAGACCAACCATGTGCAAAGATAACAGCAATTAAATCACTGTTCCCTCAGAGCTAGAAGGCCCTGGGTTAAAATTCACCAGCCAGCTGAGGTCTTTCTGTGTGGTCGTTCTGCTTGTGCCTGTGTAGGTTTCTTCCCACAATCCAAAGACATGCAGGCAAGCTGAGGCTAGGAGAACATACAGAATATAAATGTAAGTATGAATGGCTGTCTATCTATGTGTCCTAGCCTTGTGATAGACTGCAAACCTGTCAGAGAATGTACCCCAGACCCTGCAACCCTCAAAAGGGATAAGTGACTTTAAAAAGTTGATGGGTGGAAGGTTTTGCTGCACATTTGACTTTCTTCTGTAGTTGTGGTCAGGTTTTATCCATTTCAGGTGGACTACCTTGCCTTTAAACAGTGGTGTAAACCTGTATGTACATTCATCATTATCAATTCTGTCATCACATTGCCTGAGGTTTCACTGTCGACACCTGACAATACTTGATCCTGAATGCACCCACTGCTATTTTCTACCGACAGTGTTCAGCTCATTCCTCCACAGCCTTCATAAGATTCTATGATAAAACACTCTTATCTCACTGAGTACAAACCCGTATCACTCACCCCAGCTGCACCCACTTAAAAGCCCTTTTCATTTACATGTATATGTAATCTTGTAATGTATATCTCCGGACAGAGAGCTGCATGTATTGTGTAGCCTGCAGTGTCATGTAATCCTCTCGTCCTCTCTTAATCAAGACTGATCAGCAGCTCTAAGCTGTGGTCTGTGTCACTGTTGCGTCAGATTTGGCTGCATTAAATCCACTCCCTGGCTGTATCTTATTACTGATTCAGAGCATAAGGTTAGAGGGCGTCTGCTGGCTGAATGGAGATATCACACTCCGTCAGAGTTAAAACAGAATATCATATTACTGGTTTAGCCTCCGTCCTCCACACTGTTTATCAGCCTCTTTCATTTTTAATATATTTTTTAGTAGTCTGGATGATGGACTCTCTCATGTTAAACACTTTGTACACACTACATTTATTATGTTTTAATGAGTACATTGGATGGATTGATGCATAAATGAGATAAAGAACCTTTAAAGTGATGAATCAGTTTTGACTACTCTTAGCAAGATACAGTATTTGCAGTGTGTTTACATGCATTCAAGAAACCACGTTACTTCCAGAAATCAGGTTACACAGGAAATCAGATAACACAATTATATGCAATGTAGTAACTTAGTTACTGTACATAGTCAACTATTCAGCTGTGGAAACTGAATTCCTGCCTCCTTGCTGTTACAGTGATACTATTCCTGTCTGAAGTATTTGGCAGCACATGTAGGCCCAGTAGAAACTTTGTTATGGGTGTTTTCTGCGATCATAACAAACCTGGCTGTATTGTTAGTTTGCTAAATTAGCTGCTAACATCATTGTACTTTGCCTATGGCATAACTGACACAACCAAACTTGGTAGCAGCATAACTTATTTGATTGACAGCAGATTGGCTAATAATTGTTTTGTGTTGGAGGGGTTGTGGGACATCTGTGTATTTGATTGGACTGAAATTGAAATAGGTTTACTGAGTATATTTGTGTTGTCAATCATGCTAGCGATGTGTTGGAGACCCCCACACTAACCTGATTACAGAAACCAGGTTTGTCCTTTAAATGACGTTGAAGAAGTCTGAATACTGCAGAAAGTTGAACTTATCCAGGTTATTGGTATTCATGTAAATGCATTGATGGCCACAAGTATGTGGACACCTCTGCCCACATTGTATTGTGTAATTTTGGTTTCATGGTGTAGGAAATCTATGTGTTTCTGTTTGCATTCTGTATCAATATGTAGTGAATACAAACAGCAATTTAATTAACATTCTCCACCATTTAACATGTAGTTAAAATTTAGCTCAGTTTTACACTAAGCAGTTTCTCTTGATAAGACAAGAGATAATGCACAAATTAGCTTTATGATGGAATTAACCTGAAAAAAGGTAGCAAGAGGTGAAACAAGGAAAAGATATGTAAAGTGACTGAATGTAAGTTACAGAAAACAAAGGCAACTATCTTTGTACATGAAACATTTATTACACACACAACTACTAACTACTAGACACACAAAGGAATGGATAAATGCAGCCATGAATGTTATGAATACAGTGATGAATAATTGATAAATGATAGAGGACCAGTGTAATCAGATAAGTGGATAACTTTGGCATTGACCAGTGAAAATCACCCGTATAGTAAATGAGAGAAGTTTTGGGAAGCACTTGTGAAATATTTTACAATTCCATATCATGATTATATTGTAAGGAGATTCTATTCCTGACCTCACGCTAAATTACCTTTTAGTAACCTATTAGCATCAACCCAAATATAAAACAAAAGCAATAAGTGGCACAGCTGATTCTTCTGTGTGGGCAGCTCTGCATGTTTGGATGCGCGGAGTCCCATGTGCAGTTCGACCAGCGATTCCTCTTGTGGAGCTCCCAAGAGCTTGGGCTTCTTCGGGCATTGTCGGTCCCGAAGTGCAACTCGGCTTTAGTCGGTCTTTCTCAGAAGGCGGATCACATCTTGCGCACCCACACGGGTGGGTGTTCTGTAGCTGCAATGGTTTTCAGAGTTTGATAAACTCACAGTTCGTTCAGATCTAACTTTGTGTTAGAATGCTGGATGTCGTCCTTAAACACGTTCTGTGTGTTGGGATTCAGTTGACTCTCCTGGCCCGCCCAGGGTCTGAAGAGTAGCATGGACTGCAGAGGAGGAGACACATGCAGGAAAGGGCAGAGGGGAAGAAAGCTGGGCTCCACAGGCCGCTGTCGGGAGGGAAAGAGAGGTGGCTTTGGTGCTGCTGTTAGCTGGCGAACAGTCTGTTGTAGACGAGCCAAGCTGGGAAAAATTGTGGTTCCGCTGTGGAAGCGTCTTTTGCTGTGCAGTGTCCGCTTGCAGATGTCGGAGGAAGCCGGTCGCTCTGCCTGTGGTTGTCCTTACAGAGTTAACTTGCTTCGTGCTCCTGTTAGCATGTGAAGTTAGCTGGTAGGCTTTGTGTGTGGCAGCCATTTGCACTAAACTTTGTTGCAGAGATCTAAAAGGCCTTCACAGCGCTGCAGTGGATCAGGAGGGGTTCTGCTGCGTGTTTCTGCTCCAAGCAGATTATGTGGCAAAGCCAGGAGGAGAGAGTTCAGGTGGGTGTCTGCTGGTGAGCAGACCACACTGACAAGGAGCCGATCATGGCTTCCAGGAGAAAAAGAGAGACAGAACAAATGATCGCTAACTTTTTTATTGACCTGGTGACATCCGGGTCACAGGTCAGACTGGCCAATGCTGTGTTCAATGGCTCTCAGGATTGTGGGACAAAAGAGAATGCAGTTAACAACACCCAAATGAATGAATTCATCTGTGGAGTCACAACAGTGGCACTATGACTATGACTGAATTTTGGCATGTAGATATCTTCAGGGCGGGACTCTTATCAAACATTTGAAGTTTGGAGCAGATTTGACGATGTACACTAAAGTTACAGTAACTTCCTGTTTCTTGGCACAACATGGAAATTCAACGCCACGGACACGCTGTTTAACGTATACACAAACTTTGAAGAACTTTTGATCCCAAAGGCATTTAGATTGGACTGCCCAAATTTGAAGTTGTGCCAATGAATTCTCTAGGAGGAGTTTGTTAAAGCACGAAGCCTGTAAATGGTAAAAAAACAAACAAAAGCCCTAAAATTGTACAGTAAATTCAAAATGGCTGCCTTCCTGTTGGGTTTAGGGTATGGCTCCAAGAGGCTTTTTTAAAAGTCTGGACATGTTTGTGGAAATACAAGGCTTGCGTTATGCTTATCAAAAATATAGATATTACAGATGGTCTTGTTAATGTGTTTGGCACTGTTTGTACTGTGAAATTTGATGGAAACGACAAATTCCCAAAAATGATTTATGTCAAATTTGATGATAAAAAGATTGGCAGAAAACTTAAGGTTAAATTTCCAGAATTGAAAATGCAATCCCAATAGGTGCTGACAAGGACAAAGTGACAAGCAGTGGTGGAGTTAAACATCAATTTCCATTAAATCTAGCCTGGGCTTGCACAATACATAGTATAAGTGCAAGGCTTAACTTTAGACAAAGCAGTGGTGTCATTTAAAACCCTTTTTCTCGGCTGACAAGCATATGTAGCCTTAAGTCGAGTGACATCTTGGGAAATCTTGTCATTAAAGATTTTAAAGCCACTGCCATATATTCAAAAAATTTATAGACATTTATCTACAGAAAATGGAAACATATATTGAGGCTCCATTAACAAGAACTGAATTTTCTCTGAAGGTCTGTTTAGACAACATTCAAGGTCTAGATGTACGTAACAGATCTAAAACATGATCACAGGATATTGGATGCTGACATACTTTGTATTACAGAAACATAGTTGCAACACAACGTACCACATAATAATATTGCAATGCCAGGATGGAAATTTCACCATAAGGTAAGGTCTCAATCATACAGCAACATGTTGTACAGCAACAATTTTCTCTGGTTTACAGATAGAACAACTTGGTGGTGTTGTCTTCTATCACAAAATCCACATCATTTGTAACAAACATTCTACATGTACCTTTTAGTGACTTGAAAGCCATAACGTTTAATTTTCAGTCTCTGAACCACAATTACATAGTGCTGTATAGACCGCCATCAGACAAAATTAGCCTATTAAAAAAAAACCTGACTATTGTAGTTTGCCATTTTAATCAGGTTTCAGGAGGCAAAATAATAATGGGTGATTTTAATGACAATGCACTTGTTTCGAAATCCATAGAAAACCTCATGCAACAGCAAGGTTACAGTCAAATTGTAATCACACCAACAACAGAAAATGGGACAGTAATTGATCACATTCACATAAAAATTGATCCGAAAAATTGTAAATGTGCAAATAATTTCGACATACTACAGCTACCATGAATGTATTTCTATGGCTTTCATACTTGCTAACTAGGGCCTGCAACATTCATCACTGAAGATTAAAAAAGTAGGTTTCACATAAATTATGATTTGTTGGGTCTCTGTAAATAATATTATAACGAGTACGGTCTAGATCTGCTCTATAGGAAAAGTGCAATGAGATAACTTCTGTTATGAATTGGCGCTATATAAATAAAATTGAATTGAATAGTGGCTGATTGGCACCAAATTTTGCACAGCGCCTCATTGAGGCATGAGAAAGAACTGATCCAAGTTTTGTGTTAATTGGACAGAGCTATATGGCAGGAGTATTAAATGGAATAGGACCCAAACGCAAACTAGCAGGCAGACCTGGTGCAGATAACTATTTATTATCAAAAAAGGCAGGAAGTGAAAACAACAAGACATGAGGGAAGGAGGCTATTTAAAAATTAAACAGGAAATAACCGAACACAAACCCAAAACCATGACACGTATTAGATAAACGATTGTGATTGGCCCGACCAGATCCAGGTGGTTGGAAATCTGTCTGAATGGGGGGGGGGGCTGCGCAAATGAAACATGAGCTCAGCAGATTGGTCTGGTTCACAGGCTACCATATCAACTTAAAAGGTGTCAATGTTGTGTTTAGAACTTGTATCCGCTGCACCCAAGTGACCAAAAAAAATCTGTTATTGCAGGTTTATCTAGACTAACACTACAGTTTAAATGAATATTTCAACATTTTGATAAATATGCTTATTTACTCTATTTTCAAGAGTGAGATGTGAGGTTTGATATCAATCTGACGACATTACGCCCGCAGAGAGAGTAAAAAAATGGTTAGGACATAGCATCAAGACTAAAAGCAGGGGAAAACAGCTATTGTGCATGGCTCTGTCCAAAGTTTAAAAATACACCTACCAACACCTCTAAAGCTCACTGATTTAACATGTTATATCTTATTTCTTTCTGTACACAAACAGGAATCCCCCCCATCCATTTTCTTTTGCTTATATGGGGCCGGGCCGCAGTGGCAGCAGGCTAAGCAAGGTAATCCAGATGTCCCTCTCCCCAGCAACGTTTTTCAGCTCCTCCTTGGGTATCCTGAGGCTTTCCCCAGCCAGATGAGATATATAATGTCCTCAGCATGTTCTGGGTATACCCCGGGGTCTCCTACCAGTTGGACGTGCCCTGAAAACCTCCAAAGGATGGCGCCCAGGAGGCATCCTGATGAGATACCGGAACCACCATTTCATGAATCAAAAGCTTGGCCTTCCGGCTCAGCTCCCTCATCACCGCAACAGTCGTGCCCACATTACTGCTGACGCTGCACCAATCCGCCTGTCCATCTCCACCATGTCCAAGTAAGTTTTGGAGGAAACGTAATGACGCTTAGATTGTGTTTTTTTATCAGCATAATGAAAAGGACATACTGGAATGTATTAGGCATGTCTCAAAATGTTGATACTGAATGTATCAGTAAAATGTTCACTGAAAACATATTTAATTTTTTTTTCTACAATATCAGCTCTTAGCAACAAAAGCATGATTAAACTTTTTTTATGGTTATGTTTAGGCACTCAGCAAAGGAAAGCTCATGGTCTTGGTTTACTACAGAAAACATCTGCAGTGACTACAAGCACAAGACAGGACATGTGTTTTGTGTTAACATTTAACCAAAACCACAATCTTTCCCTAACCTTAACCTAAACCTGACCACACATGGGATGTGAACCCCAGCGATCTAGCATCAAAGTCCTGCACTCGTCATCCTCCCCGACCACTTCTCTATGACTTCCAGATACAAAAATGTAATGTTTCCTTCACTAAAATAAAAAAAAAATCCCTGTGAACATAATCCAAAGTACCATATAAACAGAATTTCTAGGAGACAAGTTTGAAAATAGCACTGCCTTCAAAAATGAATAGGCTGTGTTGGGGTGGGGCTCTTGCTACTGGTAGATGAGCCGAAATACAATCCAGTAAGTCCAGTTTGAGTAATAGATCCATGAGTCTGCATATGAGTATAAATAAAAAAATCTTTAAAGATTCAACACTATATTTTGTTGATTTCCACTGCAGTTTCACTACCATCTGCATTTTGTTTACTTTTTTCCAGCCGTGAGCACCTCCTCCATTTTCTTTATGCATTGCATTGTGGGACATAAGAACAACTGCACATGCCTATGACTTTGCCTGGATTGCAAACAATGATCATCACACCACCAACTCTGTAATCATACAACCATATTGATGACGTGAACGCTTGCAAGCCATTAACATGGGAATCTTTCCCATCTCTACCACCCATCCCATGTGATGTGAACACGGCATAACCCTCTGTGCATTTATGTACCATGTCGCATGTACCATGTTCCAAGTTCCCATTAAGTAGAGTGCACACAGCAGACTATACAGTACATACATGGCATTATTATTCTTAATTATTAGATACCAGAAACAAACCAGTAATTCTATGCTAAAATAACACTACCTCCTGCAGGTTTTCTGTACATCAGCTTGTTTTCTATATTAAACACAACTTTAATGCAGACCACTTTAGCTGATATTGGATATAAGTAGTGCACATTTACAATTAATCAAATGACCAAAAATCAATTTACATGCTGTGAACATGGGACTTTTGGGACCCCTGGGGGTCTAGGGCACTGGGGCAGTTGTCCCCTTTTCCCGGTTGGTAATCCAGCCTTGTTTTTGCTGAATTTTGTTGGTCCATTTTCTGCTCATCTCTGTGCAAGTCAGTGCAACATGGCAGCTCTACAAAGAAGCTCTTGCTGTTTGGGCGTGATTTACTGACATAAAATAGAGTGTACCATTTGGTGGACATCTATCACACCTGTGTTATGTAGCACCTATAGGCCCACTGGGAATTCTTAATATTCCTTAACTATGGTAGAAATTTGAACACAATTTGATATAAATAATCAACTTGAATATTTGTCTTCATGCTTTCTTTATAACATTGTAGCCAAATAATTTCATACTAGAAAGAAAAAAAGGCATTTGAACTTCATTTGCATCAATTCTACTTAAATGTCAGAATTCAAACTCTAACCTTAAAGCCTTTAAACCAGCCAGCCTCTCAAGTGTTTTTCCTCTTTCCTTTCATTAAAGGTGGCTCAGATCAGTCCTCCTGTATGATAGCTCCTAAATAGCTTGGCAGCGTAAGAGCAGATAGTTTTGTGAGAATGACAAAATGACACACAAAGCACCTTAAAGCCAGTGTGTAAATGTCTACTCAGATAATCCTTTTAAAGTGATTTCCCCCCCTTAAACATAAGAATATAAGTCGGTGCACACCACAAACTCTGTCTCTGTTCCTTCTCCCATTTATCTATCATGGTTGTTAAGCTTAATGTGAGCACTTGAGGAAAGTAGCAGGGAGGATCAGTGTCGATAAGACACCTATATAGCACCAATTCATAACAGAAGTTATCGCATTGCACTTTTCCTATAGAGCAGGTCTAGACTGTACTCTTTATAATATTAATTACAGAGACCCAACAAATCCCACGTGGATGCTTGGTCTGAACATGGCTGCACGTAGCCAGGAGTTAATTTTGTGGGGGGATCAGTTATTCAGTTATTTTACAATAGCATAAAAAATACTGATTTATAATTTGGTTTACCAATCCTTATGGACAACAAGAAAGTCTCCCAAAAGTGCAGAGGCTTGTGCTGCTTGCTGCTTGAAGGTGGCGAGTGCAAAATTAGCATGACCCATTTGTCAGAATGGCCCCAGTTGTGAGAACTGACAGTAACTCAGGTTAAAATATACCTGAATTTTTCTTAAAGAGCAACGCTGCAAATGCCATATCCAGTGTGTGGTAAGGATGACAATAAACATGCGATAAATGGTAAATGACGCTGCTGTGTGCTGCATATCATTCTTTCCTTTTTTCTTTAACTTGTCTTCTCTTTTCTTTTTTTATTGTGTAATTGGTTTCAAAATGCTTATCTTTCAAGCTAGGATCAATGAGAATTTTTCACCTAGAAAGGTTAGCATGTATTCTGCTGCTAACAACTACTGTGCAGGCTTTTGTATGTGTAAAACTGAGGCACTTGTTTAATTACCTGGGGACTGGGCCAGGTATAGTTTTAATTAGTGACAGCATACATACATACACTCACATAAACACATTGTCTAGAGACACTAGGAGATTGTGTTTTGGTTTTTGGACAGATATGGTCAATGAGTTGAGGTTTTATTTCTATTGTTTCTTTTGGTTAGAGTTAATTTGTTTTTGCAAAAGCTCTCGTTTAGAAGTCCTCTTTTGGTTATATTTATTTATTTGATTTGAGCAGCATCTGCAGGCCCTCTTCCTTTGTAGTTTGCCTCTTTTGTTTTGTGTCACTGGTAAATCTAAGTGTCTTGCAATAAATCATTTTTATTTATCAAATCCATCTGGTTTTATGTTGCTTCCCTTTTCACTAGAGAGCTGGGTCATAACATAAATGGGGGCCCCGGAATATCTCTTAAATGATTCCCGAAGCTAGTTATTGATCGCTTGGAGATTGGGTCATTTTTGAAAATTTGTAGCCAGCTGAACTAATTACACACACAATTGGACATGCCGCTGTTTGATTTCAAGCATTTTTTGGCCAACTGCTCCCTTAATCAAATTGACAGCTGATGCAAACAAGATTTAGCACAGATAGCAAACTTTAGTATCACATACTCTAAACAATTAGTTAAAAATGAGCTTAAAGCCCTAATTATGGGTAAGTTGGTGCAATTTAAGATAATTGTGTTGCCAGCACAATCAGAGTCTGCTGTACTAAAGGATGGCACCCTGACTGAAGTTGTGGGTAACCAAAAGCTTGGTGATCCTCACAGTGCTCAGACAGTCCCAGGGGTGGGATGCATTGCTTGAGCTCTGCAGTGGGTGCCCGCCAGTCTGGCCTCTTTTACTGCAGTGCAAAATTCATGGGAAATTCCAAGAGGTTGTAGCTGTGCTCCCCCTGGAGGACAGCCTAAAATATTATTCGGTTTACTTACAAATTGACCCCTGACGCTTACAGACAAAAATTCAGAGATGATAAAAAAGCCCCAAATCAAACTTACGTTGAGTTTGAGAAAGGGAAAAGGGAAGCCTGTTTGACAAGTGGAGCACAACTTGCAAAGCAAATTGCTTTAATTTTCTGCAAGAGTTAATTCTGTTGGAGAAATTTAAGAAACTTTTGCCTCCATTGTAGTATACTTAAATGGACAGACAGTGAATTCACTCTCCTCTGCTGCCATGTTAGCCAATGTGTGTATGTGTTAATCCATAAGACTGTCTTTCCATCAGTCTCTGATGAAAAGCTTTGTTCTGCTTCTCTCCTGATCGTTTACTCCCCATAACGATCCCGTACCTGCAGAAGGAAGAGGCACGGACTGACCGTTCCCTTCACGGAGAGCAAGATCACCGCTAAGCCCCTCTCCCTACCGACGTTGACCGCTGTTTTCCGAGCAGCATCCAAGCCTGAGAGACACTCAACAACAACAAACTGTGGCATCATTTGCTCAAGTAAGAGGCTTGTGTCTGAGCAGAGATAGATTTTTATAACTGTGTTATTTTACCTAAGTTTCATTGTTGTGAATTGTACTTCGAATTGCTGTGTTTTTCTTTGTGTTAAGAACGTGGGAGCTACTGGCGGATTACTGTGTGATAAAGGGACAGCTATTATGCTTTGCCACAGCATTTGAGATTCCTTGTGCCTTACTTTGTGTGCTTTCCTCTCTCTTCTCTCTCTCCACTAACCCACACACCTTTACACGTACATTTACACGCTTACACACATCTCAATCGGCCTAGATAACGTGGTAGCTTAGCCATCTAAGTTGCACGTTATTGTGAGGGCAAATAGAGCTCATCCTCCCATTTTAGCTCTATTGCTTTGTTGAAGATTCGCGGGTCTGCCCGCCATTTGGTTTTGTGTGTGATGACCATCCACGTGTTGTTGTTGTGTGCTTATTGTCATGGTTTGGGGTTTTGTCCTGTTTCCTGTTTTATTTTGTAGTGTTCTCCTCTCCTCGTGTGTCTTATGGTTTTACTTCCTGTCTTTGTTTGCTTTCCCTCCAGTTTAGATTGTTGGCCCCGCCTTGATTGATTGCACCTGTGTCTCGTTGTCTCCCCTACCTCAGTGTATTTAGTCCGGAGTTTTTCTTTCGTTCATTGTCAGGTCATTGTTTCTTGTCATGTGCATTTTGGTTGTACTTGGTTGTGTTCCCATGTCAAGCATCCCGGCATTTCTTACCTGCAAATTCTGTTGGATTGATTCTTTGTTGCCTTGGACCTTGCCTAGGATTTGTTTGCCATTTGGCCTGATTCCCTGGTTTTGACCACTGCCTGCCAGAAACCTGTGTAAGCCTTTATTCTTTATTAAAGCATTGCATTTTACCAGTCTGCCTCCATTGCCTGCACTTGGGTCCTGTTCCTTGTGTTCCCTGCTCCCTTGAAGGACTACCACATGACACTTATTGTGTTTAGACTAAATGACAGTGGTTGTTGATTGAAGTTATTGATTGTGAATCAGTGCTAAGGTTAAATAAACACTTTTATCTTTTAAAGAGCAATTGCCTGTGGTTATTGTGTGCGCACATGTTGTGATAATAGCTGGTTGCGATTGTCAGTGCTCGGATCTCACCCTTCACTGCTCTACCTTTTTAATGTAAGATAGTGCCTTAAATATCAACCTTTTTAGGTGTACAGCTACCTCGAGACTGTTTTTCATGTTTGGTTAATGGTCCCTGATCCCAGGGTGGTGCCCTGTAATTATAAATCTATATTAATAATTTTGATTAAAATCTTATTCATATATTTCTAAATATCTTCGAATACATACTCTACCTGAATCCCAACAACAAGGTCTGTGGATTATCTTGAGTAAACGGGTCATGATCTCTGGAAAGAGACATTGCAGTTAAGTTTTTCAAATATATTTTTTGGCACTTTGAGCACCACAAGCTGAGTGCCATATACTCCCATTATATAAAACAAATGCAGACATCTTTATGGCTGATATCTCCAAAACTTGGCAACTTACCAAAACAATCTAGATGGATAAATAGCACTACAAGTAAGAGGGAAAATGTATGGCCTAGCCACACCAGCTCCTGGAGTTCTCCTTGTCTCCATCCATCCATCCATCCATCTTCTTCCGCTTATCCGGGGCCGGGTCGCGGGGGCAGCAGTCTAAGCAGGGACTCCCAGACTTCCTTCGCCCCAGACACTTCCTCCAGCTCCTCCGGGGATCCCGAGGCGTTCCCAGGCCAGCCGAGACATAGTCCCTCAGCGTGTCCTGGGTCTTCCCGGGCCGCCTCCCGGTGGGACATGCCCAGAACACCTCCCGAGGGAGGCGTCCAGGAGGCATCCGGATCAGATGCCTAGCCACCTCAGCTGGCTCCTCTCGGCGTGGAGGAGCAGCGGCTCTACTCGAGCTCCCCGTGTGACTGAGCTCCTCACCCTATCTCTAAGGGAGCGCCCAGCCACTCGGCGGAGGAAGCCCATTTCGGCCGCTTGTATCCGCGATCTTGTCCTTTCGGTCACTACCCAAAGCTCATGACCATAGGTGAGGGCAGGAGCGAGATTGACCGTAAATCGAGAGCTTTGTCTTCGACTCAGCTCCTTCTTTACCACAACGGTCCGATACAGCGCCCGCATCACTGCAGGCGCTGCACCGATCCGCCTGTCAATCTCACGCTCCATCCGTCCCTCACTCGTGAACAAGACCCCGAGATACTTAAACTCCTCCACTTGGGGCAAGGACTCCCCACCCACGCCAAGAGAGCAAACCACCTTTTTCGGTCAAGAACCATGGCCTCAGATTTGGAAGAGCTGATTCTCATCCCAGCTGCTTCACACTCGGCTGCAAACCGTCCCAGTGCATGCTGCAGGTCCGGTTTGAAGAAGCCATCAGAACGACATCATCTGCAAACAGCAGAGATGAGATCCTGTGGTTCCCAAACCGGACACCCTCCGACCCCTGACTGCGCCTAGAAATTCTGTCCATATAAATTATGAACAGAACCGGTGACAAAGGGCAGCCCTGGCGGAGTCCAACATGCACCGGGAACAGGTCTGACTTACTGCCGGCAATGCGAACACAGCTCCTGCTCCGGTTATACAGGGACGGACAGCCCTTAGCAAAGGGCCCCGGACCCCATACTCCCAGAGCACTCCCCACAAAGCGCCCGGGCACACGGTTGAATGCCTTCTCCAGATCCACAAAGCACATGTGGACTGGTTGGGCAAACTCCATGAACCCTCGAGCACCCGATGGAGAGTATAGAGCTGGTCCAGTGTTCCACGACCGGGACGAAAACCACTCTGCTCCTCCTGAATCCGAGGTTCGACTATCGGACGAATTCTCCTCTCCAGTACCCTGGAATAGACCTTACCGGGAGGCTGAGAAGTGTGATCCCTCTGTGATTGGAACACACCCTCCGGTCCCCTTCTTATACAGAGGACCACCACCCCGGTCTGCCAGTCCAGAGGCACTGTCCCAGATCACACGCGATGTTGCAGAGGCGTGTCAGCCAAGACAGTCCCACAACATCCAGAGACTTAAGATACTCAGGACGGATCTCATCCACCCCGAAGCCTTGCCACCAAGGAGCTTGCCAACAACCTCAGTGACTTCGGCCAGGGTGATGGATGAGTCCGCCTCGGTCCCCAGCCTCCGCTTCCTCTTGGAAGGCGTGACAGCGGATTGAGGAGATCCTCAAAGTATTCCTTCCACCGTCCGACAACATCCCCAGTCGAGGTCAACAGCTCTCCACCCGCACTGCATAAGGTGTTGGTGAAGCACTGCTTCCCCTCCTGAGCCGTCGGACGGTTTGCCAGAATTTCTTTGAGGCCGACCGATAGTCCTCCTCCATGGCCTCTCGAACCTCTCCCAGGCCTGAGTTTTTGCCTCTGTGACCGCACGGGCTGCAGCACGCTTAGCCTGCCGGTACCTGTCAGCTGCCTCGGGAGTCCCACGAGCCAACAAGGCCCGATGGGACTCCTTCTTCAGCCTGACGGCATCCCTTACTTCCGGCGTCCACCACCGTGTTCGGGATTGCCGCGCGACAGGCACCAGAAACCTTGCGACCACAGCTACGAGCCGCCGCGCCGACAATGGAGGTGGAAAACATGGTCCACTCGGACTCAATGTCCCCAACCTCCCCCGGGATCTGGGAGAAGCTCTCCCGGAGGTGTGAGTTGTAGACCCTGCTGACAGAGGGCTCCGCCAGACGTTCCCAGCAGACCCTCACGATACGCTTGGGCCTGCCAAGTCTGTCCGGCTTCCTCCCCGCCAGCGGATCCAACTCACCACCAGGTGGTGATCGGTTGACAGCTCCGCCTCTCTTCACCCGAGTGTCCAAGACACGCGGCGGAGGTCAGATGATACGACAACAAAGTCGATCATCGACCTCCGCCTAGGGGTGTCCTGGTGCCACGTGCACTGATGGACACCCTTGTGCTTGAACATGGTGTTAGTTATGGACAAACTGTAACTAGCACAGAAGTCCAACAACTGAACACCGCTCGGGTTCAGATCAGGGGGGCCGTTCCTTCCGATTACCCCTCTCCAGGTGTCACTGTCGTTGCCCACGTGGGCGTTGAAGTCCCCCAGTAGAACAACGGAGTCCCGGGTGGTGCACTGTCTAGTACCCTCCCAGGGACTCCAAGAAGGCCTGGTACTCTGCACTGCTGTTCGGCCCGTGAGCCGCCACAACAGTGAGAGACCTGTCCCCACCCGGAGGCGGAGGGACGCGACCCTCTCGTTCACTGGGGTAAACTCCAACACGTGACGGCTGAGCTGTGGGGCTATGAGCAGGCCCACACCAGCCCGCCGCCTCTCCCCGCCGGCAACGCCAGAGAAATGGAGCGTCCAGCCCCTCTCGAGGAGACGGGTTCCAGAGCCCAGGCTGTGCGTGGAGGCGAGGCCGACTATATCTAGCCGGTAACGCTCAACCTCCCGCACAAGCTCAGGCTCCTTCCCCCCCAGCGTTCTCCTTGTCTCTTGGAGGCTAAATCAGATGGTTCACCTCGGTACATAACTAACTTTCAAAAAGTAAATGCAGTTACTGTTCCTGACTTGCATTGATAACTTATATGTAAGCAAGTTAGATCTGCTCAAACGCTATTGTCAAGTACCGTTAACTGAAAACTCATCCAAAAGTTCTGCATTCGTAACTCCAGACCATTTCTTGCAGTACAGTTATGGCTTCTGGCATTTGCAATGCCTTGGCCCCCTTTCAAAGATTGGTATAGGTTATACCACCACCTAGGATGAGCATATGGAGATCCTTGAACTCACCCACCTTGCTCCAACATCACTCACGTTGGACTTAGCCACCTACTTAAGGACTCTTTTTTTTTTTTTTCTAGATCTTGTCAGTACGCGTGCCACAGCATTCTGGATCGACTGGAGAGTCTTAAGGGACTTATTGGGACAACCTGAAATTACAATAATACAGACTAGAAGTAACAAACACATGGACTAGTTTTTCTGCATCATTTTGGGACATGATGTGTCTGATTTTTTGCAATGTTACCTAGGTGAAAAAAACTCGCAGTCCTTGAAGTTTGTTTCATGTGGGAGTTAAAGGATAAATCCTGATTGATGATACCCACTGGGTCCCACGGAGAGGAGGAGGGGGTCAGCAGACAGGCACACACACACTCTGTGGCTGTGGAATTCAGCCTTTCACTTACATTTTCTCTTATTACCAGATAAATTAATTGTTGTGTAGATACATATTCACATTTCCTGCTTCGTTAGCTATTCAGAACATCATAATAGGCGAATATGTAACCTTAGGCATATTCAATTGATTAATATTAAGGTCAAGACAACCAGAGATGTGTTGAAAATATTCTTGGCAGTATGTCATTGGAGTGGCAAGCAACGCCTTACACTACTGAAACTGTATCCCACATACTGTCCCAAATTATTATGCTTGTCCTAAAAGAATAGTTTTAATACAGAAAATCGTGATCCATACTTTGTATGACATCACATTTATTTTTTTACGTAAAGAACAGTTCTTGTTGAAATGGTATTGCTCTTGTGGCATCAACATGACATCAAGTTCCACACTCTTCTTATATTATTACTTAATGTAACACAGTGATTAGTATATTTATATTATTTAGTATATCATATATTTTCCATGGCAAAGTTATTTTCTTTATTCATTTAGTCTTGAAGTTTGACAAGTTCTGGTTTTCACTTGACGAAAACCACAGATAATGTGATGTTCCTTAAAAGAAGGTGGTGTCAGGGAGTGTTGTAATTTACTAGACTGGCTTAGGCTGTTCATGCTTCGTGAATTTTTGCAGGCCGCTGTTAATCGAGAAATTGTCATTCAACCTTCCATTAGTGACCTGAGTCCGGTAAAGGTCATGGGACAGAGGAGGTTGCTGGGGAAGGCTTATCAGTTCTCTGGACAGGCCTGGTTTATGACTTAGAAGCCAGCTTTCAGAAAAGTTTAATTCTTTTCATTAATAAAGATCCAAAATGTTCATCGGGATCAGGGTTGATCATGCTACAAGGTCTATAGGTGGCTAAATCCCTGGACCAAGAGTGGGCTATTTAAGAAGTTTAATTAGAGCTACTTTTAAATGACTGTGGCACATAGCCTGTTAACAAAGAAAGATTGATCATATCTAGTAAAAAAGTGCTAACTAAGGGTACAACTTCAGGTTCAAGAGACAGGTTGATGGCTTAGATGAAGAAATCATTGAAGTAAGTTGGAGAATGTCGATAGGAGCAGTCAAAATATATATCAGGTTTTACAGCTGTTTCTAAGGTTGCTGTCTTTAAGGATAAATTGTTGCCGGTTGAGGGCAGGGCATGATGAATTTTGTCTCTAATAATTAAAATTTTATCATTAAAGAAGCTATGAAATGGTTACTACTGGGATGGATTTTGGTAATTTTTCTAACAAGTGGAATGGCATCCCCCCTCAAATCGCCTACTGGCATTGCTAAAACTGAGTTAAGCAAGCTATAACGTGAACTATAGGCCAACGCCACACATGAAGATTAGAAGATAGCAGTGTTATTTTGATTGGCTCTCAGATTTTCAGCAGTTTGGTTGAATTTTGCATATTCTTGCTGTTAGTTAGTAGTTGGCTTTTTTAATTACTGATGACTGTAAATTGAGATTGTATGGACCCAGTAGTAGACCGACTAAAATGTTGATCGGTTCACCATATTGTAACCAGTTGGCATTACTGTTATGAGATGAGGCAAGATTGGAAGTTTGGAAAAATCGGCATTCACTTTTGAGGATATTGCAAGGTTTATTACACGTCTAACTGTGCACAATCTTGAACCGTGTCATCGCTGCAATTAGTAAATCATGCAATTCTTGCCCCCTATTTGTTTGGGGTATGTGGCCAGGAATTACATATTTTATTATTTTATTTTAAGGAGGGAATGACAGGTGTTGGTTCACCCTTAATATCAAGAGCTGCATCAGCTACTGGATTGGAAACCTGTGTCACAGGGACAGCATTAAAGTAAACCTTAAATCTAACAATCAACATGTCAAATAAATATATAATTTTGTTGTATTCCTGGTACAAATTACAAACTGGAACAGATTGGAAGTTTTTTTGTTAAAATTCAGTTTTTTTTTTGGTGTAATACCATTTCATTATTTTTGTTTTCTCTCTTTCAAAACTGGATTGGAAACTACAAAAGGTCTTTTAATGCTTCTTCTGAGCCCTTGGCCCTCAAAGCCAAAACTTAACACACGAGAGCTGTCGTCATACAATCTTTTTTGTAGGGACATTCTCAGAAACAAAGGTGAGAGACAATATTTAATAGATATTTTTTAATTTTTATACTAAAAGGTTTGTTGTTGTTGTACATACTGGCCCTGTTTACATTAGGGGTTCACAAGGGTCGTAAAACAGATTTTAAGGATAGTATTTGGCAAGTTCTCACACTGAAGTTGCATTCATCAACGTAAGACTGCTGTGTCTGGTGAAAAGAATCAGGTCATTTACTTTACTCGTTATATTGTTTTTACAGAGTTGTTACAGAGAAATGGGTTTCACAACCCAAGTGGGAACCAGTTTGTTGGACAGATTGCAGAGTTTTTGGTGCATCTATTTTTTTTCTCAGGCACAATGAATAATATTAAGGGCAGGTGGTCCACATAAGGCAAAGAAGAGAAGCAGAAACACTTTCAAGAGGCAGCCTCACTGAGGGCACAAGGTGAAGCAGAGGACCTTAAACCTGAGATGAGGGAGCTCAAAATTATAAAACATCAGAAGCAGCTCAAGTTAGAGGTTTGGAAAGTTTCATTTGCTAGGCATCAGTGGTACCATTATAGTATTAAATGTAAGGATGATTGACAGCAATTGTGATGTGAGCAAAACATTGTGACAGACAACTGGGGTGTTTATATTTAGATTCTTTCATCATTTTAACTGAACTGAAAAGAAAATATGATCTCTTTTCCTAGTTCTTGTCAGTACACGTGCCACAGCATTCTGGATCAACTGAAGAGTCTTAAGGGACTTATTTGGGCAGCCTGATAATAAGGAATTGCAATAATCCAGCCTAGAAGTAACAAATGCATGGGCTAGTTTTTCTGCATCATTTTGAGACAGGATGTGCCTGATTTTTGCAATGTGATGTAGGTGAAAAGAAGGCAGTCCTTGAAGTTTTATGTGGGAGTTAAAGGACATATCCTGATCAAAGACAACTCCGAGGTTCCTTACAGTGGCGCTGGAGGCTAGGGCAATGTAGCTTTCTTTCCAGCTGTTTGAGATGTTGGAGGAGAGCAGCAAAGGCTGCTCTGTGTCATTGATGCAGAGCACAGAAAGGCATGCTGCTGATGGAGGTGATCAGTTACAGTTCTCATTTTCTGGTAAAGTGTGAGCTTTTCCTCAGCTGCCCGAGTCTTCATATATCAGGTGTCAATCCCTCACTCTCTCAGACTCCTCGAAACTTCATCTGGAAGAGGACAAAAGAAATTGGAATGCTATGTCCTGTTACCAGGTGGTTCTTAGATGATTGGCAGCTAGTTGCCAGGTGGTTAGAAAGTGGTTGGCAGGTGAACAGACATACTGCTTACTTACTCTGTTTCATCCACCATATACGACTCACAAGTCCCACATCTATATATTACAAAAAGTACAGCACAAGAATTCAGTAGTTACAAACCTGAAAGCATTACTGTGATACACCTTACCAAACACTGCATAAGTTATACGGGAGGTCTCGGTGCTAATTGATTGTTAATCATACCATATTCATTTCTAACAACATCACTGTGACAGTTTCCTGCAACAAAATGCTATGTTATTATCTGGCTCATAGCTATGTAATCACACCAAGGCTTCCATGTTGAGGCACATCAGTAGGGCACTTAAAGATGGGTGTAATTACCATATAGTCTGACATAAACACATTGAATTCTACAAGCTCAAGTAAGAGTTCAATCAGCTTGATGATGTAGTTCATTTTCCATCTAGAGACAGTGTCTGGAGAACAGAACAGCTCTAATAAAGTGCATCATTTCATGTTACTTCTTCACCCACACAGCTTACATGATTGTACTTCATTACTGTACATGGAGAGGTAAGTATAACATATTTGCAATATTCTTTGTTAATAATATTCGTGACCTTATTACTATATTTAGACATTCACGCATTCACTTCAGTTGCTTACTTATTGGTTTTGGTTTCTGTTGGGCTAGCTCCATCTCCCATTTCTTCCATTTGAGAACAAAAATAACAGGGAACAAGACAACCGTCAATGCTACATACTTATGGAAGCAAATTATGGTCATATTTTGAGCTTGTGAAATGATGTTCACAAATAATTTCACAGCCTGCAGTTGTATATCACCTTTTGTGTGCATGTGAAAAAAATTAGCACCTCACTAATCTTGGTGTGTGTTCCTGCCTTGTACCTGTTCAAAGTTATATTGAGTAACAATAATGAGCAACAAATTTACATTATTATACTATAAGAATTATACCTGTCATATCATACCTTTGCACATCTCCTCGGGTTGCTGTTATGGCTGACTGCTGGTGAGCTTGTGGCACACTTGAAATTCGAATTTTTGGCTTTACATTTGAAAATATGTCCACACAGCTGCGAACAGCTCTCTCTATTAAGGAGTTCTGCTCCTGTGTGTTTGACATCAAAGAAATTTAGTAGCTCATGAAAGAGTGTATGACAGATGAAACAAATGTTCTCCCATCATAAAAATGAAAGACTGAGCATATTTTGCTGTATTGACAGTTCACTACTATCCCCTTTTAGATTTGAAGATCGTATTATTAGCCTACTACTGTTACTTTCCTGTTGACTTGGTTTATTTTCCAATTGACGTGAACATGTACAAGTTGGATTGCAAACTGAACCTTTGACCTTTAGCTACCTTCGTTCTCATGTTAAATGCCCACAGCTTTATGTCTTGAAGAACCTGTTAAAGAATAGCCTTACTTTCCTTAATATTTATGTTACTTGTTCAAACGGCACAACAACAAATGTTAACCAAGACATTAGCAACGACCACACAAACTAAATATGCAAATTAAGTAACTCAGAGATGCATGCACAGCTGTCTTGATGTATCTAGTTAATTACGATGTAAAACTTTACTGGCATGTTCCATGCTAATTAACCCACATGTATCCTAGGTTTTCTGTGCAAAAGATAAATTATATAAAAATAATTTTTCATTTTCAAAACTTCACAATTGTAATCTTAAAGATCAATGTGAAGTCCTCTCTTTACAATGTCAGCATATGATACCTGTGGTACACATGATGCATCATGTTGACCTCCTTCCTTGGCATTGTTGTTGTGCTCCAAAACAACAAATGTAATTTTATTGTACACAACCAATATATTGAACACAATATTAATGATAAAAGATTACTGTTAACGTAGCAGGATCAGAAGATAGATGCTTTTAGTGATGAAAAGCATTTAGGAATGGTAAATTAACAAGAAAATAATTCATTTATACGTTTCAAAACTATTGAACTAACTACTAATTTATTTTTGTCAAGCCTGTTTAGATATTAGATATCTAAGGTATAACAAAAGTTTAAGGTACATCAGAAAGGATGAACATATATGTTCATACTATTTCAATGCTAATATTACTTACAGATTTAAATGCACAAGAGTCAACAACTAACAAATTTCTATTTGCTGAAAATATTGAAAGACAGTCCAATCTCAGATATTGGATGGACAGGAAGACTGTTCCATATTTTAAAGCATTATACTGATGCTCAAATGTTGCACTTAACTGACAATAACTGAACACTATGGTATTTGTAAATTTTTGTGTTTGTAATACAAATTACTTTAATGTTAGTGACAACAACCTGAATAAAATTTCTTAAACCATCTTAATATATTCTGGTTTATATATAAAAATAAAAATCAAAGAATAGTTTCTCCTTACAGCTGATGGTTGATTTATTACAGTATATAAAGGTTTAAACAACAAAGCACTTACACTTATTGATTCAAACAATGTGAATGCTTATAGATTAGGTACAATTATGTGTGAATCAGGGAGAATTAATACAATGTGTGCAGTGGTATTACTTTTACACTTGTTTACACTCAGCAGTTTTCAAAATTCCAAAGACAGAGAGTCACTTTGATACAGGAGAGTATATGGACAGCAGGACACCTGTAACACAAAATAGAAACATACATTAGACTGTTGTTTCAATATAAGAAATCCAATTAAGCAACTTCTACCCCAAAGCTAAAATGGCATTAAAAAGGTGTCTGCTTTTAATGTCTTCACATAAACATAGTGTAAAATCACCACCAAATACCCACCAAGATAGTCTTAAAACATACAGGAAGGCCCTCCGTAATGCCAGAGCAACTTATTAAAAACCTCAGGTTTCTTTTCAGCACTGTAGTCAGGCTGACAGAGAGTCATAGTTCTATTGAACCATGTATTCCTATAGCCCTCAGTAGTAAAGTCTTCATGAGTTTCTTTAATAATAAAATTTGAACTATTAGAGAAAAAATTCATCAAGTCCTGCCTTCCACTGGTACCGATTTATCTTCAAACACAGGAACCTTAGTGTAATGAGGCAGAGGTGGCGTTAGAATCCATATGCAGTTGTTTAATAAAGTCCACAGCAAAGAAGTCCAAGTTGGCAGGCCGATAGCATAAACATGAGACAGGCAATGGTCATACACAGGATAAGCAAGACAATGATTAACAAACGCTCGGTAAGGCAGGTAAACTGGCAATACTTCACAATGGCCTGATAGCCGAGCCGTGCTTAAATGTCCCACAAACAGGAAATGACTCATGAAGCAGAGGGAGCGGCAAACAGTCAATACTTGGGAGAGGGCTCCCTCTCCTGGCATGGCGTTACACTTAGAAACAACTGTAAAACCTGATATATATTGCTGCCCCCATGTTCCTGCTCGACAACTGCTACTACAGTTGTTATTGGCTCTGTTACTAATACTGTCATTATTATTCCTATAGCTGTCATTCCTATTATTATTAATTTATTAATATTAACACTACAATTACATTTCTACTATTTTAAAAATTCTAGGTGGTATTTGCATTGTGCCTCCCTCTCAAATTGAATGAATTTAATTGGTTTACTTTTTCTAAGTCTGCAGAGGAATGGAATAACCTGATCTTGGTTAAGTGTCTCAGTTGAGCAAAGCAGGACTGCACCACTTTAGTCACCTGAGCAATTCTGACAATGTCTCTTTCCAGAAATCAGAATTTAATGCAAAGTTTCTGTTTAATGTGTGTCTTGTGTTATATGTATAAGTATACACCATGGTGCGGAAAGAATGGATGAGTTTTTGTTGAATGTGTGCATAGCATGCTGGCTTATTGCTTTCTTGTGTTTGCTGGAGGAATGATTTGGCTTTCATTGCAAGCGCAATGCAAGCAAGGAGTAATTAACAGTGAATCAAGTAGAACATCTGGCACACAGATGAGAATAGTGTGGTTTGCTAAAGCATGTGTTAAAATAGTGGTGTATCAAGTTAAAGTTCATAAATCATAAATGTTGGGGGATTAGTGGTGAAAAAGTAAAAAAATGAAAGCACCTGTGGATAGCACCTTTCATCTCTGTAGTGTTTCAGCTGTGAGCTGGAGTATGCCAGTTAGGGAAGGGACTGAACAGGCAGGGGGCTGATTTGTTAAGAAAAGAAAAATTCTTGCATGCGACACTAAGGAGGCTACGGGATGGTGACAGTAAAAATAGTTGTACAAATCACTAGGAGCCTACAGGACGGTGACAAGGTTGTTGCGTGCACCGCTAAGGAGCCATGGGACAGCGACACTGGCTAGAAGAGTGTATGTAGCTGTACAATGTGTGTAGATGCTGGTAAAGTAGATAAGTAGTTAGCTGAATAGTAAATAGGAGGTCCATGCATTAAAATCTTAAAACTGTGTTTAGCTTAACTGTACATTTTTTTGTGAACTGACAAATATTGATGGATGAGGTGTTTCTACCAGAACATATTAGGGACGAAGGAGCTGTGGAGACACAGGGAGTGAGGACACATTTTTGGTTGGAATTAACCTACTAGGATAAAGGACTTGTTAATTTGTCACTGGTACAGGAGGAGTTTCCTGACGTGATGTAGAAGGAGTCAGTACGTAGGTGGCGGACTGCAACAACATTGGCATGGATGCTGGAGCTGCTGTGCAAAAATCCTAGGGCAGTAGCTACAATCCCATTGAGTCCAGTATTTGGAATACCAGCAGGGTTTGCAAAACCCCTGCAGACAACGGGGCAGAGAGGCTAGAATTTGATCCCACAAGGGCAAAGAATTATAAATCAGGTATTACTGCTAGTAAAATACTGGTATGGATAAGGACCAGGTAGTCGGACGAAGAGCCAGAAATTCCTAGATCACTAGCCAGCTGTGCAAGCCAGGGCTATGTGGGGGCAAAAATTGCAAAGGGAGGGGGTGTGGCTGCACTAATGGCGTTGGTAATAAGACAACACCCAGATCATAAACTGAATATTCAACTCTGCATGAAAAAGTGGCATGAACGAAGATCAGGAAAGTTACAATGGCCCAAAGAAGGAACCTTCAAAGAAGCCTGCTGCGATGAAGTGGAAGCTAACATAAAACATTTTAAAGCAAAAGACACAAGCAATGCACCTGAAGACAAGCATGCTAGGGAGAGAGAAGTGTTAGGGTAGTTGAGACAAGAAGCACAAAGTTATATACACTGTTTATGTATACGTTTTTATTTCACACATTGGCAATGTTAACATTTGTTTCCCATGTCAGAGAGATTATATACAACACTTTCTGCCAAAATTATGGATGGTGACCTTTTACCCTTTTGTCCTTCCCCTGTAGTGCAAATGAACTTTGTTTTTACCAGTTGGACGAAGGGGAACCTTTTGGACCTTTTTGAATTTAGCGCAACATATTGATTTAGGTGGAGATTTCATACTTGCACACCTGGTTCAACATTCCCGTAGAGTCGGCCTACTTTGATTGGAGGAAAAAAATCCAAGACCCAGACTCGGAGGGCGAGGTCCACCTTCAGAGGTTTATAGGAGGTTATCATGCTACCTCCTCTGAACTGGGAAAATGGTTCAAGTTCGAGGAAAGGATGGCTCCCTATCCGGCGGATATGAAGGTGGGAGTTTATCACCTCTACTGCTATAATGAAATAGTGCAACTGTCAATATACAAGGCACATACGGGGACGTCGTCATACAGTATTTTAACCCTGCCTGTTATGAACCTGTGGTCAAGAAACACATTGAAAAGATTCAGATCGAATTAAAAATGGATCAAAACATGGCTGTGAACTTTTCCTTTGGGAGGACTATTGTGAAGCTTCCTTTTAGACCTCCAAAAAGCTTTACCTCCTCTGTGAAAACATAATGCACAAGCAAAGGCTTGATCCTCACCGTTTTGTGAGTTATTATGAAAATCAAGCAGGGGGTGCTCTCCTCAATTTTTATGGGGCACCCATCATGTATGGGAGAGGCCTAGGGTCTATATTCTCAAGATTAATTCATTTTTTATCACCTTTGAAGACAAAAGGTTTTTCCATCGCTAAGCCTCATCTTAAATAGGCCTGCAAAAACATTGCCTCAGAGGTGATGAGTCATGCTGTTGGTAAACTAAGCCGTCAACTGGACCAGGGGTCTCAAGAAGGATCTGGTGGTATATCGGTTCTGGCTACAAGAGCGAGAAAGAGACCGCTGGGGCAACGTGTGTCAGAGGCATCTAAAAGAGAAACAAGCCCAGAGGAAAGAACGCAGGAGGCCCGGAGATATATTTTAGAAAAAAAAGAGGGCTCTTTTACATCACAAATCAGTCGAATGCAGCATAGCGGAGCTGGACTTATTTTCGTCTTTGTCTGTCGATGAAAAGCTCCACACCGAAGTCCTGCCTGAGTCTGCCATTACAGACGGAGGCCCCATCTAATGCTCAACTATTCAGAAGATATGCTAAAAAGTCAGTTCAACGGCAGTTTATTTTACAAAGACATGGCCGGTTCTATGGACTCTGTAGTGACTAATAACAAACTCTCTGAACTAACCCTCCAAACAGAGGGTTAGTTCAGAGAGTTTGGTTTGGCTGTGAATATAAAGAGGTTCACTTGTTGGGTCCTCTCCACATTGACATTTTTCAGCGAGAGGCTACTTCTGAACTCTGTGGATTTAAGAATTAAAGAAGTGTTAGAATAAAAATGTACATAAGTTATCCCATTTATGTTTTGTTCTTAGTAGCCTTTAAAGTACACAGCAATGCTGTGTGTATATGTGTGTTATTAAACTTGTGTCTGTGAGATTAACAGGAATGCACCCTGCCATACCGAAAGGGCAGGCTGACACCGCACCAGATGGTCTCATGAGTTGTGGCTGCCATCAAGGCCGCTCTCACGAGATAGACCTGACAACATCACTTTGTTTCTTTTCTTATTGTAGTAGTATATACTTCCCCCACCCTTTAGAAAACTATGTAACAGGGAATCTCCTAAACTGAATAAAAAAGAGGAGGCTGCATGGATGCACTTCAGAGTGAGTAGGAGATGTAACTGAATGCATCTATGCTTACTCTCCTCGAGTAAAACTTAAGTTAATGCCTTTGTCTTTCTTTCCTTGTATTTGATTTAAATGTTCTAGGTATCTTGAACCTGACATTAACTTGGTCCTTCGAGCCGGATTCCAACATATCCAGAGTTTCCAGTGGACACGGAGAATTCCAGGAAAGTCTGTGGCCACAGCGGGCCCCTAGGTGGGCTCACAGGATCCCTTTGAGGGGAACTGGGCTTCCTCCTTGTCGGCTGGAAACCGAGGATTGACGGAATCTGGAGGAGTTAGACGAAAGGCTGAGGACGGCGGAGTCCTGTCGCTGACTTAAATTCCGTGAGTAGGTTTTAAGTTAAAAACCTGTGTGACTGCGGCTGTTTAGCGCGTCAAAAGAAAAGCCCTGAGGATTCTAGACCCTATCAGGCAAGAGAATAATTTGGGTGGAATCCCCTTTTAGTGAGACTAAAAGTTAAAGCTCCATGGTAAATTAGTAGGCCTCAAAAGTGTGCGAAAAAGACGTCTATAAATAAGTAAATAGGAGTGTGGATGATTGTGTGAGTGAACAGAGACAGAAATACCATTTGGTATTTTTTTTTCTCATACCAAAACAGTGGGAAAGAAAGCAATAAACCTTACAGGAAGTGAGTTGAAGTGAGAATTACCTGGAAAGGTATTTTAATTATTGCCCCACTGATAATATCCCAACGTTTAGAACACCCTAGGTGTTAACCCAGCGTTGGACCAAAATATATAAAAAACAGCTCCAGTATGGGCAAGAGTCAAAGTAAGCCCAAAACTAGGGAGGATTTACAGTGTAAAGATTGGAAGTATATAGAAAAACAGGATCCTGATAAAATAAAATATTTGGATAAATGGATAAAAGATTACGGGTTTAATGGTAAACTAAACGTCAAAACAATTAAGCTACTACAGGAAACAATACAAAACAACACTAACAAAGATCCTAAAAAGATGAAAAAGTCAGGTTATGAAGAAACCAAATATTGGATAAAAGTAGCTGAAAAACGTGAAGCTAGAGAAAGAGACATGGAAAATGTGCGAAAATCCGATCATCTAAATGGACAAGAAGTCCAACAAATCTGGATGTGTGCTCTGGGACCAGATTGGCATAACGTTAGAGGAGATTGGAATCCTCTGAACACAGCAGGTGACGGTCCTCTTCCATGGGACAGCCAACAAATAGCAGTAGAAGTAAACGGTCTGGCCACAGCCAGGTTTAAACAAAAAGCAAATTACACTGAGATAGGCAGAGCAAGACAAAAAGACGATGAAACTTTTGATGACTATAGACACCGCATGACTACAGTGTTTAAAATCCATTCGGGACTAATTGACGACAATAATGACCAAGGAGCTTACCGACAACAGTTGAAAAAAACTTTACATGTGGGCTCAAAAGACGCAATCAGAAGCTGGGTGCAGAGGCACTACATTGGACTGTCTACTGGTACCCTTGATGAGTACATTAATCATGCTTTGCACGCAGAAAAAGTTGCTAAAGAAAAAAAGAAAAAGACAGTAGGAACGTTTTTTGGTGAGGAAGAGACTGAGGAAGTGTTTTACCATGACCAGAATAGAGAGAGGGGGAGAAACAATAGAGGGCATAGATTTCATAGAAAAGGACAGAGAGGAGGCAGAGGCAGAGGAGGTTTTGGACAGAGAAACAGACAGAGAGAAGCAGGGTGTTGGAACTGTGGGAAAGATGGACACTTTGCTGTAGATTGTCCAGAGAATAAACAACAAGCATGACTAGAAGCTAATGCTACTCAGACACCAAGATTAGATGACGTCAGTGATCATGAAGTTCTAATAAACTACCAGGACTTGCTTGCAGTACACTTTGAGAAACCGATGGTGACTTTATGTGTAACTGGAAAACCAATTGATTTTTTTTGTGACACAGGAGCATGCAGAACAACTTGTAAGGAAAGTTTCCCTAGGGCTAGATCTAGTAATAGCAGTATTGCAGTATGAGCAGCAGATGGCAAATTGACTTATGTGGAAAAATCTGAGCCTGTCTGGTTGAGGGATCCGCAGGGACAGTCATGTCAGATATCTGTCTTGATGTTCCCAGAGTGTCCAGTAAATCTGTTGGGACGAGATGCTTTGTTTTTGTTGGGATTAGCTCTTGTTCCTACATCACAGGGAAGGATAGAGGTAAAGAGAAAAGCAGAACTAACCCAGGAAGACATCTTTGTTTTAAAAGGTTCAGGGCTACCTTATTACTACTATTCTTTAGATGTCCCAAATAAACCCCCACACGACACTGCAACTGCATTAATGACAGAGGGAAGACAAGTTATTTCCAGACCACAAGACAAAATGGAGGAAGGAAATTTCCATGTCACTCTATGGTTCAAAATCACTCCAGGACCGGACACAGAATATGAAGCAAAATTAGACAGAGCAACACCTGTTAAAATCACAATAGATTACATTTATTCGGATGCAGAAAATACTGCCGTTGCAGGTGTAATCATACCAGATAATTTAATACCACTAAACAGGTTGTGGCTTCCATCCCATATTTCGCTGTACAAAATGAAAACTTGCAGTGGAAAGACCTGGGAAGCTGGTTCAGCAAGCCAAAGCGGCAACTGACTGGACAGCGACCTCCGTCAACACATGGACAAGCGCGTCCACAGGCCTGACTAAAAAAGCACTGTTTTGGTCAGTCCAAGTCCAAAAAGGCGTGCACCTCCGTGGTGCTAGTGTAAAAAATTGACATGTGTTTTTTACTCAGGAAGAAGAAAAGCTAATTCAAAGTGTTCCTGACTCATTATGGTCCAAGGGACCAACAGATGTAGGGCTAGTTAAAGGAGCATTACCTGTCCAGATTAGAGCTAAGACAGAATACCGTCCTTGTGTGAAACAATATCCACTGAAAGCAGATGCACGTGAAGGCATTAAACCAGTGATTGAAGATCTGATAGCTGCAGGAGTCATTATAAAGTGTGACGATTCACCATGTAATACACCAATATTTCCAGTTAAAAAACAAGCACCCTCAGTGGGTTGGCGAATGGTACAAGATCTGCAGGCTGTAAATAATGCTGTAATACAAAGAGCACCTTGTGTGCCTGATCCGCACACCCTTTTGAACTCATTAAGACCAGATGCTAAAGTCTTTACTGTAGTTGACATCAGCAATGCATTCTTTTCAGTCCCAGTGGACAAAGATAGTCAGTTTTGGTTTGCTTTTACTTATGAAGGTCAACGTTATACATATACCAGATTGCCCCAAGGATATTGTGAAAGTCCCACAATATACTCACAAGTGATGAGTGCTAGCATGGCTAAGTTCCAACCCCCAGGAAACAGTCAAGTTTTGTTGTATGTAGATGACATACTTTTAGCTTCTCCAGACGAAGACATTTGTAAAAAAGACTCCATAGCACTGTTGACACATTTAGCTGAGCAAGGCCACAAAGCAAGTAAAAATAAGTTGCAACTGTGCAAAACACAAATAAAATATTTAGGTCATAATCTTAGCTCAGGAGGAAGAACAATAATTGAAGACAGAAAGACAACAATCTTAAAGGCTCCAAAACCACACACAAAAAAAACAAATGAGTTCACTCTTAGGGTTAACGAATTACTGCAGGTGTTGGGTACCTAATTATGCTGAAATAACTGCTCCACTCCAGAAATTAATGTATGATGAAAACATTAAAATGACTACTCCATTGAAATGGACAGAAGAAGCAGAAAATGCGTTCTGTACTTTAAAACAAACTCTCGTTTCCAGTGCAGCTTTAGCATTACCTGACTACAGCAAAACATTTGTGCAAATGGTAGACTGCAAAGGGAAATTTATGACTTCTGTTTTGACACAGCAGCATGGCGATAAGATGAAACCTATATCCTATTTCTCCTCTAAATTAGACAGCGTAGCATGTGCCCAGCCACACTGTGTTAGAGCGGTGGTGGCTGCTTCTATGGCAGTAGAAACTAGCGCTGCTATTCTGTTATTTCACCCGCTAGTGTTGAAAATACCACATGCAGTTTCAGCGCTGCTGCTGCAGACAAACATGACTTTTCTGTCTCCAGCAAGACATCTGTCATGTATGGCTGTGTTGCTTTCACAATCTCATTTAACTATTGAGCGATGCACAACCCTCAATCCAGCTACACTTCTGCCACTTCCTGATGACGGACATGCACATGACTGCCAGGAACTTGCTGAACAAACAGCAAAAAGCAGACCTGATCTTACTGATCAACCTTTAACAACAGGAGAAACAATTTATGTTGATGGCTCTTCAAAAAAAAATGATCTAGGAAAAACACAAACAGGTTATGCTGTAGTGACCAAAGATAAGATATTAAAAGCGGAACAATTATCCTCACACTGCTCTGCCCAAGCTGCAGAGATAGTGGCTCTAACAGAGGCGTGTAAATTAATGAAGAATAAAGACGCTACTATCTATACAGATAGTCAATATGCTTTTGCTACAGTCCATACTTTTGCACAATATTGGCAAAATAGAGGAATGATCACATCTACAGGGAAACCAGTAACACATGCAGACCTCTTATCTAACCTGCTCAAGGCAGTAGTGTTACCTAAACACCTCGCAGTTTGTAAATGTGCAGCTCATACCTCAGGGACAGATCAAGTATCACTAGGGAATGCATTTGCAGACGAAACAGCTAAATAAGCAGCCGAGGGACAGATAAAAGTGCTTATGCTGACCTCGGACACTGATATGACTGATACAACACTCCAAGACATGCAACAACAAGCACCACAGAAAGAAAAGGATTTGTGGGTAAAACACGGAGCACAACTACAAAATGACATCTATGTATGACCAGAGAAAAAACCAATCCTTCCACACAACCTATACAAATGGGCTGCAATATTGAGCCATGGTGTTACACATGTCTCAACAGGAGGGATGGTGGGACAGATAAAACAACATTACACAACCTATGGATTTAACTCTTATTCAAAACATTTTTGTAGAGCATGCTTGATCTGTGCTAAGCACAATTCTCAGGGAAACTTAAGACCTAGAAGAGGGTGTTTCCCCTCACCACAGTATCCGTTTCAAGTAATACATATGGATTTTATAGAGTTAAATCAGAGTGAAGGAAAAAAGTATTGTCTGGTCATAATAGATGCCTTCTCTAAATGGGTAGAGCTGTTTCCAACCAAACACCCAGACGCATTAACAGTGGCAAAAGCGTTATGTAAAGACATAATACCCCGTTATGGAATTCCGGAAAAACTTTATAGTGATAATGGAGCACATTTTGTAAACCAATTGATCAAAAAGATAGGAATAATGTTTCACATTAATCTAAAAAACCACTGCGCATATCACCCTCAAAGTGCAGGATTAGTGGAGCGAATGAATGGCACTATAAAAACCGTTTAAAGAAATGTATTGAAGAAACAAGGAGACCTTGGACTCAGTGCATAGATTTAGTGAAAATGTACATCAACATAACAGCAACTTCAGGTTTAACTCCATATGAAATGTTGTTTGGTAGACCATACAGGCTGCCACAGTTTAAAAATCAATGGGAGCTGAGTGAAGAAACCAACCTAGCAGACTATATGAGAAAAATGTTAGAAAAACAAAAGGAAAACAAGCTGATGAAAATCCTTCTGTTTCTCAACAGGAGATCCAATTAGTGGGACCAGGCGATTGGGTGCTGATACGAAGCATTAAGAGAAAACATTGGCACTCTCCCAAGTGGGAAGGACCTTATCAGGTATTGTTGAACACTCCCACAGCCATAAAAATAGCTGAAAGATCCACGTGGGTACATCTTACTCATTGCAAAAGGTCATCTCCTCCGACAGTTCCAGAGAAAAGTGACTCACAGTCTGATAATAGAGTGGACTCAGGTGTGTAGAACCTGAGTAGACTCGAAAGTCAGTGAAGTATTTCCAAGACACCAGACTCATTAGAGGACACTCTCGGGGAAGATGGCGACTAGATGGATAAGCGATGCAATTAGGTGCTGGGGAGTGACAATTGTATTCATATTAATTTTTCTTTTTAACTGGTACTTATGGGAAGCTCCTGGAACTTCCCTAAATAGCACTCATGTTCCGCCCACTTCATCCCAAGCTATCACCCAACCACATGCTAGAGTAAAACGCGGAGTAGGATATTATCGGCCCACTAGCGTTCTGACGACTTCCAAAAATCCATGTAATGCGACCGGAGAAACGACGTCTAGGACCTATATTTGCTACAATACCACTACCTTTATCAGCACAGTAATCATCCCTATGAACTCCTTTCAGTTGGGCGGTTATGTAGGAAGCGAGTGGTATGATTGGACATTCTATTTAAACTAGACTGGGGATGGGTTTTCGCCACCACTGATAAAACCTGGAGGTCCGATTCCTATGGCTGGCGACCATGGGCACAATATTCTACTCTAGAAAAGATAAAACTTGGAAACTCACCCTCCTTAGTTTTAAGATTTAATACCACAGTCAATCCATTATTGGAAAAACCCCCGTCGATGCCTAACTATCCAAATCCACCTTGTTACATTTTAGCTCTGTGTGCCTATTGGCCAAGTCATACAGACCCATGCACTTATGTGGCACTGTGCACTAACATTACAGAAACACCCACTGCCGCAACAGACTCAGATTTGCAACCTGTGCCAGGACTGACGTTGCGGCCTAGGTCCACAACTAAAGTAAAGATAAAGATCCTCAATAAAAGACCTGACACTGACGAGTGGTTTCAAGTAACCACTGGAGTCTCAGGGAAAAACAATAATTGGCTGTTAATGGTAGAGCAGGCAGCAAATGCAACTAAAGCCGACTGTGTTGTGTGTATGGGCCCCCGCCCCTTACTACAAATAGTTCCTGCACCTATTCCAGCTGAATGCCTGTTGACTGTCATGAGCAAGACAGTTCCAGGACCAAATTGCAGTTATTGGGACGGTATCTTTCCAGTAAAAAGGCGTAAGAATCAAACCTCTATTCTCTAAACATGTAGCACCAGGAAACTTCTCATGTATTAACCTGACCGGTAGGGATAGAATGTATCCACCGTGGGGCAAGGCGGGTTTCCTTCTTGGGCTTTACGTCTTTGCTAAAGTGGTCAACTGTGGCATGCTTAACACCTCCTCCTCTTTCTCAAACCATCGTGGGGCGAGGGGCAATTTCTTCTTTTTTTCCCCATCTTTAGCAGTGTGGCCTGTAATGTGTCAATCTCTCCTCTTCCTCATCGTCACACGCTCCTCCCGTTCGGATTCGTTGATATTGCTTGTAAGCTTGAGGGTTACTCACTGAGGATAAAGGCATGTTGAGTTCTGTCAGAGAATTTAAAAAATATTTTTTTATAAGAGATGGAAAGATTTTCAAAAAAGCCAATCAGATGCAAAAAAGCCAATCAGATGCAAACCTTTCACAATCTCTCCCTTATACACAAATTCACCCTTGGGAGTCATTGTTTTGTTTTCTGCGTTGTTACGGTAGTGCGCCGTAAGGTTTTGTAGTACCTCGATCCAGCGAGACTAGCTTTTTTACTTCTTTTTCTTCTTGCTCGTCTTTAGGTAGAATCAGAGTAATATGACATTCCTCCTTCTCCCCTTGTTTGATCAGAGCAAGGTATCTTTGCAGCAGAGTGTTGTATTTTTAACTTTTTTCACAGGCGTTCAACCCCGGTTTGTTTAATATAGCCCTCATTTTTTCATCTATATCATTTTTGGCCATGCGTCTCATCGTTTCCCCGCTGCTGAGAATGAAGGTGCAACATCATGACAGCAGAAGATCCTGCAACTGAAGAGAGACAACGACAGCTGCATGACATCAAAGCAAGATTGACTGAAGTCATGGGCAGACAGCTATTGCAGCTGAGAGACATAACAGAAGCAACAATGGAACTCCACACGACTGAGTACAGGTAACAACTAACTTCATGCGAGCATGTGAGGACACGTATAACCAGCCAATCGCTGCAGAACTCACACTTTTTGTAGATAGTTCCTGCTTTATGGATGCTACAGGTAACCATGCCGGTTATGCCATTGTGAAATGAAATAGAAACAGAAGGCCATGGCTACGATTGGAGCACCAATTAACCCTTTTCTGTGCCCTCCCAAATACGACTCCAGGAAAGTTAAGGCCTTAACAACAGGCCCCTGATGTGTCCATATGGTTCTCCCCACAAGGACCCTACAGGGCACTTCCAGCCATGAACCAATGGGACCAGCCAAGATGTGTTCAAGGCCCCTCAGATGCAGGACTAGTGCTGAGACCCCCAGTTCCAAGACCTCCAGATGCAAGATAGATGACTCCATGCCCAGGACCATCAAGGCAAGTAGTTCTAGCCCAGACCAGACCGACTCAAGGAGCCCACCCTTCGTTGTTGCACCAGCTGCTCACAGAGGAGAAGCCAATCCAGTGACCGGAACCAATTATTTTGTCTTGGGAACTGGCGGACGACAATACATCATATACTCCTACCACTCCAGTGGTGTCGGATGACCAGGATATGGTGTGGCCACTCCAGGAGGACCCCAACCAACAACCACAGCCTGTTGCAAATCTACAGCCAGTATCAGAATTGTGGAATTATAGTGGGAATCGTTGGGTCTCTGTACATAATATAATAGAGTGTGGTCTAGACCTGCTCTATAGGAAAAGTTAAGATAACTTCTGTTATTAATTGATGCTATGTAAACAAAATTTAATTGAATTGAATGAAACTAAGATGAAGTAAATGGTATGCAATATACCTTCTAAACTTGTCTGAGCATGTTAGCGTGGCAATATAGCATGTAGCTCAAAGCACCACTGTGCCTAAGTACAGCCTCACAGAGCCACCAGCATGACTATAGACTGCAATGTTTTTTAAGTCCACAAGTTGTTTTACTATCTGTGAGCTGTCTAGGCTCAGCAATGGTGGAACAATGCCCTATAGGGATACTCCAGTCAAAGCACAGAACAACAGCGTGCTGAAGCCAGTTAACCATTGTAAGACAAGCTGAACATGGCCTCTAAAGCACAGAGTCAAGAGAAAGCTCGTTCACAATGCTGCAGATATCAGTGTGTGTGAATGCACATACAGGCTGCTCTTTGTTCTTTTTTTCTTTTACGACCATGTGTATTTCTTTGTTCTGTGTGTATGTGCAGCCCCAAAACAACAACTCATATGGAAGCATGGTGCAGTCCCAACACTATTACTTCGACAAAGGCATGTACAGGCTGACCTGTGGCCCTCACTGACCTGTGACCTGTTATCATGCTTATGTGCTCCTCTGGCCCTCTGATACCTGAGTCTAATCAAAAGGAAATCTGACGATGAATTGTCTTCTGTTAGGACTGGTTTGATATATATCAGGTCACCACACCTCTTCCCTCTTAGCAGCCCCTCCACCCCAACTGCGAAAAAAGAGGAAGAAAACTAATAACTGAAAGTGAGATAGCAGGGGAGGACCAAAGGGCAAAGTATGGTAGCACTTGACTTGGAAATTAGGGCACATCCAATCCTGGTGGAATCAGGAGAGCCGGAGCAGTATTCTCCTCAGCCCTCCGTCTCAATTTGTATTCAGAGACTTCAGTTTTGTTGTTCAGATGAGAGCAAATTCAGTTTCTCACATGGAGTCTCTACTCTGATGCATTTTGTATCAGCCATAAAATGACCCCCATTTCTTACTCTTCATGTTGCATTCAAAAAGCCACATCAACAAAGAGTTCTGTTTGAGTTCCACATAATGTGGACTCAACAGTGTTTTGTTGAATTGTCTGATGTGAAAGTGCAGAAAGCATTCCAACTTGCAGAAACTTTAATTTTCTAAAATTGTAATATATGTATTAAAGTGAAAATGGAGCAAACGTTATTCAGTACACAAAATATGTACTAAACTCAGTTGTTCCCAGAGTGGGGGACAAAGAGTTACAACAGCTGAGTAAATGCTTTGGTACAGTACTACAGCATGGAGAAGGAAGGATTGTCAATTCAACATTTAGCAGATGATGATCCAACTATGATTGCTCCAAACATCACAAGTACAAAAACAAAGCAAAGAAAATATGATGAGGCTCAATACTGCCTAAGTTGGGTAAAACGTGTGTCCAGCTGGTGATTATCAAAGTCAAGTCAATTTTGTTTATATTACAATCAAAATTGTAATACAATCTGTACAGCATATGACACCCTCTGTCCTTAGACCCTCGATTCGGATAATGAAAAACTCCCCCCAAAAAAACCTTTTAATGGGGGTTTACCGGTTGATGATAATAATATGGTATAAGGTAATAGTGCACAATAGTGTAATAATTAGTAGATATGGTGTTTCCTTTCACTGTTTTGCTGAACACACACAGTTGTACGTCCCCGTTAAGCCAACTGACCTCAGTATGCTGAGACTAAACAATCTAGATGGATAAATAGCACTACAGGTAAGAGGAAAAATATGTATTTTTGATTTTTGGGTGAACTGTCCCTTTACAGCAAAGGGATAAGAACCAAAATGGAGGAGGCACTCTACTCGTCCTCACCAAGACGGCGTGGAACACAACTGAGTTAGGCTACCACACTCTCTGTCAATTTGAGATGTGTAAGTGTGTGTATATGGTGGCATGTAAGGCCCACAGGTGTAGGTTAGTCGAAGAGAGAGAGGAAGAAAAAGGCACACAAATCAAGTGTTGGGGATTGGAAGTCCAGGCCTGGGCCGAAGAGTGGGTCTGGATGTCCTTTCCAACACTTTACCAATAACTTAGAGTCTCAAGGCACCCAAAGCATTCACTGGTGATGGTCAGAGAGCAATGCAATAGAGTTTATTCTTTCACAAGAAGAAAACCAGAGCAGGTTCCGGAACCGAACTGAATTCAGAGCCCTGTGCGCTGTCTTTTATAGCCCATAATGTCCCTCCTACTCTGGTGGATTCTCCACATACTTTTCTTAAAAATGACTCATACTTTTGATCAGAGAGAGCAACAGCAGTCACCACAACCTTAGTGGTGGTCTGAGATTCAACTTGCCAACCGTTTACCACAGTGTATTAACACCATGGTCAAGCTAATCATATGCTAATCAGGTACTTAACAGCGATGAGGGAGGTGCAGCCAGAAAACAGTAGGCCTGATTACTGGGCCATCATGGAAACAAAAGAAGGTCAGTTTCATTTGAAACTAGGCAGGGTAAACAACAGACACTCAGGAAGACTCCTCCCTGAGGGCAGGGCCTAAGCAACACAGAGTAGCTTAAATTAGTTCTCAGAGCATTTTCACAATTGAGAATGACTTCCGGATGGGAGCCAAAACGTCTTGATTCTGAAAATAGTGTCCAGATGACTACGACTGAAACCTTTTCTACGATTGTCAATGATCCTGAAGAGGAGGATTATAACTTACAATAACACCAGAGATGTGCCAGTCACACACTGAACCTCGTGGCAACCAAAGATGCAGAAGAGGCTGCACAAAGTTCGAGCCATCCATCCTAGGGAAATGTCAAGCCCTCTGAAACAGAGAAGACGGCAAAGAAAACGTTCATCACTGAAAATGTTACGGTAAATGTTATTGATATAGCAGTTTTGAAACAAGTAATGCAATATACTCTCAGCATGTGATGTAGTGCAAGAGAATTTTGAGGTCATGTTAGAAAATGAAATCCAGTGTTTAGAATTCAGTGTTGCCTATAGCAGTGTATTGTCGGTATACTTGGATACTCAAAGGCTGTATTTAAATGTTTAGATTCAATCATATTACATCTTATTAATAATTGTACCACTTTATGTTTCAGGTGGTTGCTCCATTGGCAAAAGCCCTTGATATCCTCCAATCTGACAAGATGGCCTACTATGGAGTGCTGCTGCCCACTATTGCAACGCTCATAGAGAAACTGCAGAAGATCATACAGAAGATGTTTTTATACTTTACCAGTTTTAGAGGTTTCTGTAAGATATTCATACATTTCCCTTGGATTGACAGAATATATTTAATCTGTTTTCAGGTTTGACTATGTGTTTGAAAGCATCAAGTGCGAGCCACCCCATGTTCAGAATGGAATATACCATCAGAACAGAAGAGAGACATAGAGACATGTCTGAGAGAAGAACCAGCAAGTGGGATGACACTGCTTCATTCTTCCCAAAGAAGAAAGAGGTGGAAGTCTTTCTGAAGTTCCCGGATACAGCCCTACTAACTGTTTTCATCTCTGCCAAAAATGCAAAAAGTCTTCATAAAGTTCAACACCGGTGTCCCAGCCAGTGCTGCATGTGAGCGGCTTTTCAGCATTGGCTAGGACATTTTCAGAACCACCTGTCGAATAAAAACTTTGAGAGACTGCTCATGTGTCATATAAACAAGAGATTCTGCTCTGACAAGTAAAAAGTTAGGCCCATTGTTTAGACAAGTGTTCAAGCTTGTGAAAAGCCCATATGGCATTGTTTTGTTTAGGACAGGTTTAGGTCTCAGGGGTATTCCAGGAAGCTCGATTGTCAGTGTGTTCACCTGTGAAAATTATTTGGCTATAGTTTTTAATGTTTTACATCTGAATTTGTCAAGCCAAACTTGAATATATTAGGTGTAAATTAGTCATAAGTATTGATTATTGCTGTTCATTAACAAATGTTCAGAGAAGTTGTTGCATGTAATTTCAGAAGTTACCTGGCTAACTGAATAATCCTGCTTGGTGCAAAACCCCACCTGGATTCTAGTTTCTGGAAGGCAGGAGTCTGAATGATGGACATTGTATAAAAAACCAAAGCCTTGCATTTTCCCATGAATAGCGTATTTAATTGCTATGCTTTCACAGACACAGAAGTCATGACAACCGCAATTGGCTGACGTCCTGATATAGCTTGTTACAATGTTGCAATGACTTATCTATATATGCAGAAGGGGGGGTGGTAACACAAAAAAGTTAGGGAACCACTGCACTAGCTGATCCACTACAACATCTCTGACGCAGCTATATCTGCGCTGGCTTAGAGTACTATATGAACTAATCCACTTGCTCTAATCACTCTTAGTGGGAAATACATCAGCTTAGGTTGCCTTTGGCCCCTTAGAGAAACCAAGCAGACCTTTATATCCTCCAGTAGGGAGTGAGAAGTGGAGGGTATCAGTGGGGGGAGGCGGAGGGGTAATACTGAGGAACAGTGTTGGGATTTGGGCAGAAGGCTGATGGATGAAAGTGCTATTACAGGTCAATTATGACTCATTTGAGGTTTCCAATGTAATAAAATGATTTATTGAATAAAGGGAAGAAGGGTGAGGGAGTTAGCTGGGGTTTGGGATCCGGAGCAGGCAGAATGGCAGTAGAGGTAATGGCGGTGGAGATGGCGTGGCTGAGGGAAGCATGGCTTGTAAGCAGGCAACGAGGAAGTGGAGGTAATGCTTGTGGAGACGGTGTGGCTGAGAGGAGCGTGGCTGGCGGGCAGGCAGAAGCAAACTGAGGAGAGGAGTTAGTGGACTGGTGGAGACAGGTTTCAACTGGGAGGCGTGGAATGTGGGATGGACCTTCATGTGAGAGAAGAGCTTGTGCTTGACAGCGGAGGGGTTAATGACAGACTCAATGACATAAGGTTCAATATAACAAAAAGAAAGCTTCATGGATTCGGTTTTTAAAGGTAAATCTCTGGATTAAAGCCAAACAGACTGACCTGGAGCATAGGTGGGAGCTGAAGACCGGTGGCGGTCCGCAATGCGGCAGAGCGGAGTAGGGCTGCTCGATCATCCTTCCAGACTCTTCGGCACAGCCGAAGGTGGGCTTGGACGGATAGAACTGAGACTTCATCCTCCTGAGCTGGGAATAAAGGAGGTTTAAAACCCATGGCACATAGAAAAGGTGACCTGTGGCTGTGGTGGACAGTGAGTTGTGGACTTACTCGACCCCAGCCAACTGGTTACTCCATGAGGAGGGTTTCCGAAAGGCCACGCAGCAAATGGCAGCACCGAGATCCTGGTTGGCTCACTCCGCTTGACCGTTAGTCTGTGGGTGATAACCAGAGGGGAGTTTAGGCAGAGCCACAAAGTGTACAATTTTAGAGAATCTATCAATGATGGTAAGTATGGTGGTGTTACCTTGGGAAGGGGGAAGACCAGTGACGAAGTCCAGGGCGATGTGGAACCAAGGTTGAGCATGAACCGGCAATGGGCGGAGGAGCCCAGTGGGCGGTTGGTGAGAGGCTTTAGCGTGAGCACAAACTGTACAGGTGGAGACGAAGGCCTGGGTGTCTGCAATGGTTGCCCACCAAAAACGCTGCTTCAGGAGCGTGAGGGTGCGACTTGCACCTGGGTGGCAGGAAAATTTAACAGATATCCTAACCCTATTGTGGTTGCAAGTACAGTATCGGGAGTTGACCACGTATATGTTATGGGTTGACTAAGGACCTTGTTCTGGCCAGTAATTTCTCTGAGCACGTTGTCAACAGGGGTCAAGTCAATGGTCTGGGTCCCTTCATACTGTATCTGGGTAACGGTGTGCTTACTAAAGAAGTCAGATATCTCGATTTAATTTTCATACTGATCAGGGTTTAAGTGATCTATGTGTTAGATGGCATTTTCTGGTACACTGATCTATATTGTTTGGTCGGGCAGCACGACTTGAGTTGCAGTGTCATGCTGGTCGTAGGACAGCATAGCAGTTCTCGCTGGGGTGTTGACTAACCAGTGACTTCCAACTATTTCAGCCTGATTCCTGGTGACTTGAGCTCGGGGCGTGATGGTTGTTGGACATCGGGCGTTGGTCGCCATGGGTTAAAGACCACAGATCCCATCCATACAATTGCAGATAAACGGCTTGCTGGGACACAGGTAGTGGATTGCAATAGCAGTAGTGAGGGTGCACCTGCAAGTCATGTGTGTCCACCAAGTGATTGCAGGCCACAAACAGCTCTTTGTGTTTGATTGGCTTCCTGTTTGATGTCATGAAGCCAGATTACATGCGTGCCACAGCCAGTTGGAGCGTGATCAGAATGCCAGCAATTTCAGCATATTGAGAGGACTGGGGGCCCAGCTGGAGCCGTTGGGGTTCATATGGCGTTGGCGGAAGGTTGGGGGTTGGGCCTGGTCTTTCACTGTGTGCCAAGGCTTTGGTCTCAAGGACATAGCACTGAGCTTGGGTCTGTTGAGGCAGAGAGATAGGCAGAGGTCGGTGGACCTGTGCCCAGATCTTCAAATGTTTGAAGTCAATCAATGGCTCGAATCGGTTAAGGAGGTCTTTACTGATGAGAAGAGGAATGGCATTAAGAGGAGACATTTACATTAAATTCAATTTTATTTATATAGCGCCAATTCATAACAGAAGTTATCTCATTGCACTTCTCCTATAGTGCAGGTCTAGACCGTACTCTTTATAATATTATTTACAGAGACCCAACAAATCCCACCATGAGCAAGCACTTGGCGACAGTGGCAAGAAAAAACTTGAACAGAATCAGACTCAATGGTGGGCGGCCATCCACCGCTGCCGTGTTAGGCACAGGTGGGGGACGGGGTGAAAGGGAGAGGGAAGCAAAGTGCAAATACCACCTAGAATTTTAAAATAGTAATAATGTAATGGTAGTGGTAATATTAATAAATTAATAATAATAATAGGAATGACAGTCATAGGAATAATAATGACAATAATAGTGACAGAGCCAATAACAACTGTAGTAGCAGTTGTCGAGCAGGAACACAGGGGCAGCAGGTGGTCCCGGCAGTCTAGGCCTATAGCAGCTAAGGGATGGTTTGGGACTCACCCAAGCCAGCCCTAACTATAAGCTTTATCAAAAAGGAAAGTCTTAAGTCTACTCTTAAATGTGGAGATGGTGTCTGCCTCCCGAACCCAAACTGGGATCTGATTCCACAGGAGAGGAGCTTGATGAACTGAAGGCTCTGGCTCCCATTCTACCTTTAGAGACTCTACGAACCCTGTATTCTGGGAGCGCAGTGTTCTAGTTGGGTAATAAGGTATTATGAAATCTTTAAGATACAATGGTGCCTGACCATTTGAGCTTTGTAGGTGAGGAGAAGGATTTTAAATTCTATTCTGGATTTTACAGGGAGCCAGTGCAGAGAAGCTAATATTGGAGAAATATGATCTCTTTTCCTAGTTCTTGTCAGTACACTTGCCGCAGCATTCTGGATCAACTGGAATCTCTCAAGGGACTTATTCGGGCAGCCTGATAATAAGGATTTGCAATAGTCCAACCTAGAAGTAACAAATGCATGGACCAGTTTTTCTGCATCATTTTGAGACAGGATGTGCTAGGTGAAAGAAGGCAGTACTTGAAGTTTGTTTCATGTGGGAGTTAAAGGATAAATCCTGATCAAAGATAACTACTTACCGTGGTGGTGCTACAGACCAGAGCAATGCCATCTAGAGCAACTATATCTTGAGATAACATGTCTTGGAGGTTTTTGGGGCCAAGTACAATAACTTCAGTTTTGTCAGAGTTTAACATCAGGAAATTGCAGGTCATCCAGGTTTATATGTGCTTAAGGCATGCTTGAAGTTTAGCTAACTGGTTAGTTTCATCTGGCTTGATCAATAGATATAATTGGGTATCATCTGCATAACAATGAAAGTTTATGGAGTGTTTCCTAATAATTTTGCCTAAAGGAAGCATATATAAGGTGAATAGAATTGGTCCAAGCACAGAACCTTCTGGGAATCCGTGACTAACTTTGGTGTGCATGGAGGACTCACCGTTAACAGGGGTGGACAAGGTTCATTGGTCAAATAGTCAACTGTAATAATACCATTGTTGTCAAGGTTGTACCTGTGGGGGTGTATGGTTGGACATCAAGAGAACAGGCTTGCAGTACAGGTCTCTGTTTGACAAGTGTGCCATCGCCTACTGCTTGTTGAAAAGTGCTGATGACATCAACGTGATGTCTGCAGCGGTATCAAAGAGTGCTTCATGCACAAGCTCATTAAGTGTTATAGACAGATACAATTTGCGTGCAACGCCTTTCTCTGTTATGTGACACAAGAACTGTTGGAAAGGTGGATCTCCCTGAATGATTGAAGGGTCCTCGTTGAGGGATTCTTCTTTTGAGTCCAACTGTACCACCAGGACTGCACTCGGAGGGATTGACTCCTCCTCCCCCTGGTCTGATTGTTCAGACATGCTGGTTGGGACTATTGGGGTCCGGTCTTGATAAAGCTCTTCCACCACCTCGGGTTCGCTGAGGTATCCTGAAGAGAACGATTGGGATTCACAGAGGTTACTGTGAACAGGTCGGTTTTCTCCTTTTCCTCCTTATGCATTCTCTGGATCACACGCTTGATAGCTTTAAGGTCTTTCTTGCTAATACCAGGTGTTTTAGACTTACCTGCAGTGTCATTGCTCTTTATCTGAAAGGCTCACCTGTTATTGTCTGATGTTTGTCTCATCGTCAGATGATCCCTGACGAGGGTTTTTCTGAGGTTGCCTGTCCCAGGGGTGAGTGTTCTGGAGTTCACGTTGATCACTTCCCCTATTTTCACGAGTTTGACGGTTCTCCCACCGACTGGGTGAGAACTTAACTCGGCGGGGATCTGAGAAATGCCAACTAAATTCAAGCCTTGGGTGGCTCTGACTTCTGCCAGACCAAGGTGGTTGTGAGTAACCACGCACCTGATCAGTTCGCTGTGGTAGAGAGTGCTTCTGATTCTGGGTAGGTTGATAAGTTTGGGAGGGGAGTATGGTGGAACCATGTGGTTCACTCCTGGAACCCCTCCCCAATTCCATGGGCAAGGATTTAACGTCAAGACTCTACAGCTCTACATATTTGATCGTGGCTTGTCTTGTTTTGCGAACCCCTTCAAGGCTAGTTCACGTAGTTGTCGGCTGGTGAAGATGATAGCTGGTGGTGGGATGGAGATTTTGGACAAAGAGAGATTTGAAGTTCAAGTCTTCTGCTAGTGAGGCAGTTAAACCTGTCTGTGATACAAGGTCGGAAAATTCCTCCAGCAGGGTCTGGCAGAGCAGTTCATAGTCATCCCTAACATGCCAAGTGGACTGTACTTGTATAGAGCTTTTCTAGTCTTCTCACCATTCAAAGCGCTTCACACACTACATATCACATTCATCAGTACAAAGAAACTAATTAATCATTCACACACACTCATGCACAAAAGGCACAGCCCTCGGGAGCAATTTGGGGTTCAGTGTTTTGCCCAAGGACACTTCAACATGTGGACTGAGGGGAAGTCGGGATCGAACCGCTGACCTTACGATTGGTGGACGACCCGCTCTACCACTAAGCCACAGCTGCCCCTTAATTAGGCTGGTACTCAATGAAGCTGCTGACATCACGGCTAGAAGTCACCTTAATTAGGTAGATCTTGTCATCAACCGGGGCCTTTGGAAATTTTCGCAAGTAGAAGTCAATTTCTCTCAGATAGAGGCTGGTATCATGAGTGCCAGCAAGATTAGGTTCGAAACGTGTTTTGTTGTGAGCAATCTTGTCTAGGTCTCTATCTGAGGGATTTGGTAGAATTGGTACTTAAAGGCGGCTGCAGTCGCTGGGTGGAAGTCATCCTGACTTTGTCAGGTAAAGTCCTGCTGACCCGGAAGTGGGAAGCATGTTCCAGTGGAGACAGCGGAGAGGGTTGCGATAGTAAGCCTCCTTGAGCGCTCCTTTGGGTTCGAATATCTTTCCTTTCTTCATGGAAAGTTTCATCAAGATGCACTTGTCGGTTTCGGCCTAGCTCAAGAGAGTATTGTAGCTCTCTTTTGACCTCAGCCAGTTCTTCCTCTTTGATTTCCTGTTGCTGATGGGACTGTTTAATTCTGTCCCTGGCTTGTTTAAGGTAGTAAAGTCAATTAACAGGAGAATGGTTTGATCCCTCACTGAAATATGGGGGATTACTCCCCACTGCGATAGTTACCAATAATAGCTACCAAAGAAGCTAGTTCTGAATCTACAGCCTCAGCCGTACAGTTCAGCGACACCCCTCTTCACAATCAGCAAACCCACAGCAATGAGTAACTCTAAGGTGATTGGCTCTCAAAGGGATAGAGCTCAGCATTGGACAGCTGAAGCCCACATTGCTGTGCACATCAAGATTGAAACTCCCTGTTAAGCTGTCACTGGTGGACAGTGATCAACTTTTGGGCAGAACTCATAATTGAACAGGTCTAGGTACATGTAACTGCCAAAATTGTAACCTCCAATTGAAGCGTACACCCTAGTATCAAGGCTGAATACAATGCAAACTGAGAGAATATGAGCTAAATTTGCTAAAATTGGCATGCTGTGCAGTAAACCCAGGATACGGTTTACTAATGTTTAACTAGTGTGGTATTAGACGAGAGGGGGAGAGAGAGAGAAATGTAATAAAGAAATAAAAAATTCAAGAACAGGCGTGAAAAAATCCAAGCAGATGCAGGATTTAGCTCGACCCACAAAGTCTTGTTAGCAGATGTGTCAAAATTTGAAAGGCACACGCGTGTTACGATTCTTATATTTTCATCACAATCACAGTTATAAAAAAATAGGATCTGTACCAGACCCGAAAGCAACCCCAGGAAGACACGGTATGGCTTTATCTGTACAAGGACCATTATTACATGATACAAAACAAAACAGGATTTTTTGGAAGTGACTAAGTGTAAATCCTGTTACAAGGGTTATAAAAGCCTGGCTTACCACAAATGCAAATATTTTTGCAAGGTATGTCTGTCTGAAGAGTGTCATAAGCAACAGGATTTGAAAAACATAAGGTTCCCAGATTGTCGGTGCATTTGCAGATCGGCGTCTTGTTAACAGACACAAAAACGTGACAGAAACCAAACGTCGCAAAAGAGCGATACGTGAAAACAAGGCTACATGCGAACTAGTGACAGACCCTGAGCAATTTGCCCGCTATATGTTTACGACCAGTATGATGTAATTTGTATCTGATGATGTTGCTCTTGTTCAGTGGAGATACAGATTGGCACAGGCTGCTAAAATTAAACAAACATATTTGTTGGAGTCTTTACAATGGCTCATGTAAGATTTATGCTTTATGATTTGATGGACAAGCTAGGGAAGAGAGGCATCTATTCTGACAGACAGTGGGGGGTTTTTATGGCAAAGGATGGAGATTGGGTCCCAGAGACAGGCCCTTTTTTAGGGGACCTAACTGATGAAATTAATGGAGACACCGGAGGTGATCACACTGTAGAACTTGTGTCCGGTGGTCCAAAATGTTATGCTTATCAGACTCTGAACCTCAAGAAACAGTTGAAATGCGAAGGAATCACTCTGAATGCCCGCAACGCTGGCGTGGTCACACACGACGCCCTAGTGAATCTTGTGTACGAGTTTGCAAATTGTGATAAGACGTCACAAACTCTACTGATGATATCAGACACAATAGTGAGGAATAAAAAGGCATTTGTGCAAAATGTAATTACAAAGTATGTGCATCACAGAAACTTTAGTTTATATTTGGTCCAAATTTTATTTTTCAAGGTAAAGCCAGCTGGACAATTAATCTAAACACAAATGATCGTGTTTTATTTAAAAAACCCACAGACAAATACCAAGTCATGCAGATGTTTCTTGGGCAGTTCAAATTTTTTATGGAGTGCTTTGATGATGCTACAAGTGGTCCATACTGGTATCAATTGCTTGATTATAAAGCCAAGACACCCAATCATCTACGGCTCATGTATGGGTCTACAAAGAAATAAAATCATGTCTGAACGCATCAGAAGAGATTTGTCTTTATTGAAAATTTAGCATGGTACATCTCCTCAGAGAAAGAATATCATGAAATCTGCATCCCCAGACTTTATTTTAAGTTTTTTAAGATAGCATACAATGTTTTAAAAGGAAGGTACCTTTAAACAAATCACAGTATCAACAATTAAAAAAGAAGAAGGCAGGGATTAGACTAATTGCTAATAAAAAGGTGTGTGTCAAAGAAAAAAAGAAGTTGATTAACCAGTCTGGAGGATTTCTCTTGCCTCTCCTGAGTATTGTGGTGCCCTTTATATCGAGTCTTATTGCTTCAAGACAGAGCTAGAAGACCATGGAGTATGCTCAAAAAATATATCTAGTGCCTCAACACCAACTTGATCTTTTAAGAAGACAACCCATCCACAAGGAGTCTATTCGAGAGACGGTGGAAAATGAATTGGATCGTGCTCTTAAAGGCATTTTGGAGTAGAAAACTGAAGATATTCATGAAAAGGCTAAAAAATAGTCCATTGCTTTGCAGAGATTTCTCTGTGACTGCTGCTCACAATGTGTCCGACAGTCACTGGCCTACAGGATGGAAGGAATACTTACAATCAGTGGCTATGCTGAATGTCCCCTTATCAGTTGTACCAAATCATCAAGCCACGAGAGAAATTGAAAGTTTAAGAGAGATATTTGATGCCCCTACTCCTCTTATCAGCAGAAGGAAACGGCTAACAGAAATTGAATAATTGAATAATTCTATTATTTTTGATTAATTCTTCAAACTCTTTGTTTTAGAATTCCTTTCCTTTGTCTGATTGTATTTTATAGGGTATTCTACCTTCATCTAAAACATCTTTAAAGTCTGCTGAGACACATCTACCACTTTTATTTTTATTTAACACCGAACCCATGCGTATTTTGAAAATACATCTATACATGTTAATAAATAACGTACCCTATCGTTTTCTGAAGAATAAGCTGACATGTCCACTAGATCTAGCTGTAACTGCTAATCTATTATATTCACTAACACCTTATTTCTCTTAAAATGTACAGGAGCCGTTCTGTGAAGAGTATAAGCGTCTTGTTTTAAGAGCCAGTTTCCAATATCAGAGTCTGCACAGCGAGTACCTGTACTGTTAAATAGAGCAGCTTTAAGTTTTGTTTACCCCCATATCCCCCTGCATTTTCTGGCGCATGGTATATCTTTTTCATAACCTCATCCATGGCTGTTGTCATAAAAATGAACACTCGCTGTCTGTGTTTCGGTATTTTATTTCCAAGGCATGTTTACATCATCAACAGTCTTGTCTTACTAGACAATGATGTTTACACGTATACACTTTAAAAAAAATCAATACAGGTATTTGTATTTTTACTGAGCAAAGATTCTACTAAACATTGTATTAAATGATCAATATCCACATGCTGCTTTCTGTTTAACAACAGCACACAGATCAATACTAAAAGTACAAAAACAAAACACATGACCCATATGGAATTCCTTATCGTTCAAAGGAAAACAATTAACAACACTGACTAGAGTAGATTTCACATCTTCGTATTTATCTGCAATCATTTGTACCATGGCATGCCAATCCTCTGTTGTACCATGGCATGCCAATCCTCTGTCACTTGTCTAACACATTCTGTCTGCTTTCAAATCTAGAACACAGTAATCTATCAATGTTGCATATTGCATTATTAACCGCATCACACAGCAAAGTTCTCATCTTATACATGACATTTTTTTTTACATAGTTTTGCAGACTAGATACGTTCCCCATTATTCTGCTGTTTTTTCCACTCCAAATGTTCAGAGAATCTTTAACTACTGTATTCAGCCTATTATCCACTCTAGTTTTCTGTTTTAGTGTTGCAATGAGAAACGGGTTCATCAACTATTTATGCAAAGCATCTGCAGCAATGTCTTGAATGTCGTACGTAGAAGGCGATACGATCCCAAGACAGTCCAGTACGTATGCTTGTGCATTTGCATAACTTTCATTAAAAGCTCTTGCTTAATTCTCTTCTTCCAGATGCCCTTTGATATAAAGCAAGGGAAGTATGTCAATGCATGAGTGAGATTGTCTGTACAGTTTCTGTATAATTACAATATGCAAATATGTAAATGTAAATAATAGGCCATTGTTACCTCTATAATATCGTTGGATTAGATGGGGTATCATGATCAAAGTAGTCCAGAGTGTCCAGACAATCTGCAATCAACTGTGTCTCTCTGCAGGTATCGTCTCCTCGTCTTTCTTCAGTCGAAAGAAATGTCAAATTTCTTTTCCCCAACTCTTTACCAATGTCATCCACCCAGGAGTTGTCGTTACCATCTTCCTGCGATTCTGGAAAAAATTAATCCCGATTTACGACATCACACCATAAAGGCCTCACACCTGTACAAAACAAACGAAATATTCAATATAATTTTCCTTTTCTTTTTTTTTGTTATACATCTTTCTGCACAACTATTTAGAATGGTGCTATAAACGGTAGAGATTGGAGATATTTGAGGTGATCATGCTGTCCTAATTTGAGAGTACAGGGATATATAACGGGGCCCGTCTTCCCCGGTTTATTCTTCTTATCTTCTGCCACTCCGGCAAATGCCACTCCCAGAAAACACTTACACCAATTTAACATCATCTGTGCCCATATTGGGGATCAACAAATGGTCTTGGGAGAGGGTTGTGAAATGCTAATGAACAATTTGAAGCACATCAATTAACCTGAATTTAGATTTTCACAAAACTTTAGTTTTGTTTATTTGGATTTCACTTGATCATAACATTACTTTTAATAAGTTAACATTAATAAGGTAACGTTAGGTTACATGTGATGGTAGCTAATTTTTTTTTAGCCTATTAAGGAATTATACCAAACAAGAAATTTGAAGAAGTTTGATTCTCAGTGCGGATGCGTCAGTGCATAACGGCTTACATTAAACTGTAATTCCCCACACCGTGATTTTGATTTGTGTAACGTTACCGACGTTACGGCTACCGACGTGCTGTGTGAGATATGACTGTTGGGAAAAAAGGCACTTTCATATTTATATATGTTTATTTTTCAGTCCCTGGTGAGATCATGGCCACTTGTGATGCCTCCACCACACCTGCTACACACAGAATAAACTTTAAGTACCAGTCTTGGCTACATACAGCTGATTTTACATTGTCTTCAAAGGACTACAAAAATAAATTTATTTAAAGACTATCATCTATATTATTAAAGCTTGTTCTATTTTCTCCTTTCCGGTTCACATTTCAATAAATTCTGTTTATATTGGCACTCCTTTTGTCTTTACTGCTGACTGGAAATGTTAGATTTCACATTATAATCTGATTTACCTGGCTTAATAACTACTCAGTGTGCAGGTATCATTTATTTGTGATGTTGCAAATTCTGAGAAGGTCTTCAGGCAAATACACAGGTATTGTGAGGCTTATATAGTGAGGCAAAAAAACCAATCAGCTGATCGAATGCACCTATGGCAATTCGAGCCATGTTTTTCTTCTTTTGCCTCACTATGTCGTAGTGTACGAACCAGAACCCACAAATGCAGAACACAAGGAGTGAGGAGATAAGTCAGTATTTATTCAAACAGACGTAAGTGCAAGAATATAGTCTTTTCTCGAGGGGGGAACCAGAGCCGTCCACTACAGCTCTTGAGGAAGCGGTGAACCCAATCCTGGATGGACTGCACAGATCAAAGAGCGAAGGGTGGCGATGTGAGGCCAGCAACGGATCAGTAGAGTGGCGTGAGCTGGCTCCGAGTGGTACGGGGGGTTTTGCAGGTGGAGCCGAGGACACCGTTAGTTCGCTGGCAAGTCTGGGAGACCGCTGGTTAGCCGGCAGAGCAGGGAGTCCGCTGGTTAGCCGGCAGAGCAAGAACAAGACGGGCGAACAGGTTGGCAGAGATCCGTGAGGTGACGTGGCTGTGATCACCAGCGAGTGGGATGTCTGCGGCAGAAGCAAACCAGAGTTTACAAAAACACAAGGCTACAACAGTACTTAGCTGTGTGGAGCGAGGAGCCGTTACGTATGCTCATACAGGTATACAGAGACGATCTGGCACTGGAGATGAGGAGAGCCCGGTTTTTATGCTGTGGAGACTGATGATGATTGATGACAGGTGCGCCGGTGATCAGCAGCAGGTGGAAGCCCGGGAAGCTGGAGCACATACACACACTACAGACAAACTGAGGACACACAAGACACACAAGGAGAGGGAAAACTGCACTGGATACTACAGAAGTCATATGGCATGGTGGCTAACCATGCCAGTACCCCCCCTTAATGGGAGCCTCCTGGCGACCCTCCGGGCTTATCAGGATGGGATCGATGAAATTCCCTTACCAACCGTGGGTCGAGGATGAGAGAGCGTGGAACCCAGGAACGCTCCTCTGGGCCGTATCCCTCCCAGTCCACCAGGTATTGGAAACCCCGTACCCGGCGGCGCACGTCCAGTAGCCGTCTGACAGAGTAGGCAGGTTGGTCATCAATGACCCGGGCGGGTGGAGGGGTGTCGGACGGAGGGCTCAGAGTGCTGGAAGAAACTGGTTTTAACTGTGAGATGTGAAAAGTGGGGTGGACTCTGGAAAAGTGGAGCTGGGCAGTTTGAGCCTCACTGCTGAGGGAATGCTGATACGTTCAATGGAAAAAAAAGGGAATGATGCGTGGAGACAGTTTCTTAGACTTTGTGCGTAAAGGAAAGTTTTTGGAAGATAGCCAAACTTTCTGACCTGGTGTGTATTGTGGTGCCGGAATCCTGTGTTGGTCCGCGATCTGGCGGTTCTTGTCCGTGGATCGGAATAACGCTGCCCGGGTCTCTCTCCAAATCTTGCGGCAGCGGCGAAGGTGATGTTGCACCGAGGGAACTGCTAACTCCTGGCTGGGAAGAGTGGGGGCTGGTACCCTAAGGAAGATTCGAAGGGAGAGAGACCAGAAGCAGTACAGGTAAGAAAATTGTGTGCATACTCGATGCAGGGAAGTTGGGAGCTCCAGGAGGATGGGTTGGTGGCAGCCACACAGCGTAAGGCAGCCTCAAGGTCCTGGTTGGCCATCTGTCTGGCCGTTGGATTGGGGATGGAATCCGGAAGAGAGACTGATGGTGGCTCCCAGGGCTAGACAGAAAGCTTTCCATACCTGAGAGATGAATTGAGGGCCTCGTTCCGAAACAATGTCTAGTGGTATTTTGTGGAGATGAAAAACCTGTTGGACCAGCATATCCGCTGTTTCTCGAGCCAATGGAAATTGAGGAAGTGCAATGAAATGCACAGCTTTCGAGAACCGGTCAACGATGGTGAGGATGGTAGTGTTGCCCTGAGAGGGTGGTAACCCGGTAACAAAATCTACGGCAATGTGGGACCATGGGTGACTGGGAACCAGGAGGGGTTGAAGTAATCCTGCTGGTGGTCGATGGGAAGTCTTGCTGCGAGCACAGACTGCACATGCGGCCATGAAGGCCCGGGTATCCACCTCCATGGTAGCCCACCAAAAGTGACGTCTCATCAGGGAGAGTGTGCGAGTCACACCTGGGTGGCATGCGAAGCGGGAGTTATGGGACCATTGGAGCACCTGGGAGCGGGCAGAATCAGGAATAGACAGGCGATTTGGGGGGCCGTCTCCCGGGTCAAGTTGGTCACGCTGTGCCTCCAGACTCGATCTCCCATGTCAGCCAACCCCAGGAACCATTGCAGCTGCTTGCGAGTCGTGGGGATCGGCCATTCCAAGACCGCTTTAACCTTGGCGGGGTCTGGTCTCACTTGGCCACTTTCAAGGATGTAACCAAGAAAACTCACGGAACTGACGTGGAACTCACATTTCTCGGCCTTGTCAAACCATTTATTTTCCAGAAGTCCTTGGCGTATCTGGTGGACATGGGTTATGTGGCTGGCTTTGTCCTGTGAGAAGATGAGGATGTCATCTAAGTAGATGAAGACGAACCGGTTCAGGAAGTCTCGAAGTACATCATTGACGAGAGCCTGGAAGATGGCTGGGACGTTAGTCCAAAAGGCATGACCAGATATTCGAAATGTCCCAGCGGGGTGTTGAAGACGGTCTTCCACTCGTCTCCTTCCCGTATTCGGACCAAGTGATAGGCGTTCCAGAGATCGAGCTTGGAAAAGATGGTGGCTCCATGTAGGGGTTCAAAGGCGGAATTGATGAAAGGTAGGGGATATTTATTTTTGACAGTGATCTAATTGAGGCCTCTGTAATCGATGCACGGGCGCAGAGTCTTGTCCTTTTTGGCCACAAAAAAGAAGCCTGCCCCTACCGGGCTGGTGGTGTGGTGGCAACGACAAGGTGAGGTCTTTGCGGAAAACTTGCTTCAGATCATGGTATTCCTCTGGTATCCGTGACAGATCCAGGGGCTCCGAGTTGAACCAGAACCCACAAATGCAGAACACAAGGAGTGAGGAGATAAGTCAGTATTTATTCAAACAGACGTAAGTGCAAGAATATAGTCTTTTCTCGAGGGGGGAACCAGAGCCGTCCACTACAGCTCTTGAGGAAGCGGTGAACCTAATCCTGGATGGACTGCACAGATCAAAGGCACGGGGGGTTTCGCAGGTGGAGCCGAGGATACTGTTGGTTTGCTGGCAAATCTGGGAGACCAATGGTTAGCCGGCAGAGCAGGGAGACCGCTGGTTAGCCGGCAGAGCAAGGAGACTGCTGGTTTGCTGGCAGAGCAAGAACAAGACGGGCGAACAGGTTGGCAGAGATCCGTGAGGTGACGTGGCTGTGAGTGGGATGTCTGCGGCAGAAGCAAACCAGAGTTTACAAGGCTACTAGACAGAGCTACAACAGTACTTAGCTGTTGGGTGTGAGGAGCCGCTACGTATGCTCATACAGGCATACGAAGATGATCTGGCACTGGAGATGAGGAAGAGCCCGGTTTTTATGCTGTGGAGACTGATGATGATTGATGACAGGTGCGCCGGTGATCAGCAGCAACATTAACCAACATATAACATTAGCTTTTCTTTTTTAACTTTCTGCTATGATCTATGCAAAATGTTAACCTATAAATACCATCTTAATATTTTCATATGTAACTTTTTTGTTAAACATTTAGATCACAACTATATTTCCAATTAACAGGAACTGATGAATGACAGCTTTTAAGAATGTGCTTTTACTCTAAACTATATTTAGTCTGATCCATTTTATATAACATAATGTACCACTACACAAGCAAGAGTTTAACTAATTAAAATCCTGTCTTGCATTCATGAAAACATCAATATTAAAAGTTACAAATTTACAAGTTGTTTTGTATGACTTAAATCCACTTGAAATAAATCATTTCAGACAACTGATGTAGAATGGATTATTATGTGAATGTAGAATATGTACAGCATTAATGTTTGGCATCTAGGATCTGACCCATGTAAGCGGTACTGTACATGTTCTAGGATCATTTTTATAGAAAAATGAAGTTTTACGAAATTTGAATATTTCAACGGGTATTTTCACAGGAAAATATATGCATGGACAGTGTTTCAGGGGTAAAATAACCAGTTTTGTAGGAGATCTGCACAATGGAATGTCTTGCTATACTAGTTCCTGTTTGCACTGTAATGTGATGGAAAAAAACTGCTTGACCTTGCCTTGCACCCTGTTGCTAAATGTCAGAAGTGGCAGTGGTGTATAGCCCCTCCTTTACAACTCACTCTTGTGTATAAAGGACAGACACAGAGAGCAGTTTTTGCTCTTGGCTGTGGAGACCTTGATCTCTGTATACTTTGAGTCCATTCATTTGCAAATGCTTAAATAAACTTGCTCAAAGACAGTTCTTGTTGTTTCATCATTATTTAACACAGATTTCCACCACAACTGTACCCACAGATATGTAGATGGCTATCACATGGATTACTTGACTACAAATGTGGATTTTTGAAGAAAACATCCCAATTTGATTATTAGGAAGCCAGATCTAAAGTCTCTGAAGCCCCACTTATTTTAAAGATATCGAGCATAAGTGACAAACTGATCTCACTGGAAAAATTAAGTTGTGCTGATTCCATGGTGATAATACACTGTGATAGATCACAGGCAGGTTGAATCTCAGACCACCATTACTGTTTAAAGAGGGGTTTTCTTTTTTCACAAAAATGGCTTCTTTGACTCTTCTTTCAAACCAACTCTTCTCTCTATCTTCACCTCACTCTCTTCAAATGTGTGGTTTGTAGCTTTTAGATGCAAATGCACGGCGCTCTGCAATCCCGAGTTAGCGTGTCGTCTGTGCTGATAAAGTCAGCTGCTGACTGACTGTTTGTGGGTTAAAACCATTTTTTGGGTTTTTATGTGGTAAATGAAAAAATTTAAAAATTATAAGACTTAGAGGGAAACTTTGCCAATTTTCAACCAGCTTTGTATCATTTCAATGTGGGTTGTATATGCAAATGAACAATGTCTCTTTCCTCCATGTTGCCTGCACCCAGAGCTCCCCGTTTGCCCGCAAAAGTCCGCTGGATGACGCATTTCAACTACAGATTGTACGCATTTTTTGTATGCCAGCCTCCATGAACAGTGTAACTGAGTGGAAGCTGCTCCTCACTGCTCCAAAATCAAAACATCCTGTCCAAAATCAACTGACTAGAACAACCACTGGCAGAAGGCGATGTTCCTGTAGATATGGAAGAAAACTATTTTAATAGTCTAATGCTGTAATCAGACATTTGGGGCTACTTATATATATGAGCCAGAATACAGTCCGGAGGAATAACAGCATATGGAGGAGGAAGAGGCCACCACAGCTGAGAGTCAAGCACTGCCAGCCGGGGAGGATAGTGGCGTGGAGCTGCCCCATGCCAGGGACAACTGGTGGTGCTGCTGCCATAAATGTGAACCAATAGAAACAGAAGTGGAGTTGCTGTGCATTACACCAAAGGTTTGGGCCACATATGTACAGGGGAGTGCTTGAGACATACTTCAGGATCCCGAAAAGAAACTAGAAAAACCAATCAATGGGAGCGAAACGGACGTCTGAGCATAGTGTAAGTGCAATAGCGACAGTGTTTTGTTACTAGCACGGCAATGTTACAGTGTGAAAACATACAATACACGATTTTTATGAGGCTTAGCGCATACACTGCCCCAGTTCTTACCCGGCGGTGCTAGCTGCTGGGGCGAAATGGACGTCTGAGCATAGAGTGTATCACCAAATCAGGCATTGCAGCAATTAGCGCAGGGTTGTGTAAAAGTGTGCGGGAGTGTGGGCGTGTTTATTTGTGCTTTAGAACGTAACGGCTGTGAAACAATCAGAAAATAACGTTTTATTTCTCTGATTCACCGGCTTTCTCACTAACACCGCTCCCTCTCTTTATTCACTCTCTAGCTCACTCGACCACCGCTGTGCGCTCTCTGTTGTAGGTTTTCTACCTTTTAAGCAAAAGGGAATACCACAGCCCTTTTTCTCTGTTTTCTCTGGTAATATAGCACAAATTTCAATATTTGCGTCTTTCTACTGCATAGACAGCCCAGTTTTATGTAAATACCATCTTTCCAGTGGTGAAATATCCCTTTAATTACAGCACTGCTATGCACTGTTAAAAAGCCAACTTATAAATTGTTGTTGTAACCCGTTTTTTAAGTTGACTTGGACAACCATTTGGGCAAGATGCTGAGCTTGTCATAGTCAGCCACCATGCCCGTCTGACCCCTGCATGCTCTGGTGTGCTCTCCTCTCCTTGTGTGTCTTGTGTGTCCTCTGTTTGTTTTGAGATGTGTGTGTGTGTGTGTGTGTCTTCTGGTCTGGCTCCCTGGTCTCCCGCCTGCTGCTGATCACCGGCACACCTGATGCCAATTACTCATCAGTCTCCACAGCATAAATACCAGGCTCTACCACACTACCAGCACGTCTCTGTACACTTGTACGACATCTATGTAATGGCTCCACTCTTGACCAAGCTAAGTATTGTTGTAGTTATTTCTAGTTGCCTCGTTTTATGATTTTGTTTTTCTTGTTCTTGTTCGCCCTACACCAGCCGGGCCAGAACACACTTTTCCAGCTTCCAGCTTCCTCTGGGGCTACAGAAGATGGTGCCGGGTCTACCACTCTGGAGAAGTGCTATCTCCAGTCATCTCTTACTGTTAAAATATATACTGTCTTTACCACTAAACCATCTCGTTGTGTTCTGCATTTTTGGGTTCTCTTTTCGCCGTATTCACCTCCAGTCCCAAACAAGGCAATTTGTGTTGGAAAGCACCGTTGTCACCGCCTGTGAAAATGGAGCCTCCGTCAGCTTCTCTGTATTTTTCTGTTTGTTAAAATGGACACAAATTCTGCAGAGACGGATGCAACATTAAGCAATGTTACTTCACGTAACACAGTGAATGATAACCATACATTAACAGACATGACTGATCAGGCAGTAGGTAACCTGCCAACTCTACAACTGATATTGTTATCATTGCATTAACTGATGTTTTGTCCTCCTGTGAAACAAGCAGTATTAAATACAACACAATGTCAGAAAATAGTGTGGTCTTCAAATGTCATATTTTGTCCAAATCCAAATATAATCAGTTTACTATTATGCATGACAAACAAAAAAGCTTAAAATCATCATTTGGGAAGCTGCAACCAGCAAATTTGGTCATTTTCCCTTAAAATTCCTTTGTCCTCCTGTTTTCAGCAGAAATAAGTAGTGAACACAAAGCAATGTCAGAAAATTATTATAGTAGTTGGTTATATTTGCCGTGTCATCACCATTCATGTCTAGACATGAAGCGGGTCCAAGGTCCACCCACAGTCTCTCAAAATCCTGTGCGAAACACTGGAACTTTTATTTTTTTATAGTGGATGCAATGCACCTTAATACAGTTTTGGACCCAGCTCTGCACTCTCTTGACTTTTATATTTAAGAGCTCTGAACTGATATCAGAATCAGAATCAGAATCAGAAATACTTTATTGATCCCCGTAGGGAAACTCTTTGTTACAGTAGCTCGCCTTTACGTCAGTGCACACAGGAGAAAACGATATTATACACTATAAACAGGTCAGAAATAAATTAAGTAACATGTTGGTATAAGTATAAGATAAACTAAGTGTCGAGTACCAAGTGGGTTTACTGGTAGATGTTGAAGTACAGTATAAAATACAATGTCACTAATTATGTAATAAATAATAGTAAAAGCGGAGGTGCATGTACTGTCGAGAGTAATTGAGGTATATCCGTAACAATAAATAAGAAAAACTAACAAGGAAAACTAATATTGCACTTGAGTAGTAAACAGAATATTGCACAATTATTATTAATTATGGCGGAGATGTAATGCTCAATGTCCAGTTTAGTGACCTAGGGTCAAACAGACTAATCCTTAGAGGGAGGAGTTAAATAGTTTGATGGCCACAGGCAGGAATGACTTCCTGTGGCGCCTGTGGTGCTCTTTGGTGGGATGAGTCTTCCGCTGAAGGTGCTCCTTTGTTTGACCAGCACGTCATGGAGCGGGTGGGAGACACTGTCCAAGATGGCGTGTAGTTTGGCCAGCATCCTCCTCTCTGACACCACCGCCAGAGAGTCCAGCTCCACCCCCACAATGTTACTGGCCTTACGGATCAGTTTGTTCAGTCTGTTTGCGTCCGCTACCTTTAACCTGCTGCCCCAGCATGCAACAGCATACAGGATAGCACTGGCCACCACAGACTCATAGAACATCTTCAGCATTGTCCGGCAGATGTTGAAGGACCTCAGCCTCCTCAGAAAATAGAGGCGGCTCTGGCCCTTCCTGTAAACAGCCTGAGTGTTCTTGGTCCAGTCCAGTTTGTTATCTAAGTATACTCCCAGGTACTTGTAGTCCTCCACAATGTCCACACTGACCCCTGGATGGAAACCGGGTCACTGGTGCCTTGGCCTCCGTAGATCCACAATCAGCTCCTTTGACTTTGTCGCATTGAGCTGCAGATGGTTCTGCTCACACCATGAAACAAAGTTACCCACCACAGCCCTGTACTCCGTCTCATCACCACCGCTGATACATCCCACCACAGCAGAGTCATCAGAAAACTTCTGAAGGTGGCAGGACTCTGTGTGGTGGCTGAAGTCCGTGGTGTAGATGGTGAAGAGGAAGGGAGAGGACAGTCCCCTGAGGGGCCCCAGTGTTGCTGACCACGCTGTCTGACACACAGTGCTGCAGCCGCACATGCTGTGGTCTGCCAGTCAGGTAGTCCACAATCCAGGACACAAGGGGGGCGTCCACCTGCATCGCTGCCAGCTTCTCTCCCAGCAGGGCAGGCCGGATGGTGTTGAAAGCACTGGAGAAGTCAAAAAACATGATCCTCACCGTGCTTGCCGGCCTGTCCAGGTGGGTGTGGATGCGGTTAAGCAGGTAGATGATGGCGTCCTCAACTCCCAGCCGGGGCTGGTAGGCAAACTGAAGGGGGTCCAGGAGGGGTCTGACGATGGGCGCAGCTGTTCCAGCACTAGTCTCTCCAGGGTCTTCATTATGTGGGAGGTCAGTGCCACCGGTCTGTAGTCCTTGGAGCCACTGGGACGTGGCGTCTTCGGCACAGGAACGAGGCAAGATGTCTTCCACAGAATGGGGACCCTTTGAAGACTCAGGCTCAGGTTGAAGACGTGTTGAAGGACTCCACAAAGCTGGGGGGCACAGGCTTTTAGCACCCCGGGGCTAACGCCATCGGGGCCTGCAGCCTTGTTCGAGTGGAGCCTCATCAGCTGTCCTCTCACCTGGTCAGCAGTCAGGCACACAGCAGAAGTTACAGGTGGGGAGGGGAGTCGTCGGTCTGGAGGGCCGTTAGCCTGATGGGGAGGGGGGAGCAGAGTACTCAGAGGAGATTGAGGGCCGACAGCAGCTGAGTTAGAGGGGGGATGAGCAGGAGCCAGTGTGTCGAATCTGTTAAAGAACAGATTCAGTTCGTTGGCCCTGTCCAAGCTGCCTTCAACTCCTCTGCTGCCAGTCGGTCTGAAGCCAGTGATGGTCTTCATGCCGCTCCAGACCTCCCTCATATTGTTCTGCTGGAGTTTCCGCTCCAGCTTCCTCCTGTACTTCTCTTTGGCCTCCCTGATTTTCACCTTCAGGTCGGCCTGGATTGCCCTCACCTCCTCCCTATTACCATCAGTAAAGGCCCTCCTCTTGGCATTTAGAATGTCCTTGATGTCTTTTGTTACCCACGGTTTGTTATTTGGGTAACAATGGACCGTCTTGGTTGGGACATTGCAGTCCACACAGAAGTTAATGTAGCCAGTGATGCACTCAGTGAGCCCGTCAATGTCCTCTCCATGAGGCTCACAGAGTGCATCCCAGTTTGTCACCTCAAAACATTCCTGCAGTGTCTCATAGGCCTCCCCTGACCATCTCCTCACTGTCCTTGTGGTCGCAGGCTGCCTTTTAACCAGAGGCACATAGCAGGGTTTGAGGTGAACCAGGTTGTGGTCTGACCTACCCAGAGGGGGGAGGGGAGAAGAGCTGTATGCATCCTTAACGTTAGCATACAGCGGGTCCAGTGTCCTCTCCTCCCTAGTAGGACAGCTCACATACTAGGTGAAATTAGTCAGTGTTGTTGAAACACTGACATGGTTGAAGTCACCCGAGATTAAAATGAGTGCACTCGGGTGTTGAGTCTGTAGATGTGGTATGGCGGTGTGAATGGCGTTGCACGCCGATGCCGGGTTAGCAGAGGGGGGGATGTAAACAGCCACAACAATGGCATGTGAAAATTCACGTGGCAGATAATATGGCCGGAGTCCCACAGCTAACAGTTCAATGTCCGGGCTACAGATACTCTGCTTGATGGTAATGTGACCAGGGTTACACCATCTGTTGTTAACTAGAACAGCAAGCCCACCGCCTTTCCGCTTACCGCTCCCGGTGTGATCCCTGTCGGCCCGAACAGTCTGAAAGCCGTCGATGGAAACGTTATGGTCCGGGATATCCTGGTGTAGCCATGTCTCAGAGAAGCACATCAAGCTACACTCACGGAACTCCGTCTGACTCCGGGCTAACGCCGTTAGCTAGTCCATTTTATTCGCCAGCGATCTCACGTTGCCCATGACGAGAGAAGGCAGACATGGCTCAAATCTCTTATTCTTAAGTCTCTTTTGTCTGCACCCCTCTCTCTTCCCTCGCCGCTTCGTTCCACCCCTGCATCCTCGGTGTGTTCTCCTCCAAATCTCCATGGGGACATCAGTTGTCCTGGGCGCCATGCTGCCCGGCTTCAGCGTGATCAGCTGTTCCCTGGTGTAAACAATGCGGCCAAACAGCTGATCTGCAGCGGTGCCCCGACCGAGTAGCAGAAGAAGAATTTCCACGGCGAAAAAAAGTACAAAAACACTTTCTACCCTCATTTTCGCAAAGAGCGTAGTTTAAAATACACTTACACACAAGTTACTCAAGTTTGGAAGAAAAAGTAAAGTTAAAAGTTGGAAAAAGTAAGACGACGAGACGGAGCTACAGCAACAGGCAGCATGCGGGCTGGCGCATGCGCACTAACGATATCCCCCTTACATTACTTTTGTAGCAGTAAGATTACATTAATTCTAGGAAAAACCCTCCCATTTATATATATATATATATATATATATATATATATATATATATATATATATATCATGCTATATATATCTCATGCTAAAATTGACTGTCAATCCACATATTAAAGCTGATATGTAAAAAAAACTTCTTACTCCCGGACCCCACATCTTTGTCACCTTTTTCACCACTGAGTTTGCATGCCTGTAATGTACATGCAAACGATAAGACAAATAGAGAAAAATCTGTGATTGAATGAATGTTGATAACAATGGATTCTAGGTCTGAATGGGTTATCATCTCCTCTGTGTCTCAGAGCACACAGCTGTTTTGCAGAATGTTGTGGAATTGGACCATAGTTGCAAGTGCATCTTGATTACAAAAATCAAATCGACTTTTGGTTTATTTTTTGGGGTATATGAATGGCTTGGCAATTGCAATGCATCAATCTGACAGATTTAAGATTGGCATTGGTTTGACATGTATCCATTTTTAGATGCTATTGTAATTATTTTGGTTGTTGTCATTACTTTTGTAGGAGTTGAATGGAGTGCAAGTTTTCACACCCTAGTCAAGAGGTCCTCTTCAAGCATTACAGACTCCGACATTACCAAGGGCGATTCTGGCCACTGCCGTGCCTGTACGCAGACTGCATCTGCACTTTCAAGACAACAGGTGCATTAAAGTCCCACCTCACAAGAGTACACAAACACGCCGCTAAGCCTGAAGAACACATAACTTTTTTTTCTGTAAATTGTGAATGACCACAGCTAGACAAATGTCACAACAATCCACTTCTACGCTTGTTTTTACTGTAGAACACGGACCAGGAGGAAACATGTGCCAGAGGAGTCAAAATTGGAATAATAACAGTTATTGAAGATGACGTTGCCACTGTCCACTTAAACCCAACCATTGTCACCATTGACCTAGCTGTCGTGAAACAGATCGTTCTATGCTGATGCAGGTGACCTCCCCACTGCATTTGCTCTCCTCTTTGGCCTCATCTATGCTCTCAACCTCGACTATCCTAAAGAAAAAAAATACACGTTTGAGACGATTCAGAAGTTCTTATTGCACATCGGCACCAACTGCTCAGCCAGAGTGCGGTCCTTAAAAAAAACAAAATGCTGAAGTAGCCTGTCCATGACATTGTTTATGATGTGCTGGGACCTTGGACTTTAGTTTAGTTGGCTTTTCATTGGAAACCAGAATATATTAGAGATCAGTGGTACATTTGGTCTGATGAGGATTTGGAACATCAAAAATCAGATTATTGCCCGACTTACTTAGTCAGTCATTACAACCTTGGCTGTTGTGCAAGTAATCCACATTCAACAGGAATTTCAAAATTACCTTGGGGATTTCAAAATTGCTCTTTTCAGTATTGTATATAAGGTATTGAATTATGTAGAGAAATATTCTAAAAGTCTAAAAGTTTGATACGTTTGATAAGATTAAGTTTATTGTATGTTATAAGGCCTCCTTGTAGTTTAAGAGACAAAGCAATTATGAAGATAGAAGATATGAAGTTATGTAATTTCTGTTCTCCCTTCACTGTGTCAAAGAAGCTTGGGCAGCAGTCCATGGTGATGGATGTTTGGAGCACAGGGCAGCCTTTTTCATCAGTGGTGCAATGCAAAAAAATATATTTTGACCATTGAATGTAATTGTATGGTAAGGTGGAAGGACTGTTTTTTTTGTTTGTTTGTTTCTTACAGCATAAACGAAGCATTTATTTTATTTCAACTGTTAATACCTTAGCCATACCAAACAAAAAATCTGTAGCCGTAACAATACTTTAACCAAACCTTTAAAGCCTTCAGAGTCTAGTCTTGCAGCAGTGCATTTGACAATTTGGGATGAGAACATGTTGCTTGTGGAGTTCATGGCATCCCACTGAGACTTAACATGTTAGTAAACGTCTGTGTGACTCACTGTATAGCCTTTTGAAAGAAATTTTGGTTATTTGAATGTAGTTGTTGAAGATTGTGGTGAATTTTGGTGCTGGTTTGTCATCTGTCTTTTTTTCCTCATGAGCCAAGGATGTTTAAAATCACATGCAAGGAGACAGAGGTACTTGTACAATGATTGATGAAGCACGTTTTTTAACAGATCTTTTTATTTATTTGTTTTTTTTTATTGATGGAGTCAGTTACAGCAAATGTTTCTCATTGTTGTTGTCTCTGTTACTGATAAGGGTCCAGCAGCAGCTTTCAGACTTTGGGGCATGAGGGGGCGGACTGTGATGTTCCCATTCCGCTACCTTTGCCCTAAACTCAACCCATGAAGTAGGCCTGACATTAGGTAAGAGTGTGTGGCTTGAGGTTTCATGATTGCCACTATAACCACTTGCTTCACTGTAATAAAATGCTGGAAAAATACTGAAAATATAGTACAGTAATGTATTGTTCTTCTTTAAGACAGTTGAATACTGTAAATATTTAAGCTTTTGAGGAACAATATCAACAGCAAGCTGCTGTACAATTTTACAGTATAATACAGTATTTTTTCTAAATAAATTCAGAGTTGAGTCTGCCTGTGTTTAAAAAAAAAAAAAAAAAAAAAAGTTAGATCAGTGATTTTAGAAGATATTTTACACCACCCTGCCCGGACCAAAGTGGAGGGAACACTCTAATGTGACAACTTGCTACTTGCCTCTTCGCCCACCAATGCTGCATAGCAACTCAGTCTGCTCCTGTGGTTCATTAAATCATAATAGCTAATAATTAGCCTAGCTTTAATAAATGCCTAATGTTATAAGGCCATCTCTTGTCCACGACAATTGAGGGGTTTTCATTTTGAAATGTTTGTGCAACAAAAATATACTGTTCAGCGACCTGTAATTGTAATCTGACTGAACAAACAACTTCAGGTTGGCTAAACTAAAGAATTGAATTAAAGTAAACTTAAGTATGTTAGTACATCAAACTAGTAATGTTGAGTTTCTTCAACTTGACATAACAGTTTGAATAAACAAGAAATGTAACAGTTAAAAATAGGTTTATGCAACTAACAAGCCATGAAGTTGAGTAAACTCAAAAAGGCTGTGCAGCTGGTTGCCTTATTTTTTTTAAAGTTTTCTCAGCTTCAGGTTTTTTTACAGTGTGGCCGTGCCCTAGTATATTCCCTGTGTCTCTTATGTTTCCCATTTCCCCAGTGTTTGCTGTGCTCCACTCTGTCTGTGTGTGTCTCTCTCACTCCTGGATCCCTGCTCAACCTACCTCAGGAGTATATCTACCCTGGCTTTTCAGCCATTCTTTGCCAGATAGTTGTTTTAGCTACAGTGATAGGCTCACATTTCAGGCCACCAAAGAATTGTGTATTCTTAGTATTACTTCTCTTGTGTATTTTTTCACTTTTACTCACTGTGTTTCCTTGTATCCTGGGATCCCTTCATTCCTGCCTGCCCCCCTGCCTATCTACCTGTCTGCTGGCTTGCTGACCTGCCTGCTAACCCCCAAGTTAACTCTAGCCAGCCACGCTCACATCCACGCCTCTGTTCTTGCCCTGCCACGATCCACCACTTCTCCATCTCCACCTGCAAAACCCTCCAGCAATAAAGCTTCTTTCTTAACCAATAACTCTCTTGTCCGTGTCCTGCGTTTGGGTCCACTTTGTGATCATAACAAGCACATCTCTGATCATTCATAAGGAAAGATCAATAAGAAACATGGAACCAGACAAATGATGGAGATAGACAAGTAGGAGTAATTGTAAAAGAGACAGTAGTGATCACTAAGGGCACAGCCACAGAAGTCTAGTAGTTTTTTTGGGTTTTTTTTTTAAGAGCCCTCAACTGATATCCCCCTTACATGCCTTTTGTAGCAGTAAGATTATATTAATTCTAGGGAGAGTTTTTCCCTATATCCTCATGCTAAAATCGACTGTCAATCCACATTTTAAAGCTGATATGTAACAAACATCTTGCTCTGTGGACCAAAAAATGCAGCAAACTAAAAAACTATTTGGTATGTGCGCTTAGTGAGCAACTTTCAAAAGAATGAATGGGTCGCCACCACATCCATGTCTCATGTATGTCCCAGCATACCTTGCCCTTCTTAAACTTGTGCAGACATCTCATGAAAAATAACTCAAACACCTGTCAATGACAAATGATAATGTTGCTCTATGTCTGCTGGATGTGTAAATAAGCAACTGTTTGCCATATCAACTTGTTCATAACTTGTTCCTGCTGCCCCCGCCCAAAAAATCAGTTATTGCAGGTTTAAGATCCCAGAGAGTTTAGATCGAAAGGTTAGGAGAGCAGGGACAAATTAGTTTTGAAAACCAAAAAAGAGCTTCCTAACTGACACTTTTGAGTAGTGTACAGTACATGACTCATTTGTGGGAACATAACCTCTTTTCAGGCCAATTGTAAGAAAGACTTGCAGATAATTCAGCAGCATTAAGAAACTGACAGTAGTAGTAGTAGTAGTAGTAGTAGGAGTTCAGAAAGGGAACAATGACATGCAGGACATGAAAGAAAAAAACTGAGCAACTATTTAATGTTAGGGTATAACTTATTATTTAACATCAGCATTCAAGAAAATGACCCCTCAAAATACGAGACTGAAAGACAGCGGCAGTAGTTAACCATTAAGTAGGAAAGTCCTGTGTGTGTGTGTCTATGTGTGTGTCTCCTGAGGCCTGCAGACAGGTAAGCTTTGCAGCAGTGAACTGTTCTGACAAAGTCATTGCTCATTCTGGTGGTTTGAGCCCTGTGCCCATTCCCACTGCCAGAGATGATGTCTTTGTTAAAGGGCAGGTTTCATTAATATTGGAACAAAGTCATTGCTGGTAAAGATTAAAAACCCAAGGAAAGGATGAATAAAGCTTTATTGAATAATGCAGCAAATGAATAATTCAATGGTGGGAAGGGGGCTGTGTGAAACAGGAGGCTATCTAATGTGAAAATTATGGATGTCTTTATTTGTCTATTTTGGATTTCAGGCAGCAGGTTTTCCTGCACAGCATCCAGGTCGACGTGTGACATGACAAGCCTTTGGAATGTTTTTCATTACGTAACTAGCACACAGAGTAAAGGCTTGCGTTTTGAAGCCAGGCATCAAAACAGTTGTAGAAATCAGGTAGGGATTGCCTAATTAACCCAAAGGTTTCAACTGTGGTGGATGGAATCTTGAGAGATCATTGAAAACGCCCTCCAGTTTGCACTGTATGAGCAGTTTATTTATACCACTTTGAACTCCAACACTGGTTTTGAAAAGTGTATTGTGTAGTGAAAGAGGATGAAAGTGAGGTTCATTTAAAACCAGTGTGTCACCAGGACTTGGCTTCCCACAGTCACATGTGAGGATAAAACCCATTTATTGTGAAAAGTTTGTGTATATGTGTGTGTATTCAGAAACTTGTTGAGTTGCTGTGCAAAACATATACATATACTTTATTGTCAAGTCAAAAAATCTTTAACTTTTATTAAAAAGTTAAATAAATAAATAAATTTCTATTCAAACTTGAGATAGTAGTAATATTTTATCAGACCAGTAAAATTACTCAAGTGTGGTGATTACAGACTGTCAAACTTGCAATGAAACCTTCATTTCCCTTTTTTTCAACTGGGGTCTTATTTTCATAATTTTGTATATTTACAGTATATGTGTGATAGTTCATGTTACATTTAGTTACAGTGTAACAGAATCAGAATCAGAAATACTTTATTGATCCCAGAGGGGAACCTCTTTTGTTTGAGCAGCTCACTATCACGTCAGTGCACACAGGAATAGAAGTATTAAGCAAAAAATATCCATCCATCCATTTTCTACCGCTTGGTCCCCGTTAGGGGGTCGCGGGTGACTGGAGCCTATCCCAGTGACTTTGGGCCTTAGGCAGGGCACACCCTGGACAGTGGCCAACTCGTCGCAGGGCGAACACAGACACAGACAAGGACAGACAACCATTCACTCACACATTCATTCAATACGGGCAATTTAGAGTTATCAATTAACCTACACATGCATGTCTTTGGACGGTGGGAGGAAGCCGGAGAACCCGGAGAGAACCCACGGTAACACGGGAAGGACATGCAGACTCCACCCAGAGAGATTGTGTGATGTTGGTCTGGTCCGGGAATCGAACCCACGATCTCCTTATTGGGAGGTGCCACCGTGCACCCCAGCAAAAAATATAATACACTATAATACAGGTCAGAAAATAAATTAAGTACCAAGTGGGTATAAGTATACAATTAAAATAAGTGTGAAGTACAAAGTGGGTTTACCGGTTGATGATAATATTATGGTATAAAGTAAATAGTGCATGAACTGTTAAGTTATGTGTAGCTTTTTAAGATTATAATGAGACTGTGCAATATTCTGTGTTAATACTGATGTGCAATATCCTCTTTTATGTCAAGTATTGCAGAGATGTTAATGATCAATGTCCAGGTTAATGACTTAGGGTCATATAGACTAACACTTAGAGGGAGGAGTTAAAGAGTTTGATGGCCACAGGCAGGAATGGCTTCCTGTGGCGCTCTGTGGTGCTTTTTGGGGGGATGAGTCTTCCGCTGAAGGTACTCCAGCACGTCATGGAGTGGGTGGGAGACACTGTCCAAGATGGCATGTAGTTTGTAGTAGCATCCTCCTCTCTGACACCACCGCCAGAGAGTCTAGCTCCACCCCCACAATGTCACTGGCTTTACGGATCAGTTTGTTGAGTCTGTTAGCGTCCGCTACCCTCAGCCTGCTGCCCCAGCATGCAACAGCATACAGGATAGCACTGGCCACCACAGACATCTTCTAAACATCTTTAGCATTGTCCGGCAGATGTTGAAGGACCTCAGCCTCCTCAGAAAATAGAGGCACCTCTAGCCTTTCCTGTAAAGAGCTTGAGTGCAGATTGTTCTGCCCACACCATGAGAAAAAGTTACCCACCACAGCCCTGTACTCAGTCTCATCACCACCGCTGATACATCCCACCACAGCAGAGTCATCAGAAAACTTCTGAAGGTGGCAGGACTCTGTGTGGTGGCTGAAGTCCGTGGTGTAGATGGTGAAGAGGAAGGGAGAGAGGACGGTCCTCTTAGAGGCCCCAGTGTTGCTGACCACGCTGTCCGACACACAGTGCTGTAGTCTGCCAGTCAGGTAGTTGACAATCCAGGACACGAGGGGGGCATCCACCAGCATCGCTGCCAGCTTCTCACCCAGCAGGGCTGGCCGGAGGGTGTTGAAAGCACTGGAGAAGTCAAAAAACATGATCCTCACCGTGCTTGCCGGCCTGTCCAGGTGGGTGTGGATGCGGTTAAGCAGGAAGATGATGGCGTCCTCAACTCCCAGCCGGGGCTGGTAGACGAACTGAAGGGGGTCCAGGAGGGGTCTGACCATGGGCCGCAGCTGTTCCAGCACTAGTCTCTCCAGGGTCTTCATTATGTGGGAGGTCAGTGCCACCGGTCTGTAGTCCTTGGAGCCACTGGGGCGCAGCGTCTTCGGCACAGGAACGAGGCAAGATGTCTTCCACAGAACAGGGACCCTTTGAAGACTCAGGCTCAGGTTGAAGACATGTTGAAGGACTCCACATAGCTGAGGGGCACAGGCTTTTAGCACCCCGGAGCTAACTCCATCGGGGCCTGCAGCCTTGTTTGAGTGGAGTTTCATCAGCTCTCCTCTCACCTGGTCAGTAGTCCAGGCACACAGCAGAGGTTACAGGCGGGGGATGGGGGAGTCATCAGTGTGAACTGATGTGTGTAACTACAGGTTATGCGGGCTGTAATCTAAAGGGCTGTTAGTACCACCCTTGTTACATCTCCTGCTGAGCTCTATCCTTGTACATAACATGTACATAACCCAGACTGGCCACAATAACCACCAAACTAGGATCAGTAGGTCAGCTCACCAAAGGACAATGGTGACTTAGCAGATAAACATTTTATTGGATGATAATTAACGTTTTTTTCAGTGCTTGTTAATGAAGTAAAAAACTTCAAATTTCACCCATGAATGGATGTAAACCCTTTTCAGATACAATAGCAGGGTTAGGTACTCCAAAATAATAAAGGAACGATGCAGTTTGCCTGTTTGTTGGTAATAAGGTCATTTTGAAAAAAATCACATCAGATTCCTATTAAGTGATGCAGAAGTCATCAGTCCATCTTCCCTGAAATGTCCAGGTTTTTGCTCAGTTTTATGGTCATACTGTAATAATAGTAATAGAATAGGTACCCAGTAGTTAAAAAATAACTACAGTATAAGTTCTTTGTAACATCCCAAAATGTTCCCCTGTACGTACATATATGTATTGGTATGTACTGTACTGGTAGCCTACACTGTAACTCCATAGTAATTACGCTGTACGTTGCAGGCTGTAATCGTTAGCGTTACCGATATCGTCAAACAGCCTTTTTTAGTACAAATTTCCCTCTTTTTGTTACAATCCTTCTACTGCAGCTCAACACTGGGGAAGACAAAGAGGGAATTTTCAGCTTTCTGTTATGATGCAGAATAAATGAGCGACTGTACAGGATAGTGAAAAAATTAAGCTCTCTTACTAGAGACGTTCAATCAGTAATAACTAATAAGATCAGCATGTATTGTATTTTTCAAAACAGATATTAGGTACCTGTTTGATGGTGATGAGGTTAAATAAAGCCCTGATACAGAGACAGGACTGATCCTCTGTAGGTAAAATTCACCTTTATGACCCGTGGCACACATGAAAGCTGTCGTTGTTATGTAAATATTTGATCTCTTATTTATATAATAAATCGGTAGACATAAACATGACTTCAGATGAATGCTAATGTTGCTCTGTGTCTGCTGGATGTGTAAATAGGTAACTGTTTGCTAACAGTTATTAAGTTTGCTAAGTTATTACATAATAACTTCATGAGGTGAAACTATGTCAATGTTGTGTTTACAGCTTGCTCCACTGCCCCCAATAACCAACCTGGTGTATAAGGAAGTATATGGCAGGTAAGTCAGCTGGCTATCTAGTTGATCAGGAAGTGAATCCATTATACTATGGAGTTTTCTACAGCTGCTACAGGGAGTTCCAGGGGATAACTTTGTGTTTGAACTGGGTTGGACTGAAAGACAAGTGATTGAGATGACCTATGTTACCCCAAAGTTTTTTTTTGATGTATGAGGCTCGCACTCCTTGCCCCAATCAATGTCATTCTTCTTTCCACATTTCCCAAATCTCTACATGGAGGTGGTGAGTAAAATGTTACCATGACCAAAAGTTTACAATTTACTCTACAGTAGCTCAACTGTTTTTAATTAACTGAATAACATCACAGAAGAGATGCATGCCTGCTAACTGCAAACCAATGAATATCAGACAAACCTGAAAAATCACAAGAAATCAGTCCTTCCATCCATTAGCTATACCCACTTCTCCTTGAGGGTTGCAGGGGGTTGGTGTTCACAGTCAAATAGGTAAATGGATAAAAGAAGTGGGGCACATTGAGTTTACTGTATGAAGTTTTCAAAATGGCGGGTGAAATAGGAGATTGAAAAGTAGAGGTCTGTTTAGCAGGATGGAGGGAATCAGCTACTTAAACATCAAGCTCTGGAGAATTAGGCAAGTTGTTGTTGACCCCATCCTCAGAGGAAAATCAACATCTATCACACAGATGAATGCATGTTCAACCTCATGTTAATTATCAGGAACAGAGATGAGACATCTCTGACAAGAACATACGACACAACACTGTTTAGAAAAAGCCTGTTGACAAATATTTAGGGATTTGTATATGCATCGACATGCATAATCATGCTCACAATTCTCTTCGGATGCACATTCACACAGACACACAGACACACACACACACACACACACACACGCAAACACATCCAGAAGGCTGCAGTGGTCAGGCCCTCAAAGCTTGCTTCAAAGCCTGAGCCCAAAGCCCCCTGAAAGCACGCCTAGGGCTACACTGGCTGCAGAAATCCCTCCTTATTCCCAGCAGAAAGAAAAAAAGTAGATCCATGTAGACTCTGTAGGAGAGCTGGACTGAGATAACTCTCTAAAGATGTGTCATAAGATGTATATTGATCCACTTTGAGGAATAAGTATATCAGAACCTCGTTATTGGAAATTGGATACATTTGTGCATAATGGCTGACTGAATGATGAAATGCGAAAATATGAGAAATGCAGCATTAATGAATAAATATATACTAAGTGGGCTACATACATATGGATCTACAACATGGCAGAGATAAATAAATAAGACATTAAACAAATAATGATATTAATAAAAACAAATGTGTAAATTAACCAAAAAACTGTGAAATTTGCTTTGTTATGAGTTTTTTCATTCATTTTTAGTTTGTTTGATTTTCTAGGGGCTGGAAACACATGATTTGCTGAAATATCAAGAGGCATGCATTGTTGACAGTGATTCTGTCATAATAAGTGGCATTTTGAAATAAAATAATGTCCACTCACTGGCCAACGAGATGGACGAACTGCTGCTCCCCAACAGAGCAAACTCTGACTTTCACAGATTTGCCGCCTTGTGCTTCACTGAAACCTGGCTTGGTGAGCACATCCTGGACACTACATCTGCCGGGATTCCAACTCCTCAGAGTGGACCGCATAGCGGAGCTATTGTGGAAAACAAGGGGAGGGCAGAATATACATATAAACGAAGGTTGGTGTGCAGATGTCACCATTTTAAGCAAATCATGCAGTCCTCATTTAGAGACTATTTTCATAGACTGTAAACTGTTTTATTCACCTCGGGAGTTCTCCTAGTTTCTTCTGGTCAGTGTTTACATCCCACCTCAGGCCTATGTTAGTGAGGCATTACAACACCTGGCTGACCAGATAACTAACGTGGAGAAAAAACATCTTGACTCCCTGCTCATCGTTCTTGGGGATTTTAACAGAGCAATCCTCAGACATGAACTGCCAAAATACAGACAGCACATTGCTTCTCTAGTTTTCCTTCTTCTTCTTCTTGTGCCATAAAAGTATCTGGATCTCAGGAATGGTAACAGCTACAGTTCCCAATCTCGGCAGATAGGTTGGAAATCTCACCCACTATTCAGTTAAAAAATATTGTACTGATTGGCCAGATGGTGGCGCTATAACAACAAACTTTACGTTTTGTCCTATAACTTACGTATCCAATACATTCCTTTTCCAGCGGGACAGAGCAGAAAGAAGCAGCTGTGGCCAATCTATCAATTTAAATGTATAGCGTGACACAAACTGTAGGCTGGAGATGTTGTGTTTACAGCTTGCTCCACTGCCCCAATAACCAACCTGGTGTATAAGGAAGTATATGGCAGGTAAGTCAGCTGGCTATCTAGTTGATCAGGAAGTGAATCCATTATACTATGGAGTTTTCTACAGCTGCTACAGGGAGTTCCAGGGATAACTTTGTGTTTGAACTGGGTTGGACTGAAAGACAAGTGATTGAGATGACCTATGTTACCCCAAAGTTTTTTTTGATGTATGAGGCTCGCACTCCTTGCCCCAATCAATGTCATTCTTCTTTCCACATTTCCCAATCTCTACATGGAGGTGGTGAGTAAAATGTTACCATGACCAAAAGTTTACAATTTACTCTACAGTAGCTCAACTGTTTTTAATTAACTGAATAACATCACAGAAGAGATGCATGCCTGCTAACTGCAAACCAATGAATATCAGACAAACCTGAAAAATCACAAGAAATCAGTCCTTCCATCCATTAGCTATACCCACTTCTCCTTGAGGGTTGCAGGGGGTTGGTGTTCACAGTCAAATAGGTAAATGGATAAAAGAAGTGGGGCACATTGAGTTTACTGTATGAAGTTTTCAAAATGGCGGGTGAAATAGGAGATTGAAAAGTAGAGGTCTGTTTAGCAGGATGGAGGGAATCAGCTACTTAAACATCAAGCTCTGGAGAATTAGGCAAGTTGTTGTTGACCCCATCCTCAGAGGAAAATCAACATCTATCACACAGATGAATGCATGTTCAACCTCATGTTAATTATCAGGAACAGAGATGAGACATCTCTGACAAGAACATACGACACAACACTGTTTAGAAAAAGCCTGTTGACAAATATTTAGGGATTTGTATATGCATCGACATGCATAATCATGCTCACAATTCTCTTCGGATGCACATTCACACAGACACACAGACACACACACACACACACACACGCAAACACATCCAGAAGGCTGCAGTGGTCAGGCCCTCAAAGCTTGCTTCAAAGCCTGAGCCCAAAGCCCCCTGAAAGCACGCCTAGGGCTACACTGGCTGCAGAAATCCCTCCTTATTCCCAGCAGAAAGAAAAAAAGTAGATCCATGTAGACTCTGTAGGAGAGCTGGACTGAGATAACTCTCTAAAGATGTGTCATAAGATGTATATTGATCCACTTTGAGGAATAAGTATATCAGAACCTCGTTATTGGAAATTGGATACATTTGTGCATAATGGCTGACTGAATGATGAAATGCGAAAATATGAGAAATGCAGCATTAATGAATAAATATATACTAAGTGGGCTACATACATATGGATCTACAACATGGCAGAGATAAATAAATAAGACATTAAACAAATAATGATATTAATAAAAACAAATGTGTAAATTAACCAAAAAACTGTGAAATTTGCTTTGTTATGAGTTTTTTCATTCATTTTTAGTTTGTTTGATTTTCTAGGGGCTGGAAACACATGATTTGCTGAAATATCAAGAGGCATGCATTGTTGACAGTGATTCTGTCATAATAAGTGGCATTTTGAAATAAAATAATGTCCACTCACTGGCCAACGAGATGGACGAACTGCTGCTCCCCAACAGAGCAAACTCTGACTTTCACAGATTTGCCGCCTTGTGCTTCACTGAAACCTGGCTTGGTGAGCACATCCTGGACACTACATCTGCCGGGATTCCAACTCCTCAGAGTGGACCGCATAGCGGAGCTATTGTGGAAAACAAGGGGAGGGCAGAATATACATATAAACGAAGGTTGGTGTGCAGATGTCACCATTTTAAGCAAATCATGCAGTCCTCATTTAGAGACTATTTTCATAGACTGTAAACTGTTTTATTCACCTCGGGAGTTCTCCTAGTTTCTTCTGGTCAGTGTTTACATCCCACCTCAGGCCTATGTTAGTGAGGCATTACAACACCTGGCTGACCAGATAACTAACGTGGAGAAAAAACATCTTGACTCCCTGCTCATCGTTCTTGGGGATTTTAACAGAGCAATCCTCAGACATGAACTGCCAAAATACAGACAGCACATTGCTTCTCTAGTTTTCCTTCTTCTTCTTCTTGTGCCATAAAAGTATCTGGATCTCAGGAATGGTAACAGCTACAGTTCCCAATCTCGGCAGATAGGTTGGAAATCTCACCCACTATTCAGTTAAAAAATATTGTACTGATTGGCCAGATGGTGGCGCTATAACAACAAACTTTACGTTTTGTCCTATAACTTACGTATCCAATACATTCCTTTTCCAGCGGGGACAGAGCAGAAAGAAGCAGCTGTGGCCAATCTATCAATTTAAATGTATAGCGTGACACAAACTGTAGGCTGGAGATGATAGTCTGATGTCCAAATTGTCGAAGATTTCCTTGTTGTTTTCTGGTATAGTCTGGGGCTTGGGTGTGGCAAAATGGCGCGATAGTGCCCCCTACAAAATTTACAATAAACGAAGCGGCCCCATAGTACGTTTTACTTAGATGTACGAAATTTGGGAGGCAGATGTATCATCTCTAGACTTGGGGCCATGCCCTAAACCCAACAGGAAGTCAGCCATTTTAAATTTAACGTGCCATTTTTCGCATTTACAGGCTCTGTACTTTAACAAACTCCTCCTAGAGAATTAATCGGATCGACTTCAAATTTGGGCATAAAAAGCTTCGAATTTCGAATCACAACGGTCATTACACTGCACAAATTTGAAGTTGATTGAATTAATTTCTCTAGGAGCAGTTCAACATCAAAAAATTGCTAAAATTCGCCAAGCTTTGCCGCATTGCCATGGCAATGCCATTTGAGGAAAGTTAAAAAGGTTCACAATTTCGCATTGCAATGGTCCTTAGATTGCACTGCTTTCTCAAGTGGTGTTGCGGCGAATTACGGGTTCCAAAATTAGTAACTGTGCTACCTGAGCTCCATATTGTCAGATCTGTTTTAAATTTCACATAATAAGAGTCCCAGTCTGAAGATATCTACATGCCAATATTCAGACATAGTCATAGCACCACCTACTGGCAACAGGAGGTTACAGGCCCTATACTATACTAAATTACTCATAGCAGGTTAACCCGATCCACGTCAAACTTGATGATACTTAACAGAGATGCTTGTGAGATTTCATTGAACGTCGTTGCCATGATGGCTCATTATTCGCCATGAAACAGGAAGTTGTTGTAACTTGAGTGTACATTGTCCGATCTGCCCAAAATTTCACATGTTTGATAAGAGTCCCGGCCTGAGGACAGTATTGAGTTATAGTCATAGCGCCACATACTGGCAACAGGAACCAAGCTATGTGTGGCAAACATCATCTGATCTACATGAAATTTACACTGTGTGGTCCACACTTGAAATACAGCAACATCTGTCGATGGGTCAAACAGATGAGTGACGCCATGCCTAACAGGAAGTGGGAGTAACTCAGCAATGTTTCAACTGATCAGCCTCAAACTTCATATGGTTATTGATGGACCACTCTCAGTAACACTTGTGACATTCAAGAGTCATAGACATAGCGCCATATACTGGCAACAGGAAGCAAGCCACATGTAGCAAACATCATCTGATCTACATGAAATTTAAGTTGTGTGGTCTACACTTGATAAACGGCAACATCATGTATGATTAGTGCATGTTCTCCACCGCCACATAGTGGACATAGTAGGAAGTGATATGTAACTCCTTCTCACAGTGCCTGATGGTTGTGAACATTCAGGGTGGTGTCAGCCGACCTCCAGTCACAGGACCACTGCTGTCGCTCTCCCTGAGGCATGCGTGGGGGTGAGGGCCCGTTCAACACTGCTTGCAGCTTTAATTATTATTTTTGTCCCATCTCCACCCCAGCACCACTCTGTTCCTGGGGCCCTCCCAGAGGACAACCAACCCTTGTCCAGCATTTCTCTCTTCCTTCCTTCTCTTGAATTTTACTTGTATTTATATTTCCCCTCTCTCTTCTCCTCCATCTTTCCCACTATAATATTGCTCACTGCTGTAACCTGGCTCGCGCATCCCCTATGTGTGCGCACACACACACACACTCACCTACACAAACATGTGCAAAGTACAATAAGAACCTGTTAATTGCTTAAGCTTATCTGTATATGTTTTTGTTATTTTTGTTGTTCTTTGTTTTTTTTCTTGGTTGTTTTCATAGTTTGTATCGCCTTGTCATGTCTCATATCAATCGCTTGGCTTATACTATTAAAAAATGAAATGGATACAGGTGTTGAGTTTGTATTAATAGCATAATTCAGTAACAAATGCGAGTGGATCTGAAAACAAGGAGGCTTCATACTAAAATATGAGCAAATATACTTATCAAACAGAGGGAATTAGAAAAAAAGGCATGTCTCTAATATAAGCCTGCTTTAATTAAAAGCTTGGTACCCTCTGCAGTTGAGGTAAATGAAGGCCATGGCCACTATTTGACTACGGGATTCCAAAATAAAAACATTATACTACACATCATATATTAAATAAATCTTGCTGAATATGTGACATCGCCAAAGAAGTCCTATTATGATAAATCCATTTCCATATTAGATTTGCTGAGGAGCTCAATGGATTTCTGCTCAAAATGTTCCCATGACCATATAAAATTTTAAGTAGTTTCACTGTACATTACTGTACAGGGAAAGTCACCTCAAAGAACGCTATAACACACTGACAATTTCCTCATACTTGAACTTTCATAAAACCTTTTTGACTCTACATATCATCAGTGGAGTAAAACAATGCCAGGAATCTGAATTGCAAATCCAAAACTCCAGCCACAATCACACTGACCCGGTAATCCTCTGACATGACTGCACATCTGATGGCTTTCACGAGTTCACCTGGAGAGTTCCCAGTGAACTCGTGGAAGCCATTGCCATAGGTTTGCAGTGATGCCACAGGCTTTGGAGCAGATGAGAGGATGGCTGGTTCAGGAAGAGTGAAGTTCTCTCCTTATTATGCAAATTATATGTAAATCATACTCTCCTTGCACCCTCCCCTCAGAGCCCTCCTCTCCACGTCAAAACGATGACAGAAAGTTGAAATTGAAAACCACAGTCTGAACATTGTCATTGAAAAACACACTTTAGAATGCAATAAATGCAATAAAAAATGAAATAATTTTCAATGGCTGTGTTTTATTTTTCAGCTATTATTTTATACTTGTTTCAGTGCCAATAAAACTTTTTCCAATACATAAGATGGTAGCTCCACCGGGTTTTTGTCAAATTTTCGGCAAGTCCTGCTAACAATACTAGTGACACTACTGACGTTGACGATAATGTAATAATAATACAAATATAAATATGTTTTAAATCATATCTACAGAGGGGATGTAACTCTATTTATCCCTACGCAATTTAACCCCTTGTTCATATAACATTTGTTTCTCAGCAAATCATGTATTCATAACCATACATTTACATATTACAATCAATCTTGAACCATATGTTGTCATAGAGAAAAACTAAAATAACATTTGTTATTTTATTTAGGGAAAATGCTATGCTTATTATCTTTATGTATGCCTCTCAGAAGTATTAGTGTCCGTGTGGTAAATTAACTAATCAGATCTTTCCTATTTCGTAATAAAGACCAACTACAAAATTAATGCAATAAGTCACAGGCGAGGGAGCACCAAGGATCTCTATCATGCTGGAGGCACAGCCGCACTCACAGCTAGCATCCAGTCACAAGGACACGTCAAAGTAACGAGCTAGCCAATCACAACACAGTAGGGCGGGACACAATACGGGTGGGGGGGAAATAATGCATCTTGCGCATGCATTTCCTGGTTTTAGAGTGACTTCCTGCTTAAGGAGGAACTTCCTGTATCAGTGAAAGTAATGGATACCAAAAAAGATGAGACAAAATACATGCATGCAAGTGTCAAATATATACATATGGGAAAGTGACAATATATGTATGTATGTATGTATGTATGTATGTATGTATGTATGTGAGTAGATTGATTTTAAATGTAACATATATAATATATGAATATGGTATATGTTTATACATGTGAGAATGAAAATATATATTTCTAAGAGTTAGAATGTATGTATGTGAGAGTAAAGAATACATATACATTTATACATATATGCAATTTATTTAAAATATTGCATTCAGCAGCAGTTATTTAAAATTTTGAAAGAGCTTGTACCAGCTCACAGTCCCTCCTCTATCAGAGACGATGCAGCTTGAATATTATGTGCATAATTAACTCCAAATAAGCTATTGCTAGCCTCTTTTAGCCTTTTTAAAAAATAATTAACAATGGACTTCAGTGTGAGTTTGACTTTAAAAAGAAGAGAATAGAAGGTCAAATAAATTTTATGGAAATACAAGCATATCCACTGTAGAATTATTCAAATATTAAAATGAACACTATTTGTCAATTCGGTATTCCTTGCTATTACAGTCTTCATTCATCAAGTTCCCATCCTTGGACAGTAACTGTAGAAAGCCCCCCAGGGTGACGGAGAGTATATCATTTTCTATCATAAAAGCTGCCTCCAGCTCAGTGTACATAATCAGTACTGTTTGTGCTGCCTCTTTCACCCCTGCAGCATTGTTAGGCCTTGCCAAAGAAAGACATATGGGATCTCATGGGATGTGCAAATCAGCATGTATGATGTAATGGAGTCCACTTCACCTTGACGAATCAAATAAAAAAGAAAGAAAACATCAACAAAATTAATGATTGCTCAAATTGAAAGTAATTAGAAGAAGCACATTGTGGTGGAAAGAATTACATCACATGGCTAACATTTCCTGCCAGTGCCTACATTGGAGCTACAGAGATGTTCCCACTCCAAACCACTGAGCCAAGGATACCCAGTAGACCCCCAGCAGTAGCACAGCTCATCGTAGGGCCATTTCCTCTTCCAGGGCCCAAGTGTTATTAGTTGAAGTAGCTGCTGGCAACTCTGCTTGCAGGAACTGCATGGGTTGCCTTGGGCATCCCTGCCATGCTCCATTCCCATTAACTCCCTATAACAGCCTCCTTTTGTTCTTTTCTTTCTATTCTGAATATGCAAGGTGTGTGAAAAGCTGCACTTAATATTTTTCTACTAACAATGGATCAAAGGACTATGTGTAAAGATGTCGCTCGTAGAGATAAACCCACAGAGAATTAGCAACCAACTCTTTAGTGCTCCTCATCTCAACCATGTGTCACTTTAGCGTCTTTTAGCTCATTATTTTCAATTTAATTTCTGCAACTCAACTTTCATCAGCTGTTTTCAGTGAAAAAGAGACCATTAGAGATCTCCATCTCACCACTAGGTTTGTTGTCTGTCCAGTGTATTTACACTTCTATCTTGAGTTTCTCTAAGAAGAACAGCAAGAGAAGAGTGTGTAAAGCAGTACACTTATTAAAAACATTTGTTTTAACTACATTCAAGGTGAATGGCTCATCCAAGCACAGCACAGCACACAGGAAAGTGTGGCTGAAATTAAAGGGTCGGAGGTAGCGTCATCAGTTTTTTAAAGACATTTATTGGTTTGAAATCTATAATGGCCTGAATCGGTTTGCAAAGTGACTGAAATCACACAAGCATACAACTCAATATTTATACATTCGTCATAGAGGGCCATAACCCCCATGCACCAGTTACAGCAGATCCTGATCATACACCTCCTTTGGTCATATTCAAATGAAGAGCACAAGCACGGGTTTTGTTTGTTCAAGTCTAGACTTTGGAATAGCAGCTTTGAGGTTTCATCAAACAAACCCCTGGGGCACAATGCTCTGGGTCGAGGTGCATGGTCATCAATCTGCTGCAATATACAAATTCAAAAATATCATTGCACATGGTAGAAAAAGTTTCAGTCGTAGTCATCTGGACACTGTTTTCAGAATCAAGACGTTTCGGCTCCCAGTCATTCTCAATTGTGAAAATGGTCTGAGAACTCAGAAGCTCAACTCAGCTTCTGAGTATCATTGCACATGATTTAAGGTGATATTATAACAATATCATGAACATAAACCGTAAGTATTAACTATTATCTATGAGTTTCCACCACAAGAGTTTTCACATTTTCTAATGCAATCTGACACTCAGAGGACCACACAAATTTTGCTTTGCCCTTAAGCAAGTCTGCCATGGGTGCAAGTTGAAAAGTTCTCACATAAGGCTCAGTAGTGATGGGAATCTAGTAGGGAAGGTTTGGTTATCAGCAAATAGCAAATATATTTATTAATATACAATTATTAATTATCAATAATTATGAATCCCTAGAATCAGGGACCAATAACCAAAATGTGAAAACAGTCTCAAAAAGGGGTTTGTCAATATTTAAATACTATTTTATATTAATAAGGTGGACAGTGAAGGGTGAATCTGAGCACTGACTGTCACATCCAGCTGTTATCACAACACATACAAGAATAACCACAGGCAACTCTTTAAAAGGTACAACAGTTTATTTAACTTCAGCACCGATCAATAATCAATAAACCACTATTATCTGCTCTAAGCACAATAAAAGCATACAACAATCAGCAGGTATGTTGGTGTGTGTGTGAGGGGAGGGATGGGGATGGGGATGGCGGACATGATCAGGTGGGTGGCTTGTACAAACCTTTACTTTAAGTTTTGTGGGCCTGAACCAAAATGGAGGACACACTCTACTCATCCTCACCAAGATGGAGCACAACTGAGTTAGGCTGCCACACTATCTGTGGGTTTGAGATATGTATGTCTGTAGATGTGTGTAAGTGTGTGTGTGTTTAGGTTGGTGAGAGAGAGAGAGAGAGAGAGAGAGACAAAGCAAGGCACAAAGGATACTAAATGCCGCGGCAAGAGGCAATAATTGTCTTTTTATCACACAGGAACCTGGCAGCACTTGTATTCAGCAGCCGTGTTACTGGACTTTTGTCTGATAAAGCACAGTTATTGGCTTCACACGCGGCGGTGGCAGAAAACTAACACAAGTAAGTAAACTTTATTTATGAAGTGCCTTTCAAAACCAGAGTTACAAGGTGCTGCACAATGCAAACCTTGAAGAAAACACAAAATTGAAAACAGGAAATAACATGAAATAACAAAAACAATAAAAACTTCACAAAAGGCAAACAAAGGAGTCGAACGCACAAGCAATAAAAACTAAAAACTACAATAAAAACTACACAGAAGGCAAAAACACACATTACAGGACAAAATGCTTAAGGTGGGTTTTTAACAGCTTCTTAAAACATTCTACTGACTGCATAAAGCAGAGCTCAGAATCAGAATCAGAAATACTTTATTGATCCCTGAGGGGAAACTCTATTGTTACAGCTGCTCACTATCACGTCAGTGCACACAGGAATAGAAGTTCTAAGCAAATCAAATATAATACACTATAATACAGGCAAGATAAATTAAGTACAAAGTGGATAAGTATAAAATTAAAATAAGTGTAAAGTACAAAGCAAATTGATGATAAGTATGTACGCTATAATAATACAATGTAATAATGTAAGTACTAAGTAATAGTGCATGTACTGTCAAGTTAAGTGTAGCTTATTAAGATGATTATGAGATGGTGGATATTGCACAGCAGTAATAGAAGTATGAATAAATATCAATAAATAGGGAATTTTAAACTGAAAACAGAGTATATAGCACAGGAGTATTAAACAGAGAATATTGCACAATTATTTGCAGTATTGCAGTGATGTTAATGATCCAATGTCCAGTTTAGTGACTTAGTGTCATATAGACTGACACCTGATGGAGCGTGCGCTTGGTGTCTGGGGCTGGGTCCGGCCCGCGGCCCTTTGCTGTGTGTCATCCCCTCTCTCTCTCCTGCATTTACTGTCTCTGTTCAGCTGTTCCTATGAAATAAAGGTGTGATTAACCCACCAGCAAACTCCTTCTTCCAAACTGGAAGATGATGGAACTGCTATCTGATTGTTCAACATATATTTTACTTCGGACTCCAATACTTTACGTTTGTCTGATGCACAGCGATTAAAAAATTAGTTTAACTGGATGAGTGTCACCAACTTCAATGTCATGCTCAATGAGATTTGTATTTGATGGTGTGTCACTAAACAAGACTAGAAATGTATGTTTCGTAGCTCAGCACTATGTGACTCAGGTAAATAAGCTAACAAGATGTCCAGATTAAGCAAAGACTTTTTCGGCCTACTGCATATAATAGGATCATCAGACGCTGCAATGTCCATCTCACAGTCCAACTTCAGAACAGGAACAACATCAGGACCTGAAAACACACAATCAACCATGAGTGCAGGACTAACATTTATTTTCCGAGCCATGGAGTCACTTAAATCACAAGTTTCACAAGCATAGAATGGTTTTAGCAAATTATCATGACACAACTGAAACGATTTTCTCCGGTTTGGAGTAGCAACCAAATAGTTTGCTTCTCTACAGTGTACGGGCCTGTGAATTTTGTTTGAAACGGCGAACTCACAAGTAGCAGGAGAGCCACAATCTGATCACCAGGGCTAAACTGACGGTGCTCAGTCCAGCAGTCATACAGTCTTTTCATGTTAGCCTGTGCACCTTCCAAATTATTCAGTGCTGCTTCAACAGCCATGTACAGGCGACGCCAAAACCCATTCACATAGTCAACTAAATTCTTTGGCGGATCATTCTCAGGCAAAAGGACCACGCACTGTATGGGCGTATTGATACTTATGTATTGACATAAGTAGCAATGCGTTGAGGGATAGCATTTTTAAACTGTTCCAACACAATCAGCTCACAAAGATTGTCAAACGAATCAACTTTCTCAGCGGAACACCAATGGTTAAAATGAGACAGCAAATCACGGACAAACTCCACATTTGTCTGCCTATCATCCTTTACCCAATTCCTAAATTTCTGACGATGTGCTTCAGGTACCAACTCATACGCTTTCAATACAGCCGATTTTACCGTTGTGTAATACAAACAGTTAGCAGCACATAAGGCCAAATATGCCTCTTGAGCCCTCCCAGTAAGAACACACTGTCAGAATCTGGCCATTTCTTATCTGCAATGCACTCAAAAAAGGTTGGGGTCTCCCTCATTAAACTTCAGCACCAAACGCAAATTAGCAACAATATCAACACCACCCAATGCAGAGTCAAAGGAAAAAGGGTCCTCCGCTCCCGACACCCACGTGTATATTCATATAAAAAGCAACCTTGGTTGGTTTGTGTCTTAAGTTTGTCTGCATGGGCAGGAAAAGACTCACACAACAAGAACCTACAGCCCACACAACATATTGTTTATGTATAAGTCAGCAGAGGCAGTGACAATTATGGCAACGACTGCAGATGTCCTTGGCTGGGGGTTCTGTTTGATCTTCGTCCTGTCAGGAGGAAACTCCTTTCTGTTCAATCGCTTGGTGAAAAATGAGTCAATTACCGCATTTCTTTGAGAGGATTCCCATTTTAGGTGAGTGGATGGTCATTTATCATCAAAGGTTTGGAGGCACAGGTCTGCTGACCCTGCAAGAAATCAAAAACCAAACTGATTTAAAGTTTTGGCCCTTTCCTTCAAAGCGTTAGTGTGTATATCTCTGTCCATAAGAGTGTGTGCGAGACATAGCTTACAGGTAACGCATGGTCCGAAGGCAATTTGCCATGAACTCAGCCCTCTCTATCAGCATATGAATATGTCCTGATGACTTACCTGTTTCATCAGTCAGACTGTATTCTGGATTCTCCATGCACCACATCCTCTACTCTGTTGCTGTTTACTGACCTTCTCTCAAATATGCATTATATTCCTTTGAGATCAAATAATATAAGAGTGACCCAGTGCACAGCACATCATTGTATAGAATAACACCAGTGGCATTAATTATGTCTTGTTGGTAGTCACTTTATGTCTCTTTGGTAGTCACTTTAAAACTTTTACATTTGAACTCATCCTTAAAAAAAATTAGACTAAAGGAAATTTGTGCTAATATGGCATTTGAAGCCCATATTAGCACAAATTTTCTTTAATTTTTTTTAAAGTTTCTGGATCAATGATGGGTCCTCTCAAAAACAGGACTTTTTGGCCCTGCTAAGGAAAAGTGCATGGCTCTAACGATGGTACCATTGTTCAGTAGTTTGTGAGTTCTATCTTGTTGGATGTATGAAGCAGCCTGGCTTGCTAGGAGTGGCAAGTGAGACTTTGAGATAGTTATAGACAGTCATGTGTTGTGTTTCTCTAATTGCAATGATGAAAAAAAAGGTATGTTCTTTGCTGTGGACATCAAGACGTTTTTGGTCTTTCTTCTGCCATTTTGCGTCAGAATAAAGTATTGGAACAACTACAAAAAAGATTAAATAAAATATTAAGCTGCGACCACGTATGCACATGCATCCACATGTTCATGCATTCACACACACACACAATCTCACAAACACCTGCTAGGGTGAAAACTGTGGCAGGGTGGGGAAAGTTTTTTGGAGCGACCAACTGACTAACAAACAGAGGGTGCTATCGGGCTGCTGGTTGCAGCTAAAAACTGCATTGAATGTTGTTAGCTAATCATTTAACTTTCAGTTGTTATGATATATATATATATATATATATATATATATATATATATATATATATACACACACACACACACACACACATGTATTTGACACACCACAGTTTACCCATGGCATTGTGATTAGAGGCTGACCAATACTGGATTTTTGAAATTGATGTCGATTATTTATGTTTGAGAGTTTAAAAAGTCCAATGATATATTGGTAGATATAATGTTTACACTTAACTGAAAAATATAGTTGATAAAATCCCTAATATTTGGGGCAGCTGTGGTTCAGGAGGTAGAGTAGTTCGTACCCTAATCACAGGGTTGGAGATTCAATACCCAGCTCCTCCTCCTCCCACATGTTCTTGGGCAATACACTGAACCGATGGTTAGGCCAGCTTCTTGCTTCTAACCCTTAACTCATTCACCTGCCTTCTTCTCCTACCTTTTCAAATGGAGAAATTAATGTTGGGACTTAAATTATACATTCAATTTTCTACTGTTAATGAGCAACTTATATAAAAGTAGCAATATGGCCAATTCATGAAAAATTTTCCCCTGGTGGGTCTCCCCTGAAAGAGATCCCCAGGCACACAGGAAGTGATGTATTTTACATATTTTGTTTGTTGGGTATAAATCAAAGAAACTGAAGTATTGTGTCAGCTCAGGCAGGACAATACAAACACACTACAGTTTCTCTTAAGAGCTCCTTATTTATCATGCTGTTGTGCTGGTTAGTCTCTGATTAAGAAGATGAATCTTTACAGGCAGTTTTTGATGCTCATTCCATAAAAAGTTGCTACTTGACCTGACCTGATGATGGAGCTAGATGAAAAGTCAGGGGATCACCAAAGTTATTGGGATTCTTCACCAATATCAATTTTTGGGATTTTACATATTGCTCTTGTCTGGCAATATGTAAAATATTTTTTCTAGGCACTGAGTGACCATAAATATGGACAACCTTTAACATTGTTGGTGGTCTCCCGCAACAGGATTGGCAGACACTATCAATGGGCCCTGAAGCCTTCTGTCATGACCGCTGTCCAGTGTGCTGATTCTGGAGCTGTCCTGGGTATATTCCCCATCATTCACACCAGTGAGCTAGAATTCTGCTGGTGGGGAATGATGACCAAACGTTTTGCCTGTACTCAACCTCATCATTTGCCTCAACTGTTACGCTTACTATTTATACTATACTTGTTGTTCCAGATCCTGGTTGCTGGGTCTTGGAGAAACCAAAGCCAAGGTTGCCAGAGAAGAATCCCAATAACTTTGGTGATCCCCTGACTTTTCATCTAGCTCCATCATCAGGTCAGGTCAAGTTTTAATTTGACCAATATTTTGGTTTGTGACCAAATACCTGCAAAGCTAATGACATTCCCAACAGTCTCAGCTGTACTTCGTGTTTAAAGCTTATTAGCTAATCTTAGCATGCTAACAGGCTAAACGAAGATAGTGAACATGATAAACATTTCTTTGTACACATGATCTGTGTAAAAATTGATGGAGGACTGTATTGCTTCTTGATTTGCTGATGTGCTGCTTTTATTATGCAGCCTGTGTAGACATTCTGTAATACCTTAACCTCAACATAAGACTATTGGAATGATGAAACTCTTTGAGGATGAGAAAGTTCCTGGGTTCAAGAGGCTCTGGGCAACTCTGGGCAAACAAATCCCTTAGTCCAGGAGGGGGTAGCACCAGGCAAAAATAATCAATTGCCAGCGATTGTCCAATCTCATGTTTGAGTCTGCCTCCGTTATTAATACTGATAAGTGGACCCTCTGGTGTACAAAATAACTCCATTGGTCAGATGGATGCCCACTTTCAAGTTATGGAAAACCAGTCTTTAGCCACACCATCATATCATCACTGAGAATGCTGGGATGTGCCATTTCTGCCTCCCATAGCTGAGCTCCCTGTCTCCCCTCCTGCTGTTCTAATTTCACAATATATGATTAATACTTTTGAATAAATTATCACTGATTGTCATGCTGCAAGCTGATCCATTTACAACTAATTCCATGTATTACTATATATGATTCATTATTAGGAGGCTGACTGGCCTGCATTTTCATTTCATGTTAGAAGCTGGTTGCCACCTCAGTGAAAAGCATGACGTGTGCATTAAGGTTGTCAGGACTCAGGAAATGCAGGATTGGACCTAAATGCATGCAGACAAACACTTTCTAAATCAGTGGTTCCCAAACATTTTTAGACCACGGTACCCCTTCAGAGGAATGTTTTTATCATGGCAACCTGAGCCACCCAACCCTCAATATAACATGCATATACATATACAACATGCCTATCGGTTTTTAACTTGCGTGGGGGCAAGTTAGGAAGGCCTGCCCACCACAAGGGCTTGCCACCAATGTCCACTATGAAGGCCTTGTCCCCAGTCTCCAGACCATCATAGGGCTGTTGAAGGGGTCCACGGTGGGCGTCATGGCGGACGAACACATATCCCACTATCCCCAGTCTGGCGGGAATGTGAGGCTGCGGGAGGCCGTGCTGTGGTGTGTGTTGACCGGCGCGAAGACTCTACCATTGTCCAGGAGCATGGTCCACTGTTGAGTCACAGGCCATGGGGCTGTGGCATTGGGGACGAAATCCCTGGGGACTCAGCGGCTAGCCGTAAACCAATCACCAAATCAGTGAAACTGACTAATAATCTAAGCATACAATGTTTTATTATTTAGATTCTGTCTCTGTTTCCCATTTTTGTGCATATACATCGTTTATACAGCTGGCTCCAGGTGTTTCAAACATAGTGTATGTGTACACTGAATATGAAATTAGTCTGTGGTTCAGGGTGACATAATGGACATTATTTATGTAAAATGTTGACCTAAATGGATAATTCATGTATTTGTGCTGCAAATAAAAGGAAATGGAGAAATGTATTAAAAAACAATTGTGTTTATTTTTAATACATGGAATCTGCAACATGAAATGTTCATCTGCTCTGGACTTGGATAATGTGTGTATCACATTTAGCCATCACTTTGACTTTCAGCATACATAAAGTAATCACAATGTGTTTGACCCAGTGGGTTTCTTCTGACATCCTATACAGTATGTTCTCCACTAGCAGAGGTAAGAGGGTATCCAGGGTAGAGTATTGGAACAACTACAAAAAAGATTAAATATAATATCAATCAAAAATCAATGTTTTCCCAGGGCATGACGAAAAGCATTGATCCTATCCAGCCTGTAAGCCTGAATGTCTTGGTGTACTGTACCTAGTGGATGTAAGCATCCAGTATGATGGCATATCACTGCCACAATCTGCAAGCGCAAATGAGATCCACGCACGTGGATGTAGGAGCCGAGCACACAGCTCAAACAGTACACGTTATTTTTGCCAGTGCTTTCACAGCACTCAGAATATATCTGCTTGCGCGAGCAATATTGTAGCCTACAAGAAGAATCCAGAGGAGGGCGTGACAGTTATCCCCAAGCACACAACTACTGTCATTGCTCTCCTGCTCGCAAAACAAGTGTTTTTTTTCTTTTTGGCAGTAAGTGGGCGGACCCAGTCACCATTGTATCCCTAAATATAATTGGTTACAGTCCTCGTCTTTTGGGACTGTGACGGTACATCACGTTGTGTTGCATGTTGGGATGTGGGCACTTGTCCTGTCTAGATGGTAACCCTGGATTTGCAGAAACTCTCGTGAGATTTAGGTTTAGGCAACAAAACTACTTGGTGAAGAAACAACGCGTACAAATATCACAAGAGTTTCTCAAATCCAGGGTTACCTGCTTACCTTTTGGTTTGTTTGGCTAAAATGTTGGTTAAATCGATCAAATCTGATGGGACAGGGAAAATCACAAAAGGCACCCGGGAGAAACTGAATCACAATGTCAAGCAATTGTATTTGGACAAATTAAGCATGATAATAATAACATATTCCATATTACCTGGCAGCCCAAGAATAAATTACAGACCCCGATGCACAACCTCCACTCACATAGCCAGACATCGTAAACTATCTCGTTTTTGGACTCAGCGCATACACTTTACGTGAGTTTAAAAGTTACAAATCCCTAGAAGCTCATTGTGGAGGTGGGCATGGGTAGCTGTCAGCTGCAGAGGGAGAGGTGGGGGAGTGGCTCAGGTGAGCAGCGTCAGGGAGAGGTAATTGTCACAGCTGAAACTGGTTGATTAATTATGTTCTTTCTAAATACACAGTAGCATGCTGGACCTGGGACACACGCACCCGAGCCACGCCAGCCAGCCAGGGGAGGCTGGTCTTTTTGCGCATGGACTTGCAGACGAGGAAGCAGCTGAACCAGTGCCGTAGCTGGGTAAGCAGAGGCATGGTCAGGAAGAACAGCTGATGCTGGGTGAAAAATTGTGTGTGTAAAATAAAAAAAAACAAAAAACAAAAAAAATCTGCAAGCATTGTCTCAGAGCCAAGGGAACTCACAGTAGCATGATTCTGCTACACTCATGAACAGTTTAGCAGTGGCAGGGTACAAGATCTAATGCAGAAGCCAGCAAACTATGAGAAAACAGTCATACTTGCAAAGGGAAGGCGGCACTCCTCTATTTAGGCCAGTTATTAAACCAAACAAAACACAAAACTTTCAAAAACATTCAGCTATTTGATTATTGTATTGAGTCATAGGCAGTAGTGGAATGTAACTACATACATTTACTCAAGTACTGTATTAAGTACAAATTTGAGGTATTTGTACTTTACTTGAGTATTTCCATTTCATTCAACTTTGTACTTTTACTCCATTACATCTCAGAGGTAAATATTGTACTTTTTACTCTACTACATTTAGTAGACCGCTTTAGTTACTAGTTATTATTCAGATTACAATTTTTCATACCCTTCCTGACCAGTGAAAACCATGTATTGATACATCTCGCCCTGTCTCCTAGGATATGTTCTTCTTTGTTTTTCATTCTTTCATCATCTTCTGTTTTATTCTATTACTCACTGCTCCTCTTGTTTCAGATCACTTCACTTCCTGCCCCTCGTGTGTTTCCCACCTGTCTTGATTGCATGCTCTGCCCAAATCAGCTGCACCTGTGTCCTATTGCCTTCACCCACCTCAGTATATAGTCTGCTGCGTCTCTTCACTTGTTGCCAGTTCATTGTAGTATTTTCAGTTTCACGGTCCAGCCTTCTAGTGTTTTTGTTTGGATTATTGCCTATGTGCCTGATTCTGCCTCTCGCCTACCCCTTGGATTTGTTTGTGCTGATTGACCGTCTGTGTACTGAACCTGTCTTTTGGCAAGTAAAAGAAGTTAACTTTATTCCTCCTCATTTCTGGGGGACTTAATAGGGTCCTGTTGACTCACACATGTGCACACACAACTACAAGCTGTGTAGACTATTTAGTCTTGTTTTTTCCCCCCTTAACACCGTATTCTCAAACATAGGATTGAGCGTCTCTGGCGTGATGTCCGAGTAATAGTTACCAACAAGTACTATCAGTTACTGCACTCCCTGGAGAATGATGGACTGCTGGACACCTCATCAACTGAGGACCTGGTCTGTGTAGACCACATACAGTGGTGTGAAAAAGTGTTTGCCCCCCTTCCTGATTTCTTTTTTTTTTTTGGCATGTTTGTCACACTTAAATGTTTCAGATCATCAAACTAATTTAAATATTAGTCAAAGGTAACACAAGTAAACACAAAATGCAGTTTTTAAATGAAGGTTGTTATTAAGGGAAAACAAAATCCACTCCAAATTCTTTATTTAGTTCTTCAGCCATTCAGAGACCCCACAACAACATCCAAAGAACGGCAGGGCAGGCCTCACTTGCCTCAGTTAAGGTCAGTGTTCATGACTCGCAAATGCTTGATTGCAGTTGTTTCTGCTAAGGGTGGCCCAACCAGTTATTAGGTTTAGGGGACAATCACTATTTCACACAGGATTTTGTTTTCCCTCAATAATAATAATCAATCATAATAATAATAATAATAATAATAATAATAATAATAATAATAACCTTAATTTAAAAACTGCATTTTGTGTTTGTGTTATCTTTGACTAATATTTAAATTTGTTTGATCTGAAACATTTAAGTGTGACAAACATGCAAAAAAATAAGAAATCAGGAAGGGGGCAAACACTTTTTCACACCACTGTATATTGACAGTGCATGATATTTACATGTTAAACTGTAAAAATATAATCTATAATGGATGTAAGTGGATATTTTGGTGTTACAGGGTTATAGACACTATATGACTGATGGTTCATCAGAGTGATGGCCTGTGGGAAGAAATTGTTCTTGTGTCTGATTGTTTTGGCATACAGTGCTCTGTAGCGACTACCAGAGGGGAAAAGTTGGAACAGGTTGAGTCCAGGGTGTAATAGCTCTGCAGTGATCTTTCCTGCCCATTTCCTGACTATGGAGATGTGTAAGTCCTAAATGGAGGGCAGGTTGGCACCAATGACTTTCTCTGCAGTCATGACTGTCCATTGTAATTTGTTCTTGTCCTGTTTGGTGGCAGATCCAAACCAGACAGTGATGGATGTGCAGAAAACAGACTGGATTATTGCAGTGTAGAACTGGATCAGCAGCTCCTAAGGCAGGTTGTTCCTGAGCTGGCGCAGGAAGTACATCCTCTGCTAGGCCTTTTTGATAGCTGTGTTGATGTTGGATGCCCATTTTAGGTCCAGGGAGATTGTGGATCAGAAACCTCACGGTTTCCACAGCAGACAAAGTGTTGAGTATGGTGATAGGGGTAGTGTTGGGAGCTCCTCCTGAAGTTCACCGTCATCTCTACAGTTTAGAGCGTGTTAAGCTCCAGATTGTTCTGACTGCACCAGAGGGCCAGCTATTCAACCTCCCATCTCTATGCAGACTAGTCACCATCCCAAATGAGGCAGATGACCGTTGTCTTCTGCAAACTTCCGGACTTTATCAGACAGGTCTCCTGAGGTGCAGTCATTGGTATAGAGAGAGAAACGGCAACGATTTCTTCATCTAAGCCTTTAACCTGTTTCTTAGACCCAATTCCAGCTAGGCTGCTTAAAGAAGTTTTACCCTTAGTTAGCACTTCTTTACTGGATATGATCAATCTGTCTTTATTAACAGGCTATGTCCCACAGTCTTTCAAAATAGCTGTAATTAATCAGAATCAGAAATACTTTATTGATCCCCGAGGGGAAACTCTTTCGTTACAGCTGCTCACTATCACAACAATGCACACATTAATAGTACTAAAAAGTACTAATAGAATAGAAATAATTATAAAAAGTCTGCAACGAGACAATTATTTCTAGTAAGAAATAGATGTGCAAATAAAAATATAATACACTACAGCTAAGATAAGTGTAAAGTACAAAGACATTTTTCAAGATGGCATGTAGTTTGGCCAGCATCCTCCTCTCTGACACCACTGACAGGGAGTCCAGCTCCACCCCTACAATGTCACTAGCCTTACGGATGAATTTGTTGAGCCTATTAGCGTCCCTCGTGCTGCTGCATGCTGGGGCAGCAGCAGGAGGAGCAGCAGGAAAGCATTGGCCACCACAGACTCATAAAACAACCTCAGCATTGTTCGGCAGATGTTAAAGGACCTCAGCCTCCTCAGAAAATAGAGGCGGCTCTGGCCCTTCCTGTAAAGAGCTTACTGGTGCCTTGGATCTTCATAGATCTTCTACAACCAGCTCCTTTGATATTTGTCGTATTGACCTGCAGACGGTTCTGCTCACACCATGAGACAAAGTTACCCACCACAGCCCTGTACTCAGTCTCATCACCACTGCTGATACATCTCACCACAGCAGTCATCAGAAAACTTCTGAAGGTGGCAGGACTCTGTGTGGTATCTGATTAAACCTCTTCTTAAAAAGCCCACTCTTGATCCAGGGGTTTTAGCCAACTATAGATCTATATCTAACCTTCCCTTTCAATCTAACATCCTTGAGAAAGCAGTCGCTGATCAGTTGTGTGACTTTCTAAATAACAATAGTTTGAGGATTTTCAGTCAGGGTTTAGAGTGCATCATAGCACAGAGACAGCACTGGTGAAAATTACAAATGACCTTTTAATTGCATCAGACAATGGACTTGTCTCTGTACTTGTCTTGTTAGATCTTAGTGCTGTGTTCAACACCATTGACTATCACATCCTATTACAGAGACTGGAACATGTAATTGGCATTAAAGGAGCCGCACTAAGCTGGTTTAAATCCTATCTATCAGATCAATCTCAGTTTGTACATATTAATGGTGAGCCCTCAGAGCACGCGAAAGTTAGTCACAGAGTTACACAAGGTTCTGTGCTTGGACCTATATATACTTCCTCTAGGCAATATTAAGAAACACTCCATAAAATTTCATTGTTATATGGATGATACCCAATTATATCTATCGATCAAGCCAGATGCAACTAACCAGTTAGCTAAACTTCAAACATGCCTTAAGTACATAAAAACCTGTATGACCTGCAATTTTCTGATGTTAAACAAAAGTTGAACTTTTTGGAAGGTGTCCCCCCCAAAACTAAAGTTATTGTACTTGGCCCCAAACACCTCAGACACATTATGTCAGCGAACAGACACGGGACACGGAGGTTAGTACTGAGACGAGGGAGTTTATTGAATCAGGCAGACCAAGAGAAGCAATGACGGGAGCTAAGCTAGTAAAGTCTAAGGTCTTATCTGATGTAGCGTTGGTAGAAAGATCCACTGGAAGAGACGGGTGGCAGGAAAGCCGGGAGCTGACGAAACATACAACGGAGAAGTCCAACAGGGGTTGTCAATAGAAGCTGTGGTCGGGTTGAGTTCTCATAAGAGGTTAGAGACCAGACAGTGAGTGAACCGGGGGAGTGAGACTATATAGTGTGGAGTAGACGATTAGTGGCAGGTGTGTAATCAATACTCAGGTGAGTGCGATCTGCTGATTGCAATGGGTGGAACTGGTGGTGTCTGTGTTGGCTCTCTGACAGTACCCCCTCCTCCAGGGGCGGCTCCTGACGCCCGCTGACTGCGATGGGGTCGGCCTCAGCCTCTGGGTGCAGGACGATCCGGATGAGCCCTGTGAAAGTCCGTCAGTAACGCCGGGTCGAGGATGTCGTCTCGTGGAACCCAAGATCTTTCTTCGGGCCCGTATCCTTCCCAGTCCACCAAGTACTCTAGCCGGCCGCCCCGTCGCCTGGAATCCATAATGGCCTCCACCCGGTAGATTAGGGGTTCCTCGATCACATCTGGAGGAGGAGTTAGGGGTAGCTCCTCGGGTTCTGTGGAAGATGGAGACACAGGTTTTAGGAGGGAGACATGAAATGAAGGGTGAATGCGGTACCTCGGGGGGAGCTGGAGCCGGTAGGTGACGTCATTAATCTGCCTCTCGATGGGGAATGGACCTATGTAGCGGGGACTCAGCTTACGGCAAGGCTGATGGAGACGCAGATCCCGAGTGGAGAGCCAGACGCGATCCCTGGATGATAGACCGGGGTAGGGGATCGGCGGGCATCAGCAAACTGCTTGTGTCTCCGTACAGCATGCTGCAGGTGGATATGGGCTGAGTCCCACACTCTCTCGCTCGAAACCAGTGGTCAATGGCTGGGACTTCAGAGGGTTCCTCTGTCCAGGGGAACAACGGGGGTTGGTAGCCGAGTACGCACTGGAACGGGGTGAGACCCGTGGTGTTCTGTTTTAGCGAGTTTTGTGCGTACTCGGCCCACTGAAGGAAGCGGTTCCAGCTGGTTTGGGTGTTGTGACAGTAGGTCCGAAGATATCTCCCTATCTCCTGTATCTTTCGCTCAGTCTGGCCGTTGGTCTGAGGGTGATAACCGGAGGAGAGTTTGACTGCTACTTGGAGGAGTTTGAAGAAAGCCTTCCACACACGTGAGGTGAACTGTGGTCCTCGGTCAGAGACTATTTCTTCCGGAATACCAAAGTTGCGGAATACCTGTTGGAAAAGGGCCTCTGCGGTCTCAAGAGCGGTAGGCAAGCCCTTTAAGGGAATGAGCCTGCAGGCCTTGGAGAAGCGATCCACCGCGACGAGTATGCAGGTGAAACCGTCTGTTTTGGGTAAGTCTGTGACGAAATCGACTCAGACGTGGGACCAAGGTCTACGTGGTATCGGAAGGGGTACCAGTTTGCCAGCAGGAAGTTGACGTGGCGTGCGGGAGATGGCGCTGACTGAGCATCCTTCCACGAATTGGGAGACATCCCGGACCATACTGGGCCACCAGTAACGAGCCTGAAGGAGCGAGAGAGTACGCTGGCTGCCTGGGTGGCCAGAGCCCGGAGAAGCGTGCGCTGAGCCCAGAAGGTCTTTACGTAGGCTGGTTGGGACGTAGATCTTACCCTCTGGGCCTCCCGGCGGAGCAGGTTCCGAGACTGCAGCGGCCTGTATTTGGTCGTTCAGGTCCCACTGGATAGGGCTGACAAGTATGGCTGGAGGAAGGATGGGTTCTGGTGTGAGGGATTCCTCGGGAGCATGGATTCTGGAGAGGGAATCCGCTTTTACGTTCTTGTCTCCGGGTCTAAACGGGTGAAAAAGAGGGACCAGCGGGCTTGGCGAGGGTTCAATCTTTTAGCAGTACGGAGGTATTCTAGGTTCTTATGGTCGGTGATGACAGTGAATGGGTGATTAGCTCCCTCCAGCCAATGCCTCCACTCCTCTAAGGCCAACTTTATAGCCAGCAGCTCCTGGTTGCCGATGTCATGATTCTGCTCCGCCGGGGACAGCTTCTTAGAGAAGAAGGCACAAGGATGGAGTTGAGGAGGCTCTCCATGGCGTTGGGATAGCACCGCTCCGGTAGGGGAGGCGTCCACTTCTACCACGAAGGGGAGATCTGGGTTAGGATGAGTGAGCACGGGAGTAGTGCAGAAGGCTCTCTTTAGCTCTTCAAACGCGGCTCGAGCCTCGGGGTTCCAGGACAGTGACTTGGATTTGCGACGGAGCAGGGAGGTGAGGGGAGTGGACATGAAACTGAAGCTCCTTATGAATCTGCGATAGAAGTTCGCAAACCCAAGGAAACGTTGGAGTTCCTTAACTGATTGAGAAAGTGGTCAGTTCTGGATGGCTTGGATCTTCCCCTGGTCCATATGAATGCCCTCTGCACTGACGATGTACCCGAGGAACTGGACCGTGGGGCGATGGAACTCACACTTCTCACGTTTCAGGTAAAGCCGATGTTTCCGGAGCTGTTGGAGAACCTGTGTGACGTGGTGACGATGTTCAGCCAAGTTGCGGGAGTAGATGAGGATGTCATCTATGTAGACGATCACAAAACGATGAAGAAACTCCCGGAATACCTCGTTCATGAAGCCCTGGAAGACCGCTGGAGCATTGGGCAGCCCGTACGGCATCACCAGGTATTCGTAGTGGCCTGACGGGGTGATGAATGCCGTCTTCCATTCGTCTCCCTCTCTGATTCGAACGAGGTTGTAGGCACTCCGCAAATCCAGCTTGGTGAAGATGCGAACCCCACGGAGTTCCTCGAGGGCGGCAGGGACCAGAGGAAGCGGAAAGGGGAGCTTGGCGGTTTGGCTGTTGAGGGTCCGGTAGTCAATGCAAGGCCGCAAGCCACCGTCCTTCTTTCCCACGAAGAAGAAGCTCGAGGCCGCAGGTGAGGTAGAAGGTCGAATGAACTTCTGTTGGAGAGCCTCCTCGATGTAGTCCTCCATAGCCGTGCGCTCCGGGATGGACAAAGGATACACGCGTCCCTTAGGCGGTGTAGCCCCAGGCAGCAGGTCAATGGCACAGTCCCATGGCCGATGTGGTGGTAAGAGGGTAGCTGCCTGTTTGCTGAAGACATCCTGGAACGCCACATAGTCAGATGAGATGTCGAGATCTGCCAGTGGATCCGGACTCTCCACACGAGTGGCATGTACCTGGACAGGAGAGTGACTGACCGGAGGTTTAGGAACTGAGGAGATGCAATGTTGAAGGCAGGCTGGACTCCATCGCAGAATCTCACTGGACTCCCATCTGACTTCCGGAGAGTGTTGAGCGAGCCATGGGCGTCCCAGGATGACGTCGACGGTGGGTTCCTCCAGTACCAGGAAGGAGATCTGTTCTTTGTGCAGGCAACCGACACGTAGGATGATGGGTGGTGTTTGATACTTCACTCTACCACGTCCCAGCGGGTTTCCCTGGATGGTTTCCACCTTGAGTTCAGCATGGGGCAAAAAAGGTAACTCAAGTCGTTTTTAATAACGACTGGGAGATGAAGTTGCCAGAGGAGCCCGAGTCGAGGAGGGCTCGTACTGCAACGACAGACTGAGGGGTGAGTAATTGAATTTCTAGCAGAGTTAATTTAGAAATTGCAGGAGAACTGGGAATGGTACTCACTGCAGGACGTGGAGGACGGGTTGGGCATGTCCTGATCTGCTGCCCGGAGGCCCCGCAATACAGGCACCGGCCCTGGTTCAAACGGAGTGCCCGTTCGTGGGGAGAGAGTCGGTGAGAATCTACCTGCATGGGCTCCGGTACTGGAGGACAGGCTTCGGGTGAGAGCGGCAAATGAGTGGTTTCTTCTGGCTGGCATGCGGTAAGTAGCTGAGCGATTTTCACTGTTTTCTGCATGAAGTTCTCAAGTCCAATACTGTTCTCGTATATTACCATCTTCCTACGGAGTTGGAAATTCAAACCCTGGCGATAGGCTGTCATTAGTGCAGCCTCATTCCAGCCACTAGCAGCCGCTAGCGTATGGAACTGTAGTGTGTAATCACTCGCCGATGAATTTCCCTGACGTAAGCGGAAGAGCTGGTCGGAGACCGCCAGGTCCCCGGTGGCGAGACAGAATACTTCCTGGAAGTGGGACGAGAAGTTAGAGAAGGAGTTAATCATGGGAGATTGTGAGCTCCAAAGAGTCTGAGCCCATAGCAATGCTCTACTGGAGAGGAGGGATATGAGGAATGCCACTTTAGCTCGTTCGGTGTTGAATTTATGAGAATGCATCTCGATGTACAGAGTAACTTGCAGCAAAAAACCGCTACGTCCTACCGCCTCACCCGAATAGCTGGGAGGAAGGGCCATGGGACTGGCAGAGGCAGATTGGGGTTGAGGATCCGGAGACAGAGCCGCACGAAGGGCGCTGACCAATCCTTCATATGGATTCTCCGTGGGGGAAGCGGAGCGCTCCATCTCCAGATGGTTTAAAGGTCTGGTCTTCTGTCAGCGAACAGACACGGGACACAGATGTTAGTACTGAGACGAGGGAGTTTATTGAATCAGGCAGACCAAGAGAAGCAATGACGGGAGCTAAGCTAGTAAAGTCTGAGGTCTTATCTGATGTAGCGTTGGTAGAAAGATCCACTGGAGGAGACGGGTGACAGGAAAGCCGGGAGCTGACGAAACACACAACGGAGAAGTCCAAAAGTCCAACAGGGGTTGTCAATAGAAGCTGTGGTCGGGTTGAGTTCTCATAAGAGGTTAGAGACCAGACAGTGAGTGAACCGGGGGAGTGAGACTATATAGTGTGGAGTAGATGATTAGTGGCAGGTGTGTAATCAATACTCAGGTGAGTGCGATCTGCTGATTGCAATGGGTGGAGCTGGTGGTGTCTGTGTTGGCTCTCTGACACATTATCTAAAGATATAGTTACTCTTGATGACATTGCCCTGGCCTCCAGCACCACCGTAAGGAACCTCTGATTTATCTTTGATCAGGATTTATCCTTTAACTCCCACAAACCTCAAGGACTGCCTTCTTTCACCTACGTAACATCAGGCACATCCTCTTTCAAAATGATACCAAAAAACTAGTCCATGCATTTGTTACTTCTAGGCTGGACTTATCCAGAATGCTGTGGCATGTGTACTGACAAGAACTAGGAAAAGAGATCATATTTCTCCAATATTAGCTTCTCTGCACTGGCTACCTGTAAAAATCCAGAGAAAAATTTTAAATCCTTCTTCCCACCTACAAAGCTCTTAATATTCAGGCACCATCGTATCTTAAAGATCTCATAATACCATATTACCCACTAGAACACTGCACTCCGACGTTACTTGTGGTTCCTAGAGTCTCCAAAAGTAGACTGGGAGCCAGAGCCTTCAGTTATCAAGCTCCTCTCCTGTGGAATCAGATCCCAGTTTGGGTTTGGGAGACAGACACTATCTCCACATTTAAGAGTAGGCTTAAGACTTTCCTCTTTGATAAAGCTTATAGTTAGGGCTGGCTTGGGTGAGTCCTGAGCCATCCCTTAGTTATGCTGCTATAGGCCTAGACTGCCGGGAGACTTCCTATGATGCACTGAGCTCCTCTCTCCTCCTCTCCCTCTCCATCTGTATGCATTCTTATCCCATTAATGCATGTTACTAACTCGTAGTTTTGTGCTTTCTCGTCTCTCTCCTCCTGTTGCTTTCAGCAGGTATTTCTGCCTCCGGAGCTGCAGAGTCTGGATCTGTGATTGTGGGCCACCTGCTGCCCCCAAGTTCCTGCTCAACAACTACTTCCACAATTGTTGTTATTATTAGTCTTATTACTATTATTATCATTATTATTCCTATCACTATCATTCCTATTAATATTACTTTATTAATAATACCACTACCATTACATTATTATTATTTTAAAATTGTAGGTGGAATTTGCATTGTGGTTCCCTCTCCTTTTAGTGGAACTGCTCTAACAAACTGAGCTCTTGTGTGCACAGAGTTACAGTGTTATAAAAACACATGCAGAGGTTTTATTCTGAGCTGACTTGATGCTGTGTAATATTTTAATGTGAGGGCTAAAACCACTGTTCAAAGAAATGACTGACAGCATATAAAAGCAGTAACTTCACATAGTCCTCAGTAACAAACTAATATCCAACCAGGATTTTGATTTTAAGTTACCTCTTTTAAGTTTCCCTCAAAGTTTTTTTGAGGGAAACTCAAAGGGCCCTGACCTAAATGATCTAACATGAGCTAACTACAGCTAGCTAACACTAACGTTAGCAAACTGTAGGTAACGCCAGTAAGTAAGAAAGCACAACACACTCACCTGGAGATGATAATGATCAACCCGATCCTGAATCACAACCGTTATACAGTAGATACTCCACCTTGTCTTTCACCTCCTGGTAGAAGCCAGCTTGTTTTCTCCTGTCGTGTGATGACTCTTGTTTAGCCTTCTTCCAGCAGCTTACAGACTGTAGTTCCGTCAGATCATCTGAGGGAAGCTAGTAACTGCACCTCAATTTACAGATTCCTTTTTACAGATCTGCTGTGGTACGAATTGGACAAAATTCCACAAATAAATAGGAGGGAAGTCACAAATGTCACGTGGCTCAAAAGCTGACAGGAAATGTGCAAATGTGCAAAACCCATTTCACATGTAAAAATGGATATCACTTTACATGGATAATTTTATGTCAAATTAAAATCTGTTTTTACAGAGTAAGTTATGCATATTTGCAAATCGCTCTGTATTTTTGTGGATATGATTTTACACAACACAAATAAGAAAATGTTTGTGGATAGTGAGATGTTTGTGTATTATGGTACACATTTGTGAATTTCTTTTCTACAGATTGCTGCGGTACAAATTGGACAAAAAAACACAAATGTGCAAAACCCATTTTGCATGTTAAAAATGGACCCACAAATGCGTATATATCCAGTGGTGTCAGGTAGTTCCGACGGGCCCCAGTGCACGCTATTATGACGGGCCCTAGTGCACACTAGTTACTAGTTATGAAGCACACACACATGGCGTATATATATATATATATATATATATATATATATATATATATATATATATATATATATATATATATATATATTAGTACCAACAATGTGATTTTACAGTTGCGTTACTTAGGCTATTGTATTGGGAAAGTAGAGAGGTCAAAGACTATCAGAGCTATCAAAACCATGGATAGCATTCTGACGGTCAAAGTGCTGAAACGTAAAAGCAAGCATCTGCTCCTGAGAGCAGAGGAGCTGTCTATTTCACTGTGGCGCTGAAATGACCTCTGACCTTAACAAAAGGCTTTTTTGGTGCAATAACCTCTATTTGATATAAAGGCAAGAAATGATAGTAAAATGACGCCTATAGCACACAACGAGACAGAAGAGAGCTGCAATATTTAACAAAAAACAACACTATGTCCTGAAAACTTGCCAGCTACACACAGTCTGGATAAATCCCATCAAATTATGATTTACTGCACAACAAACAGCCTTATTTCTGCCATATATCCTACATATAAAAATCGACTCCGCATTAATGACATCTATGAATATAGCCTGCCAGCACACTGTGTGTATGGCCTAGACACCAGAATGTCACTCGTCAGTTCAGCTAAAATCACCTTAATATCCTATTATTATTCATAACAAGACTAACAATGTATTACCCAGGGCCAGTGGTAAGTGCCTTTATAATTCTCAACAACTATGACTTTTCTAAACTGTGTTTTAGTACCGCTGTGGGCCTGTGTTTTGTCAACAACAGGGCTTGGACATGCTGCTGTAACATTGTACTCCCCATAGTCTACCTTATAATTTAGAAGCACCAAGCAAAATGATTAATAATCTTGTGTAAAAATAATAATAATACTTATTATTATAGATAAAAAGTGTAGCTAATAGGCTACTCTTAAAAACACTGATGGAGGGCATGGTTTGGTACGGCGGCACACACAGCGGATTTACCCACATCTAAAAAACCCATACACAATGAAACAGGTGCTCGGCGGCAACCTGACTCTGAAATGATAACAACCTGTTACATAGGGGCACGGCAGCCCATCAGATACCCCAAATATCCTTGAAAAAGCACTTGTAGCCAACTTGTAGCCTATAGTAAGCCTAACATATATATTTGTCTTGAAATTGATATCTAAAACAATAAGATTATTTAACTTAAGACTAACGTTAGGCCTATATGTAGCTTGCTATCCTAACATTACCTTCTGCATGGTTGTTGACACACCACTGAGGGCAGCGATGCCAATTACACAACACAAATTAAAAAATACATGTTTGTGGATAGTGAAATATTTGTGTATTATGGTACACATTTGTGGATTGTCATCTGTAGGTAAGTCCAATAAAAACTTCTATAGACATCAATGACCAAAGATACTTGTGGGTTACATCATAAATAAATGGGCGGCAATTCTGCATTCAGCACGAATGCTCGAATAAGCTTGAGAAGTAGCAGATAGTCATTTTTCAACTCACTGAACAGGGTAACCTCTGCCCTATTTTGTTTTATCTGCATGAACCCTAAAATGGAGACAATAATCTTTTCATCTTCGCAAAAATGAACAGCTTCATTATTTCAGCGGATAAACAGAGAGGGACTGGGCAGAGAGACCAGAGGAAGGGGAGGACTTCCTTAAGTGATTAAAACATGTAACTCTCCAGGGAGGGACGCTTCCCCCAACAACAGCAAGAAAGAGCCAGGGAACAGGCGTTCATTTACAGCTGAAATGAAGCATAATTGGTCATTTTCAAAATCGTTTTAATTATTAAAACACGATTTCCTCCCCCAAAGAGATAATATCAGCCTCTTAAAGACAAGAGTGAAATCCAATTTTCCATTTGGTCCACCGGGAGAGGGAGGATAAGCGAAGATGCAGACTTTGTTATTAAAAGTAGAGCAGACCTCATTTCGGCACTGGCTGAACTCTAGAATGGCAGAGATGCCTACTATTATGGCCGTTGTCGTTTGTCGTACGGAGCACTCTCTGGGGGAAATTGGGTTGAGAGGACCTGTGCTTTATGGTCACATCCATTTTTGAAGTCATTGTTGTGGGGGCTTTAGTATTACATTGTATCATTTTTCTGTAAACAAACAATATCAAGTTTATGTTTTCGCAGATACATCATGTTACTTGTATGTATTTCTTACATAAATGTATATGTTCCTGCTCCAGTAATCTTAATACTTCTTAAAATAGCTTATAGCAATGTGTGAAATCAGTATGTATTATTAATAAGATATGCTGTGTGTTTTATTACTATTATTATTATGGTAATATTTGCATATCCTGTAAGTAACACTGACTGAAGCCAAAACTGTTGTTGGTTAGTGACAGACAAGGTCATTGATCTATCATTGAGTCCAATGAATAATTCAGTAAACATGATGCAAAATACTATAGTGCTGATGGTGACAGGCTAAATAGACTTGACTGAAGTCTCCTCTGTATGTAAAGCTCAGACATTATGGCACCCAACAGAAAAACAGTTATAAAAAGGTATGTTTTAAGTTATCCTTTTTAAGATATCCACTCTCTCTGCTCCCCTCATGTCCTCTGGCAGGCTGTTCCACAGGCTGGGGCCATAGTGGCTAAAAGCGGCCTCACTGTGGGTCTTAGACCAGACCCTAGGAACAACCAAGAGTCAACTACCAGAGGACCTGAGGGATCTAGTGTGTACATTTCTTAAAGCCATATCAGACAAGTAATCAGGAGCAAGACCATTTAGTGATTTGTAAACCAATAAAATAATCTTAATAAATTCAAGAACTAAGAGGTACTGTATACAGTGCAGCGATTTTAAAACAGGCGTAATGTGTGCTCTCCTTCTGGTCCTGCTCAGCACACGGGCAGCTGAATTTTGTACAAGTTGCAGATGATCTATGGCTTTTTTTGGTAGACCAGAAAGGAGAGCATTATAATAGTCCAGCTTACTAGTGATAAAAGTGTGCACAAGTTTCTCAGTATTGGCCTGGGAGAGAAACGGAAGCACTCTGGCAATATTTTTCAGGTGATAAAAGGCAGATTGGGTCACATTCCGGATGTGGGCATCAAAAGTTAAATCAGAGTCTATGATGACACCTAGGTTTTTAGCCCGGTGCCCGGGACTGAGTGCCAGACTTCAATTTAGATGTCAGTTTCTCTCTCTGTGCCTCTACTCCAATGATGAGTACCTCTGTTTTATCCTGGTTGAGCTGAAGGAAGTTCTGAGCCATCGAACATTAATATCTAAAATACACTTGTGGAGGGCATCGATAGGGCTCATATCATCAGTGTAACTATGAAAATTGATGCCATGTCTCCTGATGACTGTCATGGTACAGCTGTACCATTCCTAGTGTTTCTGTCTGTCTGTCCCCTGTTGGTTCTCATCCTGTGTGTATGTGTGTGTGTGTGCTGCGCGGCATGACCTCCAAGAAGCTTCCAATCAGCGATTGACACACCTGCAACCCATCTGCTGCTGCTCACCTGCTCTCCATCCACAATCAACACCTGACAGTATATCTAGCCGGCTCTTCTCACAAGTCTTCACCAGATCATTTGTTTACCTTAGTGGTATTATGCCTTGGCTCCTGACTACCTTCCTAGCGACTGACCTAGAGTGGTCGACTGTATCAAATGCTGCATTCAGGTCAGGGAGAACAAGGACGGGGGGTTGTTTCTAAGTTGATTCTAAGGTCGTTCACAACCTTTACTAAGGCCGTTTCTCTGCTGTGATGGGTCCGAAAACCTGATTGAAATTTTTCAATGCATTAGAAGAAATTGATCTAAAATTGCTAAGAACTGAGGAGTCAAGACTGTTTTTCTTCAGGAGGGGTTTCACCATGGCAGTCTTGAGTGTGGTTGGAAAAACACCTGTCTGTAAAGAATAGTTAATAATAGCTTGGATCTCATCTGAAACTGTTAAAAATTGTGTTTAAAAAAGGTGGTGGGGATGGGATCAAGAGGGCAAGTGAACAGCTTAAGCTGTGAAACTACCTTTCATGAGCAATTCGGTGTCAACCCAGAGTCATGGGATACCTCGCATAGTGAAGTAGGGGATTCTAAGTTGTCACTCCTTAGCTGAGCAATTCCAGACTTGATGGTGGTTATCATCCCTGAAATAAGCCACAAACTCTTCACATCTGGATGTGGAGAAGAGATCACCGGAATCTAAGGGGGCAGGATTAATTAGATGGTCGATTGTTGAAAATATAATTTTTGGATTGTTCTGATTATCACTGATCAGTTTGGATAAATGCTCCCGGAAAATGACGTGATGGACATGTAATGATGGATTTCTTTCTCTAAGTTAGTAATTTCATAATGTTTCCAGGGGACTCTGTTTGGGGTTGGCCTTTCTTTGTTTGACAGGGTCATTGGTTTGGTAACTAGGTGATTTGCCATATCCTCACATGAGGAGGGTAGAATAGCTGCTGGTATACTGTCTAAACAGTTCATGAAATTTGCAGCAACCTCAGGGGCAAGATACCGTTGTGTGTTTTTTTTTTTTTTTTTTTAATAGGGTGTTCTGTATTTTTCTGTGCTGTGCAGGCTGTAGCCAAAAAGAATACACAAAAATAACGGGACAAAGCCACATCAACATTAAGTCCATGTGTTATTACCAGATCAAAGGTGGGGACAGTGACATGCTGAGTAAAATCCATACAATTCAGAATATCTAAAAATTCAATGGCTTTGGAATCTGACTTATTGTCAACATGTAGGTTAAAATCACCTATGATAATAATTTTCTCATGATTACTGTGGATAATAATTATGTGGAATCAATTAAGAAAAGGGGGCATTGCTTAAGGGGTCTGTATAAAGTTATTGCCAGCACAGGAGGCTGACACCTAAGTATAATGGCATGATGCTCAAACAAAAGTCACCCAAAGAAATGTCCCTACCAGCAAGAGCAGATGAGAATATTGTTGCGGTCCCACTGCCCTTCTTCCCTTGTCTACAGGAGTGGGATAAACTATATTTCGAAGGGAGAGGCTGGTCCATCAGTGCTGAGCTAGGTTTTGGTTAAACAAATACAGTTCAGTCTATGTAGCTTTTGAAGTTAAAAAAAACATTCTTCCCCTTACAAATGAATAGTTAAATTTATGAAGAGAAACACACCCTTGCTCAATTTAATACACTTCAACATTACTTGGTCTGGTATGACCAGTAGCTTATGGTGGCTAATGTTAATATTAGCTAATACTAGCAAACTTTAGGTAGCGTAGATATTGCTATGTTACTGACATTATTAGGTGACTTTGCTAACTTGATAACTCATTTCAACTTCTTTACTCTGTCACAGGTAAACATTTCAACGGTTTTATCACAAAAGTAAAAGAAGCTAACACACATAGCTCACCAGGAGACATGTTTCTTTTTTCCTGCTTGTGGTCCCATTCCACTCGCTCTTAGTCAGGTTGCCGAATGATGTCGTTAAAGCAAGTGGCTCAGTAAAATATTGGGAAAAAGAAAATGTGTGTATATATTCTCTCTGACTGCAATTTGTTGCCACAGTGGCTGCTGTCCAGTAAAAGTTACAGTCTCACTGTCGTTCCCAAACTGTCATAACTCTCTTTATGCTGACATTATCAACAAACTACATGTTTCTTTTCACACTTGGTTTTCATTACTCTCCGTTCATTAGTTTCGTATTTTTCGTTTCCGTTGTGCAAATGAAAAAATATAAGTCAAATTTTGCCCAGACTGTAAGTTACAAACAAAAGTTACAAGTCTTTCCTGCTATATTGACAGTGAACTTGAGAGGAAGTTAAGCTTGACTGGCGCGTTTGCTTCTTTTCTTTTCTCCCCTGTCTATAATCTGTCCATCTTGTGCTTTACATGTTGTTTTGTTAAACTTGCTAACCTGAGTTTGAGGGCACTCTTCTAGCAAAATGAATCTGTTCCCAAATAAATTAGACTCATTGGCCCTTTTTTATAGCAGACATTTTGACTTGTTATACCTGGAAAAGCACAAGTGGAATGTTAGCAATGACTCAAGAATTAGGTCAAAATATCAAGCGATGAAAACTTGACATGTATTAACTTAAACTTTAGCTTGAATAGGGAATTGTATTGAATTATTGATTTTCTTTTTCCTTTTAACAGTTTTTGTTTTACTCCAGGACATGTATTGTAAGTGTTCTTAGCTCTTTTGATATACAGAATGTGTCATCAATGGAGGACCAGGGGAGTATATGAGATACTGAGACTTTTTTCACATAAAAGAAAATTAACTATTCTATTGGTTTTCCTCTTCATTAATGTATTGCTTTACACAAGTCAATACAGACACCTTGGCTTTCCTGGCACTCAAAACCCAACTAGCCTCTATGTTTATACAGTGTATCGATTGAAAAAAATAAAAGGGGTCTGTCAAGCAATTAAGCAAGAAAAAGGAAATGTGGGCATTTTCTTCCTGAAGAAGGCATACCTCTTGTGTAGCAGTGCCTTGACAAGCCCAGCTGCAAGTATTTTTTTAGGACAGACTCCCTGTAACAGATGAGTTATGTTAATTTTTGTTGGTGTTTGACATAACAGGGATCATTAATTATTTAGAGGTCCTTCTGCAGCTCCCCCAGTGCATTATTGAGTCTAGTGCACATACTGAGCTTAACTTGGGGCAAAATCAATTTCCTCACCACTGCTGTTCTACAATTATGTCAGTCACGTCCGGTGATGCTAAACGTTTCTCAAACTGTACATGATTGGTGACATAAGCTACACTTGTCATCTTATACTGAACTGTTTACTTGTCTTTTTAGCTGTAGATGTCATTTTTGGTGTTTGTCATCATTTAGAGTCCATTTATCCACACAGACTGGGCCTGATACAGCACACCTTGACTGACAGATGCTCAACTATCAGTCACTTCTAAACTCTCACCTTTGCTGACATACACTCCATCACCTAACCTGCTCTCCCTGGCTTTTTTTTTCAACAGTGTTCTGCACTCCATCAATACACCTCAATTTGGAGATCACCATGCAAAAGAGGTGCACTTATTTCCTGATGTGGCAGTGGGATATTCATAAACATACATTCACCTTTACTGAGGACAAATCCAATCTCACCCTTGCCCAATGTAACAGTGATTTTAAATGGAGAATTATATACAAACCAAAGTAATCAACAAGTCAGTTTGTTCAGAGAAAAGTATAGTTAAGTTTAGATTTCAACTGGCTAAAAGTATACATACAGATAAGGAATACCTTAAAAAGCCCTGTATAAATTGAAATTAGCTTGAATAGGGAATTGTATTGAATTATTGATTTTCTTTTTCCTTTTAACAGTTTTTGTTTTACTCCAGGACATGTATTGTAAGTGTTCTTAGCTCTTTTGATATACAGAATGTGTCATCAATGGAGGACCAGGGAGTATATGAGATACTGAGACTTTTTCACATAAAAGAAAATTAACTATTCTATTGGTTTTCCTCTTCATTAATGTATTGCTTTACACAAGTCAATACAGACACCTTGGCTTTCCTGGCACTCAAAACCCAACTAGCCTCTATGTTTATACAGTGTATCGATTGAAAAAAATAAAAGGGGTCTGTCAAGCAATTAAGCAAGAAAAAGGAAATGTGGGCATTTTCTTCCTGAAGAAGGCATACCTCTTGTGTAGCAGTGCCTTGACAAGCCCAGCTGCAAGTATTTTTTTAGGACAGACTCCCTGTAACAGATGAGTTATGTTAATTTTTGTTGGTGTTTGACATAACAGGGATCATTAATTATTTAGAGGTCCTTCTGCAGCTCCCCCAGTGCATTATTGAGTCTAGTGCACATACTGAGCTTAACTTGGGGCAAAATCAATTTCCTCACCACTGCTGTTCTACAATTATGTCAGTCACGTCCGGTGATGCTAAACGTTTCTCAAACTGTACATGATTGGTGACATAAGCTACACTTGTCATCTTATACTGAACTGTTTACTTGTCTTTTTAGCTGTAGATGTCATTTTTGGTGTTTGTCATCATTTAGAGTCCATTTATCCACACAGACTGGGCCTGATACAGCACACCTTGACTGACAGATGCTCAACTATCAGTCACTTCTAAACTCTCACCTTTGCTGACATACACTCCATCACCTAACCTGCTCTCCTGGCTTTTTTTTTCAACAGTGTTCTGCACTCCATCAATACACCTCAATTTGGAGATCACCATGCAAAAGAGGTGCACTTATTTCCTGATGTGGCAGTGGGATATTCATAAACATACATTCACCTTTACTGAGGACAAATCCAATCTCACCCTTGCCCAATGTAACAGTGATTTTAAATGGAGAATTATATACAAACCAAAGTAATCAACAAGTCAGTTTGTTCAGAGAAAAGTATAGTTAAGTTTAGATTTCAACTGGCTAAAAGTATACATACAGATAAGGAATACCTTAAAAAGCCCTGTATAAATTGAAATTAGCCTGCAGGCTATGGTGAGTACTTGTTATATCATAGGTCTACATTCACGTTGGCCCTTGTTGCATCACTGTTGCCTCTCAGTGCACTAATCCATAGATCAATGGAGTATGATTAGCCTGCTACTTAGACCAGTCCAATGTTTGAACTACGACAATGAGACCATGGTGTGACATACCAACATACAAAGTGATCATTTATTCTGCATAGCTGTATTGTGTTACTGCTCTTTAAGTGTGTTTGTATTTTGTGACAGGAGGTTTTTCTGATAAGAGGCTGGCCTTACAAAAATATCATCACATACATTTTTTTTTTTAAATACACAAAGCTTTTTGTTAGTCAACTTTTACATTACCAGCTTACAACATAGACAATAAATTAATCCATGTGTCCCCATCAGATAATTAGCAATTTTATGGATCAACCATTACTGACACTTAAAGAAACACACAAATACACTCATGTTTTACCTGTATTTATGTTTTGAACATAAATTTGAATTTATGTTGAACTCCACAAGGAGAAAAACACTCATTTGACCCGAAACCAAAATGCCTTAATATGAATTAATTTGGAGTTTAAATATCATACAGAAATAAGTTAAAATAAAAATATATAATCAAGACAAACCTAATGCAAAATTATTCTGTTCACATCATCATCATGGCTTGCAATTTTTTTTTTTTTAGATTTAATTAATTTTTTGGCATATTTTGGCACAGCAGTTTACACATTTCACTAGTTGTTAGGAAAATTCTCTCACTCTGACAGCTGCTTCAGGCTTTTTATGCAGGTCTCTGTCCCGTATCATTCTCTGTTGCACCAACAGTGTAACATACACACTGTCTCTTGTCTAGTATCTATGTGACTGTTAAGTCCCCTCGACAACCTCTCATATTAGCCATGGACCGCTTTGCCTTAGAAAGACATCGTGACAAACCATTGCTTCTTCTTCTGTCACAGTACAGCGCTGTTCTGATGGCATGTTGTTGGCAGCTGTACTATTAATATTTTCAAATTGTTTCGCATACTTCAGTACCACTATACTGACACTGTCAATTTGTTTGCTAATTTCTGACAGCAGACAGAAGCTCTGCAATGTGAAAGTATTCTTTTTACTCTTTAATAACATTATTGTGATTGAAACTTGCCCACAAACAGAGTGGAACAAGCAGCCTTGTATTTAAATTTTAGGGACGTTGATTATGCTAATGGTCAAATCGCATGAATGTGCACCTCCTCATGAAGAGGTGACATTCATCAGGTGACCCTCTCCACAGCAGTACATTGCTTAGAGTATGTGCCAACAGGTGCATGCTGGGTCTGTCTAAATGCTAAAATGCTGATGGTTGATCTTCTAGCCGTAGGAGTTTTTACCTTCAGTGAGGTGTGTGAGGCCTTTCTGCTGTTTTTGACAATAATCCTTACACAGTTGTGACTGCAGAGCACTCATTTAGCTCAAAATGTTTGAAAACTTTGAGGAGCACAGTGAGACAGAGAGGCTGAGTGGACTAGTTATATTATGCATTGACAATAAATGAGCAGAGACGTTTAACCTAGAGCAAGTAGAGGAGGACTTTGCAGTGCACAAGACTCTTAGAATGGCATTCAGACAGGTGAGTTACAGTTCACTGATTGTTGTAACTCTCTTTCCAGAGGAGAACGTCAACATCCACTGTGTTGCCCAGCAGCGTAGCATTGTGTGATTGCGAAAACAGACAAACAGTAACACATTTAAATTGTTGGGTTTTTTTAACTTTTGTGTTGTTTTGTTGCAGACATACCAGTTAGATGGATACAATGCAAAATCTGTGTGTATGTTTACTGGAGAAACTATGTGTCCTGAATGTATGATGTGTGTGTGTATACCGTGTAAGTGGTAAATGTGTGTGAGATGTAAAAGAAAGAAAGAAAAAAAAAACACTGTTTCATCATGATGCATTAGCTATGTTGATGTTTCAAGTCTCTGTGAGTTGATTTTGACAGCGTTCTGAAATTAACTGAAACCAATAGGCCCCTGGAAGGAAGGAAAATGCTTTTAAATATTACAGCACCACTTGTAATTTATGTTGTAAGCACATGGGATTTACTGTGCTGATTATGCAAAACCACTGGTATGGTCCTTTAACCAAAAAGCTCTTTTTTTTAACAGTGTCGACTGTGTCTCCTAAACTTAACCAAATAGTTCTTTTAACAATTTTTTTTCAACCTTAACCAAGTAGTTTTTGTGTTATAGTTCAATAATTCAACATATGTGGAATGCACTCTCTTTCCAAGAGAAAGATGAGAAGATTGATAGCTTTTGTACAGAGCTGGAGTCAGGACATGGATAGCCCAGTTTAGTCTGAATACTGGAAGCAGGGGGAAAGAGCTAGCCTGTGCAAAGTTCAAAAATACACTTATTAACACCTCTAAAACTCACTAATTATAATGCTGTATCTCGTTTGTTTAATCCATACACAAACAGAAATGTAAAAACATAAATTTGTGGTTTTAGGGGGTTATGTACTGGAACTATTTCTTGACGAATAACAACTTATTCCTCCACACAGCACTTCTGTGCAGTATCTCCACTTTCAGCGTGGGTTGCCAGATAAAGTTAGTGAGTACAGGTTTAAGTATAGGTCTCTGGCCCGGCATGGTGGTACCAAACCTGGCAACCTCACTGTGCTTACAAGACTCCAGGAAATCACTGCATCCGGCTGTTGTTCTCCATAAGATTGTTCCAACACGCATCTCACTGAAAAACCATAACTTGTAGTTTTTACATTTCTGTTTGTATATGAATTAAACAAACAAGACACAAAGTGTTGATTAGTTGGTAGGTGTATTTTGGAGACACAGATTAGCTGTTTCCCCTGGATACAGTCTTTATGTTGTGCTAGGCTAATCACTGCCCAGCCCCACCTCCGTACTTAATACACAGACATGAGATTGGTAGCAATCTTCTTATCTCACTGTCAGAAAAAGTCTGTGTGTTTCCCAAAATGTTTAACTATTCATTTAACCATAGTGGTGACAGATCTAAAACTGCTCATATAAATATTTGCAGTCGTGCAATTGCAATAGCTGCAATCATATGCACTGTTTAAGGCACTGAAAAATTCTGTCAGTTTGCCAATAGGGGCACCCCATCAGAAAATGCCCAGATTGGTCATCTGGAAAGCCAATGAAAAACAACATATTTTGTAATTTAGTTTGGAGGACTTGTTTGTATTGTTGAGTATTAGATGCAGCTCTTATGTATGTTAATTTTTTTAAGCAGTTATATTCAAATGCAAGCCCACTTGTGGGTCAGTTAGTCACTGTCATAGGCTAACTGTTGGCATGTTTTTACAAGTATAAATGCATATGTCTCTATTATTTTATGTGGTATTCTGTTGCTGTCAGGGAGCCTACACAGACACCACCGTCTCCACCCACCACAGTCATCAGATCCCAATCACCAGACTGATTACACTCACCTGTCAGCAATCACCCACCTGCACTATAAAACAGCACTCCTCCGGTTCACTCACTGTCTGGTCTCAACCTTACCAATTTCACCTGACAATAAAACAGCAATAAAACAGAGTACTAGAATTAATAAAAGGCATTTTTGAAAAGATAAGTTTTAAAATTCAGCAAGCCTCAGTTCCTCGGGCAGGGAGTTCCAGAGCTGAGGGGCCCTGACTGTAAAAGCCCGGTCACCTTTAGTTTTGAGCCGGGACTCAGGAACAGCCAGTAGTTTTGTCCATATCCAAAAAACTCACCAACACTTCCGTCTAAAGTCATTTTTTTCCATTTTGTTTTTGTTGTAAACTCAGCTGTCTGAAAACTTATACAGCATTCAGTCCTCACTGTCCTGCTGTTGTTACAGACATGGACAAAATTAAAAATCTAAAATAAGTCACAGCAGTGGCTATGGTAGTTATGTTACAGCTAGTGTTTCTCAAAATTCCAGTAAACCACCAAATTTATCATGAACCCTGTTATTAAAGATGATCGTGCTAATTGCTAAAAGGAGAGTAGCAAGGAGGGGAAAAATTGGAGAAAGAAAGGGGTGGGAGGGAGGGATGCAGAGCGAAAAAGGAGGAGATGGTTTAGGTGGGTATTTATGGGAAGTGGTGTGATTGAGACGCATTACAGGATTAATTACAGGGTGGGGGTCGAGGGAGGCACAATGCAAAGACCGCGTAGATTTTTTTTAATTTTTTTATTAAATTGTAGAATAGTAATTGTAGTGTTAATATTAATAAATTTAGTAATAATAGGAATGACAGCTAAGGAAAAATAATGTCAGCATCAGTAACACAGCCAATAACAACAACTGTAGTAGCAGTTGTCGAGCAGGAACACGGGGGCAGCAGGTGGCCCACAACCACAGATCCAGTCTCTGAAGCTCTGGAGGCAGAAATACCTGCTGAAAGCAACAGAAGGACAGAGGAGAGAAACGAGAAAGCACAAAACTACGGGAGAGAGAAGATTTGGCGTTAGTAACATGCAGTAATGGGATAAAAATGCATACAGATGGAGAAGGAGAGAAAAAAGAGGCACATCATGGGAAGTCTCCCTGCAGTCTAGGCCTATAGCAGCATAACTAAGGGATGGTTCAGGACTCACCCAAGCCAGCCCTAACTATAAGCTTTATCAAAGAGGAAAGTCTTAAGCCTACTCTTAATTGTGTAGATAGTGTCTGCCTCCCGAACCCAAACTGGGATGTGATTCCACAGGAGAGGAGCTTGATAACTCAAGGCTCTGGCTCCCATTCTACTGTTGGAGACTCTACGAACCATAAGTAACCCTGCATCCTGGGAGTGCAGTGTTCTAGTTGTATAATATGGTATTATGAGATCTTTACGATACGATGGTGCCAGACCATTGAGAGCTTTGTAGGTGAGGAGTAGGATTTTAAATTCTATTCTGGATTTTACACGGAGCCAGTGCAGAGAAGCTAATATTGGAGAAATATGGTCTCTTTTCCTAGTTCTTGTCAGTACACGTGCCACAGCATTCTGGATCAACTGGAGAGTCTTACAGGACTTATTCGGGCAGCCGGATAATAAGGAATTGCAGTAGTCCAATCTAGAAATAACAAATGCATGCACAAATCTTTCGGCATATTTTTGAGACAGGATGTGACTGATTTTTGCAATATTACGTAGGTGAAAAAAGGCAGTCCTTGAAGTTTGTTTCATGTAGGAGTTAAAGGATAAATCCTGATCAAAGATAACTCCGAGGTTCCTTACGGTGGTGCTGGAGGCCAAGACAATGCCATCTAGAGTAACTATATCTTTAGATAATGTGTCTTGGAGGTGTTTGGGACCAAGTACAATAACTTCAGTTCTGTCAGAGTTTAACATCAGAACGTTGTAGGTCATCCAGGTCTCTATGTCCTTAAGGCATGCTTGAAGTTTAGCTAACTGGTTAGTTTCATCTGGCTTGATTGATAGATATAATTGGGTATCATCTGCATAACAATGAAAGTTTATGGAGTGCTTCCTAATAATACTGCCTAGAGGAAGCATATATAAGGTAAATAGAATTGGTCCAAGCACAGAACCTTATGGAACTCCGAGACTAACTTTAGCGTGCACGGAGGACTCACCGTTAACATGTACAAACTGAGATCAGTCTGATAGATAGGATTTAAACCAGCTTAGTGCGGTTCCTTTAATGCCAATTACATGTTCCAGTCTCTGTAATAGGATGTGATAGTCAATGGTGTTGAACACAGCACTAAGATCTAACAAGACAAGTACAGAGACAAGTCCATTGTCTGATGCAATTAAAAGGTCATTTGTAATTTTCACCAGTGCTGTCTCTGTGCTATGATGCACTCTAAACCCTGACTGAAAATCCTCATTGTTATTTAGAAAGTCACACAATTGATTGGCGACTGCTTTCTCAAGGATCTTAGAAAGAAAGGGAAGGTTAGATATAGATCTATAGTTGGCTAAAACCCATGGATCAAGAGTGGGCTTTTTAAGAAGCGGTTTAATTACAGCTACTTTAAAGGATTGTGGTACATAGCCTGTTAATAAAGACAGATTGATCATATCCAGTAAAAAAGTGCTAATTAAGGGTAAAACGTCTTTAAGCAGCCTAGTTGGAATGGGGTCTAAGAGACAGGTTGATGGCTTAGATGAATTAATCGTTGAAGTCAGCTGAAGAAGGTTGACAGGAGCAAAGCAGCCAAAACACACATCAGGTTCTACAGCTGTTTCCAAGGTTCCTGTGTTTGAAGACAAGTCGGCACCGGTAAAGGCAGGACTTGATGAATTTTTTTCTCTAATAGTTAAAATTTTATCATTAAAGATGCTCATGAAGTCGTTGCTACTGAGAGCTATAGGAATACATGGTTCAATAGAGCTATGATTCTCTGTCAGGCTGACTACAGTGCTGAAAAGAAACCTGGGGTTGTTTTTATTTTCCTCTATTAATGATGAGTAGTAAGCTGCTCTGGCATTATGGAGGGCCTTCCTGTATGTTTTAAGACTATCTTGCCAGACTAAATGGGATTCTTCCAGGTTGTTGGAACGCCATTTCCTTTCCAGTTTTCGTGATGTTTGCTTTAATTTGCGGGTTTGGGGGTTATACCATGGAGCTAACCTTCTTTGTTTTATTATCTTCTTTTTTAGAGGAGCGATAGAATCGAGGGTCGTTCGCAGTGAGCCTGCAGCGCTATCAACTAGATGGTCAATTTGGGATGGGCTGTGATTTGCATAGGAGTCCTCTGTTATGTTGCAACATAACACTGAATTAAATGCAGATGGGATTGCTTCCTTGAATCTACCCACAGCAATATCAGATAGACATCTAGAGAAAGAATTTTTGCTTAATGGTGTGTAGTCCAGTAATAGCAGTTCAAAAGTTATTAAATAATGGTCCGAAAAAGGATTCTGTGGGAAGACTATTAAATGTTCAATTTCAATGCCATATACCAGAACAAGGTCGAGGGTATGATTAAAACAGTGAGTGGCTTCATGTACACTCTGACAAAAGCCAATTGAATCTAATAATAAGATAAATGCAGTACTAAGGCTATCATTTTCAACGTCCACATGAATATTGAAATCACCTACGATAACCACTTTATCTGTTTTAAGGACTAAACTTGATAAAAACTCTGAGAATTCAGATAAAAACTCAGAATAAGGACCAGGAGCGTTGTTAACTATAACAAATAGAATTGGCTGTTGTGTTTTCCAGGTTGGGTGTGAAAGACTAAGAACAAGGCTTTCGAATGAGTTATAATTTAGTTTAGGTTTAGGGTTGATTTAATAGCCTTGAGTCGAAGATGGCTGCAATTCCCCCTTCTCGGCCGGTGCCTCGAGGAAAATGAGTATTAATATGACTGGGCGGAGTGGATTCATTTAGGCTAACATATTCTTCATGACCCAGCCAGGTTTCTTTAAGACAAAATAAGTCAATATGATACTCTGATATTTAATTCTCCTATTTTGTTGTGCTATTTCAGTGTTTTTGTTTAGGTTTTTATTTATAACTCCACTTCTGTTAACTTTAGATTTTATTCATTTAAGTGGTCGGGGGGCAGACACCGTCATTAAGGAGTTTTAGGTGGGTAACTGCTCTGAAAGCGCAAAGAAGCGTGTAGGACTGCAACTCTGCCTCCTGGTCTGAACTCTGAGTTGTCATGGTTTTGGTCCACTAATGAACTCGGCCAGATTTCTGGATATGAGAGCTGCTCCATCCAAAGTGGGATAAATGCCATCTCTCCTAATCAGACCAGGTCTTCCCCAAAAAGTCCGCCAATTATCTACAAAGCCCACATCGTTTGCTGGACACCACCTCAACAGCAAGCGGCAGAATGAAGACATGCTGCTAAACATGTCATCACTGGTCAGGTTTGGCAGGGGACCAGAGAAAACTACGGATTTCGACATTGTCTTTGCATATGTACACACCGACTCAACATTAACTTTAGTGACCTCCGATTGACGTAATCGGGAGTCGTTACCACCACCGTGAATAACAATCTTACTGTATTTATGTTTATCCTTAGCTAGCAGTTTTAAATAGGATTCAACGTCGCCCGCTCTGGCCCCAGGAATACATTTGACTATGGTTGCTGTGTGTCATTAACTTCACGTTTCTCAAAATGGAGCTGCCAATAATCAGAGATGGTTTCTCAGCGGGTGTGTCGCTGAGTGGGGAGAACTTGTTAGAAACGTGAACAGGTTGTTGGTGAACCGTGGGCTTCTGCTTCCTTCGGACAGTCACCCAGCTTCCCTGGCTAACAGGAGCTACCTCTGGTCGGTCCACACCGGCTACTGGGGACTGGCTAACTACAGCAGCTAATGATTGAGTTCCCATGGTGCGGAACCGCGTTTCCAATTTATTAAGCCTCACCTCCAATGCTACAAATAAACTACATTTATTACATGTACCATTATCACTAAAGGAGGAATAGCTAAACATTTGACACACCGAGCAAGAGAGAGCAGCAGAGTGAGAGGGAGAGAGAGAAGCCATCACTAGCTGCTAAGCTAAAGAATGGTGGCTAGCAAAACTGAATAGCGTGTAAACTGTGGGATTAGCGAGAAAGTCGTTAAAAGGAGAGAGCTATGATTGCTTGAGCAGAACTAGTGTAAGTTTACAGCAGATAATCACTATAATGAACAATCAAACAAAATTAACTGTGATGAGCTAGAGCAGCAGAAATACGCTACTAACACCGGTGACCGGAAATGACACAATACGCTTACCGCAGCACGTCAGTCCTCCACATATTGTTATCTCCCACAATCCTTTTTCTTCACACCTTGAAGCTGCCCAATACAACCACAGTCTAATCTGTTGGCCACTGAGCAACTCTACTGGAGCATTTGGGGTTAAGGGCCGTGCTCAATGGCACCTCAATGGCATTGTTTTTAATAGTAATTATACCATTTGACAAAAAAGTCCAAGGTACACTTACTAGCTATTTCTGAAGGTTTCAGGCACATCTCGTGGCCTTCAACAGATGCAGTTTGCTCCGTTGTCAAGGGGAGTCTCATGACTTAAGTATGGAACTCATAATACCTTTGTCTCAAAATATACAGTATGAGGTGGTAATTTTTCAATTCTAAAATGTCCACTGCCTACCTATAGCGACAAATCTTATTTTTTTAGTCACGCCAAAATATTTCATATAAATAGCCTACCACTGAATCTTTTGTGGCAAACATAGCTATCCCCGCCCCCTCACACACACACACACACACACACACACACACACACACACACACACACACACACACACACACACACAGGTACCTGACACACACACAGTTTTCATTGCAGTCTCAGTAACATCTCATTCAGTTAGCTACTTTTCAGACACTCTTAGCGACTTTATTTCCAGCGACTAGTGATACATCTAGAGAGTTATTCAGAACATCAGGGGGAAAGTGAGAAATATACTCAGAGTAATCTCAGTTTGCAGCTTCTTGCAGCAGCACAGCATCTCTCCCTCTTCTCTGCACCGTGTAAACACAGGCAGGACTGAGGGTGAGTTACTATGGTTACAGGGACGCTCTGTGTCTCTGAGACTTCGCGACAACACAGAAGGAGAACAGGGAGGTCACAGGAGTAGACCAAAGTGGGGTGGTAGAGAACCTAGGCTTAGTTGCAGACCCCTGAAAATTTGAGTTTCAGAGACTTTGTTTCCTGCATTCTGGTAACTTTTAAAGAATGAAAATAACAAAATAAAAATACACTGCAACAGCATTTTTATGTTAAATACTTTTAATTTTACTTTTAATTCTCTGGAAAGAATACAGAATAATTCACCCCTCTGGCGTGAATTTGTGTAAATCTCTGGCATAAACTAATATTTATCAGTTTTCATAAATTTTTTGCCCCTTTTCCGTAAGAAAATTCTCTGAGTATTACTCTCCATTTCTCTCTCCGTTTCTCACTCACTGAGGAGGACGAGGCGCGAGCATAGGCGTGAACGCGCACTGTACAGAAACAGGTTGTGATAATGACAAGGGAAAAAAAGGTGTGAAAATTTGTCATAAATCGGGAGAAATACAGGAGTATTGTGACCCCGGGAGGAAAACGGGAGAGGGCAATGAAAAACGGGAGTCAGGAGGTTTGGCAACTATGCTGCTAAACTTAGTTTACATGCAAGGCTGGGGATATGTGTATGTGCTGGAAGCATTAGCAGTTCATGGACTGATATAGGTGTTAGCAGTTAGTATAAGATATTAGCATAAATTATTAGCATAAGTGATTAGCGTTAATATAAGCAATTTACTTGCGAGTAAAAATGCTAAACTGTTATTGACGTTAGGTGAAGTGTACATAAGTCACTGTTTATGGTTATTGGGTACTCAGTGTTTAAAGTGAAGTATTATGAGAATTTAGAGCAGGTTAATGTGATTACAGCCCCGTTCACTGTCAAGAGTTATTGATAGCAGAGCTGATGCACATTGAGTGAACACCAGATGATAAGTTTCACACTGGTAACCCCTATAATTAAATGTGCTGCACCAGTTTGGAACCAGTGTTTCATTTTGAGCCATTAACAATTGCGGCAAATTTTTAATGAATTACACATGTCTAGAATTTAGGTTCCTTTAGAAAACTCCAGTGCAAAATGCATTATTTTAGCTTTTATTGCAGTCAAACTATATTACTAACCTTTCTGACTTCATAAGGGTCAACAGGTTAACACCTTGGATGTCAGCTATTTACCACTAGCATCATAACTAATAAATAACACAGGCAAATGCTTCAAAGTGAGAGATAATTCTTTGTTACTTCTTCCCCCACTGCAGATTAGATTGCTATAGCAAGGCTTAAGAAGGGTTGCAATCAAGAATGGCTGGCTCATTTTGGTCATAAGGAACGGGACTATTGATATGAAGATTGACAGTAAACTGTGGGAGGAACACCAGAGTTCTGGTTGGGACTGGTTAAGAGCTACATTAAACAGGACACATGCAAAACATATGTGGAAAAGCAATTTTCTTTTTTTAAGGCAGTTGTTTTAATTGTTTTTTTTCTCACCACGTCAGGCATGTGTTTGCTGTATTTTAGTGTACACACTAATCAGTGACCTCTGACTAAGCTTGTCAGGATGAGAATCACTGATGGCCTTCAGAACTTGACAAACTGCTGGATGTTTCCAGGTAGTACTAATCCTGTACAACTAGGGTTTACGGCTGCCACTGAAGAGTCTGAAACGTGTGTATTTGTGTGTGTGTGAGGGACTGTATTTTAATGAGATTACTTCCTTCACTTTCTAGGATGATGATTTTAAAATTTAAGCAGTGATGCTGGACTGAGTGCTGATACTGTAAATCATAAACTTGAAAAGGCTTAATCCTACCTGCTAGCCTATCTCTGTGAGCCTATAAAGAATCTAACATTAGAGACATGCAGTACCTCTGTGCCATTTGCCACACGCCATTTTCCATCTTCCCTGAATAACTTGTGTTGATCCTCTTATTTCTTCCTGCTCAGTGATCTTATTAGCCTGATCCCCCTGTTTCTCCCTGTCCACCACAGCTTCACCTCCAACAGGGTCTGCTGCTGTTTTTTGTTATGCCACTATCATTATTACAATAACAGTGTCTTGTTTTCTGAGCTGGTATTTTCACTGCTTTTTCCTATTATGCTGTGGTTTGTATGTAAAGGTCTTCTGAAGTTGGTTCAGAATCTTCCACTCTCTGCTTCACTCAAATTCAACAGGTCCTTCAAATTGAATGACTGATATGTCTTTTTGGCTATGTCTTGTGCAATGTCCATGTCTATTATAGACCATATCCTGTAATTTCCTGATGGTTTAAATGCCATCCAGAACAAAGCAGGAGCACAGTGAATATTTCATTTTCCACCTCCCCCTAATGTTAAATGGTGAATGAAAAAAAGATGAGAGAGAGAGAAGTTCAAACCCTGCCTACTTTCTTGCCTTCATGCACCTGGCTAATCATAAAGCTTGATTGACGGATTGTTTGTTTCAGAAAGTCTATTAAATGATCCAACAAGCACTTCGTTTGAAGTATACTGAGGGTTCAGCTAACCCATTTTGGTTTCAACACAATACCCATACCTCCCCATGTATTATAGAGAAACTCTTTGCCATCACTAATGAACTGGATCTAAGCTATGGATGGGATAACTTACATGTCTTGGCATGCATGAGTAAAATAGTAAACAGTTTTATGGCTGTGTCCCATGGATAAGTGTCTAAATTCTCTTCTCTCTCATAAAGAGAAAGATGGGAGGATATCAGCACACCCACATCCTCTGTGAAGAACACTCATTGCTCATTAAAATCAAAAACACAGCCGTCATCTACACCGCTTCTTGTCAGTCTCTTCATTAGAGTGCTAAGAGCACAGATGGGGAGCTTCATGACAAGCCACTAGCAACTACTGACATCACTATGGAGAGAGCAGAGGAAGCATTTATCTGCCACAAAGAGCTCCACCGAGGCCAGTATTAGTGCTGCACATCTTGATTTTATCACCGGTGTTCCTGCTAAGTCATCTGTAGTGGCTTCTCCAATCCAATCAGAGATAGGACAGCTTGATTTTGACTCAGTAATCAGATTGCTAGCCTCTTATGTTCAAGAGCCCCGGGAGGCCCAACCCAATGTTTACTTTTGACAAAAAAGTGCACCTCAAAATCATGGTAAGGCCAGTAAAGGATTTTGAAGGCTAATACTAATTATTTAATTGAATAACAGATTTTCTGCAATGGCAATCACAGCTGAAGCAAGTCAAGGAGATGTTACCTTTTTCAGTGGAGTGAAAAAAACCCTGAAATAGTATTAAACTAATTTAAAAGTACTCCACCAATTTAGCATTGCACTCATAATATTGTCGCACTCATATGGACAGTTTAAAAATTAATCATAATTGATGCAGCAGAACCAGAAATAGTTTTTTTTATTCCACACATTCTTCTTCCTTGTCAAAACCTGCTGCTTACATTACCCACGATGCAACTCGACCAGAAACAGTTTGGTTGGAGATTTGGGCATGTTATGCTAGTTGTGGCTAATGTAGCCTCAAGCAGAGAGGAGGAGTGGGCTACAGAGGTCTGGTAAGCTCACTTCTTTCTAACTCCAGGCCCCTAGATTTTTTTCATTTTAAAACTTGTAGTCTTCAGATCCAACTGACGCTGTCTCAAGTGACATGACTTGAGGAGATAAGCAGAGTAGATTGATGATAATTGAAGTCAGGTGTGCCGGTGATCAGCAGCAGACAGGAGACCGGGAAGCCAGACCAGAACACACACACACACACACACACAGACACACACACACAAGAACGGACAAGGACAGCCAGGAAACACAAGAGTACACTAGGGTCAGGGGGCATAGTGGCTAACTATGACAGTACCCCCCCTCTAATGGGCGCCTCCTGGCGGCCCTCTCAGTTTTTCAGGGTGAGCCAGGTGGAACCATCCATAGATCCAGGATGCGTGAACGAGGAACCCAGGACCGCTCCTCGGGGCCTTATCCCTCCCAATCCACTAAATACTGAAGCCCCCTACCTTGTCGATGAACATCCATCAACCGCTGAACGGTGTAAGCCGGATGATCCTCAATGACGGGCGGGTGGAGGGGAATGGCTGGAGGGCACAGATTGCTGACAGACACTGGTTTGATTTGAGATACATGGAAAGTGGGAAGAACCTTCATTGTTCGGGGTAACTTGAGTTTCACTGCAGAGGGATTAATGACACGCTCGATGATAAATGGCCCAATGTAACGGGGGGATAATTTCTTTGATTCAGTATGCAATGGGATATTTTTGGAGGACAGCCAAACTCTCTGACCTGGCTCGTAGACTGGTGCGGGGGTCCTACGCCGGTCCGCGATCCAACGATTCCGATCCCCTGACCGACAAAGTGCTGCTTGGGTCTCTCTCCATATCTTGTGGCAACGGCAGAGGTGGTGTTGGACCGAGGGAACTGCCAGCTTCCTCACCTGGGATGGAACCGGGGGGGCTGGTAGCCTAAAGATGCCTCAAAAGGAGAGAGACCAGAAGCAGAACTGGTTAGAGAACCCCGAGGGAAGGCTGACGGTAGCCCCCAATGCCAGGCAGAAAGCTTTCCAGACTTGGGAAATGAACTGGGGACCCCAATCAGAAACTATATCTAATGGGATGCCATGGAGACGGAACACGTGTTGCACCAAGAGGTCCGCCGTCTCCCAGGCTGAGGGAAGTTTGGCTAGCACCACGAAGTGAACCGCCTTAGACAAACGGTCCACAATGGTTAGGATGACAGTGTTACCTTGGGAACGAGGCAATCCGGTGACGAAGTCTAGGGCGATGTGTGACCACGGGCGACTGGGGATGGGGAGAGGTCAGAGCAAGCCTGCTAGTGGTAGGTGAGACGCTTTTCCTCAGGAGCAGACGCAACACGCGACAAAGGACCGGGTGTCCGCTTCCATCGTGGCCCACCAAAAGTGTCTCCTGAGCAGAGAGAGCGTTCGAGTCACTCCGTGATGGCAGGCGAAGCGCAAGTTGTGTCCACATTGAAGCACCGGGACAAACAAACGATTAGGGGGCCCGTTCCCAGGGTCTGGTTGGTCACGCTGGGCCGCCCTAACGACTGACTATCTCCCAGGTGACGGCGGCCACCACACAGGCGGACGGGAGAATGGTTCGGGGGAGCTATCCAAGGTATAATGCTGCCGGGAGAGGCCGTCAGGCTTGGTGGCTTGGTGTCACCCCTTGGTGTCTTGGATCCGGGGCAGTAAATAAGGGTGAACCTGAAACGACCGAAGAACAGGGCCCAGCGTGCTTGGCGGGAGTTTAACTTTCTCGCCGTCTGGATATATTCCAGGTTCTTGTGATCTGTCCATACGATGAACGGTTGCTCAGCTCCCTCCAACCAGTGCCACCACTCCTCCGCTCCACAGCGCTGAGAAAGAAAAGCTCCTATGCCGATGTCCGAGGCGTCAACCTCTACTGTAAATTGTCTTGTGGGGTCGGGTTGCAAGAGGATAGGAGCCGAGGTGAAGAGGGCCTTGAGTTGAGTCAAGGCCACGTCTGCCTCCGGGGTCCAGACATAAGGGATCTTGGGAGAGGTGAGTCTTGTCAGTGGTGCCGCCACCCGACTATAATCCCGAATAAACTGCTGGTAAAAATTGGCAAATCCCAAGAAGCGGGTAGTGGGTGTTGGCCAATTTGCTACAGCTTGCGTCTTGGCCGTGTCAGTTCTCAACTGACCACTCTCGATGATATAACCGAGGAAGCCCACCGAGCTAACGTGAAATTCACACTTCTCCACCTTGACAAATAGCCGGTTCTCAAGGAGCCTCTGCAACACCTGTCGGACAAGGAGGACATGACTGGTTCGGTCCGGAGAAAATATGAGTATGTCATCCAGATACACGAAGACAAAGCGGTTCAGGAAGTCCCTTAGTACATTGTTCAACAAAGCCTGGAAAACCGCCGGGGCATTTTTCCAGGCCAAACGGCATCACCAAGTACTCAAAATGGCCCAAGGGGGTATGAAAGCTGTCTTCCACTCGTCCCCCTCCCTAATGCGCACCAGGTGATATGCGTTTTGGAGGTCCAGCTTCGTGAACACCTTGGCCCCCTGGAGCGGTTCGAAGGCGGAGTTGATCAGCGGCAGCGGGTATTTATTCTTGATGGTGATCTGATTCAGGCCTCGGTAATCAATGCAGGGGCGTAGTGTCTTGTCCTTCTTTGTGACAAAGAAGAAGCCCGCTCCTGCTGGTGAGGAGGACGAGCGGATGAGCCCAGTGCAAAGTGAATCCCCGATGTACTTCTCCATGGCCTCTCTCTCTGGTCGGGATAAGTTGTACAAACGGGTTGCTGGTAGTGGGGCTCCAGGGAGGAGGTCAATAGCGCAGTCATATGGGCGATGCGGTGGTAGGAGATAAGCGGAGTAGATTGATGATGATTGAAGTCAGGTGTGCCAGTGATCAGCAGCAGACAGGAGACCGGAAAGCCAGACCAGAACACAGACACACACACACACACACACAGATATGCACACACAAGAACGGAAGGGACAGCCAGGAAACACAAGGAAGGGAAAATAAACACAAGAGTACACTAGGATCAGGGGGCATAGTGGCTAACTATGACAGACTCCAAATGAATGCTAATGTTGCTCTGTGTCTGCTGGATGTGTAAATAAGCAACTGTTTGCTAATACTAAAAGATTTTCTTTCTAACCTGATAATATGTCAGATGTTTGGTTTTAAACTTGTTCTGTTGCCCAGAAGTGGCCAAATTATCATGGTTTGGGGTTTTAGTTTAGTTATTTCCTGTTTTTATAGTCCTTCCTCATGTGTCTTGGGTTACTTTACTACCTGACTACCCCGTAAGCCTTTTTGTATATTGACTTTGTTCATTAAATCATTTGAACGGCACCTACTCTGCTTTGTAGTCTGCTTTTGGGTGCTGATCGTGTTCCTGAGCAATTAATGAAGCTTTAAACTACAAATTCTCCATTAAAACTTACAAAGATCAATTTAAATATCTGAATAAAAATTAAACATTTGAACACCATTTTTAACACACTTGACTGAAAATTTTACTGTTTTCATGTTTTGTCAAGGGAAAATTAAGGCACAACATGTAATGAAAGACTCTCTTCAACATACTTTCAAATGTGAAGGACTGAAATGAAAAAAGAAGCTGTTCTCAGGTCAATAATAGGTTGGGACACTCGCACTATATCATGTCATGGGCAACTGCAGCCTGATAATAAGGACACACCGACTCAACATTAACTTTAGTGACCTCCGATTAGCGTAATCGGGAGTCGTTACCGCCTACATGAATAACAATCTTACTGTATTTACATTTATCCTTAGCCAGCAGTTTTAAATAGGATTCATCATTGCCCGCTCTGGCCCCAGGAATACATTTGACTATGGTCGCTGGTGTCACTAACTTCACGTTTCTCAAAATGGAGTTGCCAATAATCAGAGATGGTTTCTCAGCGGGTGTGAGAGAGAGATATGCTACACTTTCTGTCACTTTTTAATCGATGGGTGATGGATGGTGACCTTTGAACTTTGATTAAATCAACCCCCGCCCCCCCGGATCCTCCCTCCCTCCGGAAGTGCGTGGCGTTATGCGTGGACCAATGAGCATGAAGCAGGCGTGGTGAACAGGAGCGAATGGGAGTAAAGTAGGCGTGGGAATAGAAAAAACCCCCCTGTAAATGAAATAATGATTAAATAATTCATTTAAGTGAAATCAATAGTATAAAAAGTATAAAAAATAATTTACAATCTTTCAGGAGCAAAAGACACGTCCTTCTCTATTGTCTGTCTGGTGCAGAGTGAGGTGTGAATGAATTGGAAAGATGTGGGAGGGTAGGCGGAGTTTGCGTGAACCAATGGGAGGGTTAGCCAATGGGAAAATAGGTTAGGAGGAGCTTGCGTGAGGCAATGATTTTGTGAAAATGTGAACTAAAAAATAAATGATTAAAGTTTTGAAGCTGAATAAATGTCCGTATATCGATTGATGAATGTCAACGTGCGGCATCTCTTACAGCTCCTGTGCAGACTGTGATCCGTGGTTAGCAATAGCCTGCATGAGCAGCAACTCTTGCAGTCCCTGTGCAGGCAGACTGAGGAATGAGGGTATCAGATTTCCCCCATAATACCATCACCCTTAAAGGCAGTTTGAAATTGGCGGGTGAAACTCCTCACACAGGGTAAATAAAACCATACGGATGCCTATGGCATTTCTCAATCATCTATACATCCTGTGTCCTTAAAAGGTCAAAGTTTGCTACTCTTTCTGAAGGCAGATTGTGTAAAGACAGACCGAGGAATGAGGGTATCGGATTTCCCCCATAATACCATCACCCTTAAAGGCAGTTTGAAATTGGCGGGTGAAACTCCTCACACAGGGTAAATAAAACCATACGGATGCCTATGGCATTTCTCAATCATCTATACATCCTGTGTCCTTAAAAGGTCAAAGTTTGCTACTCTTTCTGAAGGCAGATTGTGTAAAGACAGACCGAGGAATGAGGGTATCGGATTTCCCCCATAATACCATCACCCTTAAAGGCAGTTTGAAATTGGCGGGTGAAACTCCTCACACAGGGTAAATAAAACCATACGGATGCCTATGGCATTTCTCAATCATCTATATATCCTGTGTCCTTAAAAGGTCGAAGTTTGCTGCTCTTTCTGAAGACACATTGTGTGAAGACAGAGGAATGTCTCTTTTATGGCCTTAAGGCATATTGAATGCGTGTCAGCCAGACAACACTTTCATACACACTTTGTACAAAATAAGATAAATTACCCATAAAATCTGGAATCTGGGGACCTTTACTCACTTTTATGTTGAAAGAGATTATACTTTAAAGTTTCACAATATCATAAGGGGAAATTACAATTAGGGTCTTTAACACTGAGCCTGATGTCAAATGTACTTGAAGTTTCTGTGTGAAGCTCTGGTCTGGATAATAAACATCTCAAATGACAAGAAAGTAAAAGAAATGTTAAATCTCAGAGGGTAATCTCTGCACCAAACACACACACATACACACACGTATGCGGTCTGGCTGTCTGTTTACATACCAACCTTAAGGGGGTTGTTGAGTTTATGAGATCTTCTTTTTGTTTCTCTCTTTCTTTTTTGTCTCCAGCAAACAGACCCAGGTCTAGACCATCCAGGTGCCCTCAGTGTTGCAGAACTACACGCCAGCAATTGGATCTGATGTCTAGAGCCTTTTGGCTCATCTGTCAGAAATTAGGTGTACACAGTGACAATTTGTAAACTGTTTCAGACGGTGATTTTTATCATGTGGATAAATTGCAATGATGTTGATTTAAGGTTTTTAAAAGCGTTTGATTTTTATTAGGTCATGGATCAACACACACTAGTAGCTATTGAATTGTTAGAGGGTTTAGCAGACTCAGTAGCACACAATCTTCAGAATGAGTCGGGTTTCTAAAACGATTTAACTGAAAATTATTTGAATGAAAACGACACAGCCACTACATCTAACAGCTCCGAACAGTCGGTAGATCCTCTCCTTGCTTTAAATCAAGCTCTCACTAACCTTGAACAGTTAGAGAATGTATCATCACTAGACGAAACAATCAGAATAAATAATGTCCAACTCGAACAAAGTCCTGCTTTATCAGACCCTCAGACACCCACAAACCATATCGATCTCTGCATACCCAGTCCTCCTGTGCAGCAAGGAGGTGCTCGTATTTCACCACAACCAAGCGTTGTGCAGCGAAGCCGATTTGCAAATTATCAAATCAGACAGTTGTTAAACTTTCCACCCCCTCTTAACGCAGATGGAATAATGGACTACGGCGTTTATTACAACACAACTTTGCAACAGGCGGATTCGTTGCTACAGCAAGCATTGGCATACGTGACTCCTCGAGATGAGGTACAGTTAGAGCTGCGTGGGCAAAATCTCCATAGTAACGTCTTGGTCGTCTTATCTAATGACGAGCTCCCCAGCCTAGCCGACTTTGAAAGGCTCTTACTCTGTGTTGTGCAGTCTAACTGGGCCATTATGGCCGATGGTCAGCTAGAACTTATCGTGGAAGTGATCCAGAACCCTAGGGGTGGGGGGAAACGAATTCTGGGGAAAATGCTAGACTGTGAAATCATTAAAAAAAAGACGTTTTCTGTACATCGTCCACAACAGAGAGAATCAACTATGTTTTGCCATCTGTCTGGCTCATCTGTTACATCCCAATATCAGCGATAGAGAAGCCCTCGAACGCAGTAGACAGCTTCAAAATGAAGTAGGGTTAGATGATCAGACTGCTGTATCCTTTAGCGACATCCCAAAATTTGAAACTGCGTTGGACTGTAAAATTGTAGTGTTTTACAGAACCGAGGATGACAGGGCTCTCCGCAAATTCTTGACAGATAGCCCAAGACGGAGTAAAACCCTGATTTTGTTTCTCTTCCAAAATCACTACTATGCGGTTAAAAATCTCAAAGCCTTTCTAGGTTTCGCCTTACGTTTGTGAACACTGCTTTACAGGTTTTAACAGCGTGTTAGGCCATACTTGCAACGCTCATTGCACCGTATGCTTTGACCCTGGTTGTACACAGAGACCATGTCAACCTGTTGTGTGTGTCCAATGCAACAGAACGTGTCGCTCGCCTTTCTGTTTGACCAAAAACAAAGAACCTACAGAGAGATTGAGAGGTCCAACATATGCCAGCACTTGTACAAAAAATTGACCAAATGTGCAAGGTTGTACTACTGTGCTATGAACGGTATGGTAAACAACGCAAGTGTCAGACTGCGAAATGTAAAATCTGCGCAGAGAAATTGATCTCTGACTCTGAGACAGAGGTTCATCAGTGCTACTTCCAAACGTTACCCCCTGAAACAAAACACAATGAAAAAGTGTTGTTTTATGATTTTGAAACCTACGTCAACGAGAACGGCGTTCACGTTCCATTTTTAGTGTGTAAACAAACCTTAGATGGTAAAACATGGAGCTCTCAGGGTACAGATTGTGCCAAAGAGTTTCTACTGCATTTCAGATGACCTTTGTACAAAAATGCAGTGTTTATAGCACACAATGCCCGAGGTTTTGACAGCTATCTCCTTATCAAAGCCATGGTCAAACAGGGTTTAAAGCCCTCTTTGATTATGCAAGGGGCAAAAGTAATTTGTTTCCCTGATAGATTACAAACAAAGATACATTGACTTTTTATCCTTTTTAACAATGCGTTTAGCTAATTTTCCGAAAGCGCTTGGTTTCAGTGATAAAATAAAGGGGTACTTTCCTCATGGTTTCAGCTCAGAGGCCCATTTGAGTTATACAGGTGAGTACCCTCTCCCTCAGTCTTACGGTATTGAGACCATGACAACGGAGCAACTAACAGACTTTTACAGTTGGTACGAGACGGTGCGGTACGCCACATTCAACTTCATGAAAGAGGCACGCCTCTATTGTCAAAATGATGTAGACATTCTCGCTGAGGGTTGCATGCTGTTCAGAAAACAGTATATCGCTGAAACCGCCGTTGATCCCTTCAGCCGTGCGACCATCGCTTTGGCATGCATGAAGGTGATTCTGACAAACTTTCTACCACCGAAAACATTAGCAATCCCCTCTCCTCTTCAAAACATTTTCAAACACCGGTATCCAGTGGTTAGAGTGGTTGTCACACACCCACAGCATCCCTATCGAACATGCTTTAAATAAGGGGGAAAAACAGCTGGGGCGATATATGTCTGAGTTTCTAGGATGTTTCTATCACGGTTGTTCAATTTGCTATCAAGCGCACGACACCTGTCCTCTGACGGGCCGTCCCTTCGGAGAGTTGCAGGCACGCTGTGAGGAGAAATTACGTGAGTTAGAAACCGTGCACAAGGTAAAACTCATCATCATGCATGAGCATACGTGGAGGATGTTGAAGAAATCTCATCAGGGTTTGAAGGAGTTTCTCAAACAATATAATGCTCCACAGCCGTTGTCACCCCGCGAAGCTTTGTACGGAGGGCGTACTTCTGCTATAAAGTTGAGACACACCGCTGCGTCGAACGAGACAATCTCTTATATAGATATGACACCTCTCTATTCTTACTGTAACACCAACTTCCCCTATCCTCTCGGACACCCTGAAATAATCTATAAAGATTTCCAAGAACCTCAAAGCTACTTTGGGTTAATCAAGGCAAGGGTCTACCCACCGAGAGAGTTGTACTTTCCAGTCCTGCCCTATAGAACGACGGGGGCTAAGCTTGTGTTTACCCTTTGTTGAGCATGCGCCGAGCTCAATTTGCAGGAGGGTCTGTGTCGGCATAGCGATGATGACAGGGCATTGACCGGTGTCTGGGTCACTCCTGAATTTAACAAGGCTTTGGAGATGGGCTATCGGATAGCTGAAATAACTGAGGTATGGCACTTTGATAGACGGAGCGATTCTATATTTGTCGACTATATGCACACTTTTCTGAAAGGTAAACAGGAAGCTTTGGGTTACCCGTCTGATGCTGTAGATCAGGAAAGCAGAGAAAAGTACATCAGTGACTATTATGCAAACCAAGGGATTTTGCTGGAGGCTGATAAAATCAGACCAAACCCTGCTAAAAGACAAGTGTCTAAATTATGTCTGAACTCCTTTTGGGGTAAGTTCGCACAGAGATGCAACCAAACACAAACCAAACTAGTCACAGACCCAGAAGAATTCTTTAACCTCATGTTTTCTGAAAAATATAAAGTCAAGTACTTTTCCTTAGTCAATGACAAAGTGGCTTTGGTTCAGTGTTCTTACAGAGACTGTTGTATTCCGCTACCAAACAAGGTAGGATTATGTGCAAAACTCTGACGAGAGGGGGTCATTGAAATCCCTCAACACAGTATTGTGCGAGATAAGAAAGGCTTCCTTCTAAAAAACACATCAGTTGTTGTATATGATAAGAGTCATATAGTTGCTGAGTCTAGGACATACATTGCCTTTTGGTTATTGAGGAGAAATTGACTTTGACCCTAAACTGAAAATGCCTTTTTCTTGTCTGGTAACAGGACTGAGTCACTGTGGCAATACTTATTTTGTAAAGTCTGTTTTGGAAAACTGTAATCATGTGATGGATATACTACCTGATAACATTGTATGGATTTTTACATCGTTTCAACCATTGTATGCTGAACTGCAAAAGAAGAATAAAAGATTAAATTTGTTGAGGGCCTGCCTCCTTCTTTTGATGATGAAAAAAAATTCCCTCTGACCAAAATCATTTGATTATTTTGGACGATGTCATTTTTCAGGCCTCTGACCATCCCGATGTAGTCAAAATTTTTACACAATACAGACATCACAAGAACATGTCTGTCATGATGCTGACTCAAAATCTTTTCCATCAAGGTAAACACAGTCGCACCATCAGTTTAAACAGTAATTATCTGGTACTGTTTAAAAACCCTCAAGACAGATTACAGTTGAATATAGTGGCTCTACAAATGTTTCCCGGACAAAACGCATTTTTATTAGAAAGTTTTGAAGATGCTACCAAAGATCCTCACGGGTATTTAATCATCGATCTCACACCCGGCTGCCCAGAACAATACAGACTAAGGACGGGAATATTCCCCCATCAGTGGCCCGTCGTCTATCTACCTAAATCCAAGTCCTGATCCAGCATGTCGGTGCGTTTAAAAAGAAACGCGCCTTTACTACGCGCTTTATGTCACGCCACACCTTGGAAATGTAAAGATATTCTCAACCATTGTTCATCTGACTTTCTTCAGTCTCTGTGTGAGCTCTCCTTAAACCTCTTAAAAGGAAACATTCCCCTGACCTCAGCTCAATATAAAAAACTCAGAAAACAAAAGAAAATTATCAGGTTGCTGGCCAATAAAAAAAAGTCTAAAAACCAAACACCAGGCTCTGAAAAACAGTCTGGAGGTTTTCTTTTACCTTTGCTGTCAACGGTGGTGCCAATGTTTGGAGAGCTGCTGGGAGGGCTTATTAGAAGATAAATCATGAGTCAAAAGATGTTTTTGATTTCGCTGCAACAGCTAAACCGTCTGAGTCAGTCGGTAGCTTCTGCTCCCAGCGCCGGGGAAACGATGAGACGTACGGCAGAAAATTATCTGGATGTAAAAATGAGGGATGTGTTAAATGAAAAGGGTTTGAACGCCCATGATAAAATTAAAAAATACAATGCTCTGCTGCAAAGATACCTAGCATTACTCAAACAAGATAAGAAAGATGACCGTTGTATCACTTTGACTCTAACCCAAGAATCTGGGGAACAAGAAAATCAGCGAGAAGACAAACAAGTAACGTTGGATGAAACTGCTAGTGAGGTGCTGCAAAACCTACCTGTTCGCTACTGTAACAATGCAGAGTACATTATGAAGAAATTAATCAAGAGCGGATGGGCTCCTTCTGGAGAGTTTGTCCATAAAGGAGAGATTGTGAAAGGCTCACACCTGCTAGACCTGTTTAAAAATCTCTCCGTCACGCATAAAAAATCCAGAGAACCCAAGGGATGGATGGGGTTTCTAAATACTTTACGGGAGCTCAACATCCCTTCATCCTTGATGAGTAACCCCTGTGCTCGCAAGCAATATCATAAACTTCAAAAGGGAGGACCACGTTGGGATGACGACGATGAGGGTTCACTCCTAGTGTTGAAGAAGAGGAAAAAACAGATGCCCTTAGCACCGCGTTGGGACGAGGAGCTGGAAACATCACCTCCGCCGTTAAGATCAGGAAAACGAAAGAAACATATACCTTTATCCCCTAGTTGGCTTTATTTGAATAAAAAATTAATCAAACGAATTTAACCGTCTCCAGATCCATCTTTATTTATAAGTTGTAACAATCTTTGCGTGGCTTATCACGTCCGAGACAATGTTTTTTGCGGCTGATTTATGATGAGACTTAGCAATGGCAAATCTTTTTTTCACCAAAGGCGATACAAAAATGAAATATTTTAGAAAAAAATCTAACTGATTACTACTTGATTCTCATAATAACTCACAAAACGGTCAGGATCGAGTCTCTTTTGCATCATTTTGATTTTGTCACAGAGGATTTTTTTTGGAAGGTCTAAAATGGAGTTTCATGATAGTCTTCCCAAAGGTAAAATTTACAGATTTATTTTGATCCGTCTTTATCTCAATGTGGATGTTTTCGATGTGTTGCTTGACCACCGGTAGGTAGCAGGGTGGATTAAAATACTGCGTGATGACGTCCCCGTACGTCCCTTCTATAGCGATCGTTCTCAAGAGCGGAGCGTAAGCATCACCAACTAGTTGATGTCGTACCACATCACTATAACAATACATGTGATTAAAATCCTCCCTTTATATCAGCTGGATAGGTAGCCAACTTTTGATTGAAAATAAGCCATTCTCCCGGCGTAAACCCCAAGATGTAAGCCAGAGGCGGGTAAACTCGTAGATGATATTGACCTCCTGCCTGAAAATCAAATCTCTTTTGAATGGAGCTAAACCCTAAATAAATATCGGAGTCAATTTTTCCTAAGAAAGGCGTTCAGCTCTATCTTGAGCTGGTCCAGGTTGTGATAAAAACCGCCCCTAAACCCCTGACGGGTGAACACCTTGCTCTTTGACACATCATCTTTGGGTTTATTCCTCCATTCAAAATAAGCATCCTCACTAGAAATGTTAAACCAGGTGTGAGGGTGTGAAATCTCAGTCAGAGCTACCTCCCACGGGCCTTCTAAATCAATATGCTGCACTAAATCGACGTGGTAGCTGGAGCTTGTGTTATTTTTAAATACATCGAGACTGGCATTGGAGGGTAGGACAACGTAGAACCCTTCTCCTGTGATTTGGTCCATGTTGTAATGATTCAGATTCGACATACCTATTTGTTTTTATACATTTTTCAGATCGCTTGCCTTGACCCAGCTGTTGAATTTCTCAGGCCAGATTTTCCAATGCACCAGCATTTGTTTTTTACCCCTGACAACATGCTCGTCCAGAATTTCTTCAACTTGAAACGGTTTGTCTTTACCAGCCTTGATTTTTTGCAAATCTTTCAGTTTGTACACAGGGGGTTGGCGAGGTATACGTTCGGTTACTGTGAACAATAACTGTTGATATTTTTTATCAAACACTCCTCTCAGTTTGGATATTCTCACCAAATCTCCCTCCTTAAAATTCATCTTTAATTTGTTTTTGTCGTGTACAGGTTTTCAAACACTCGAGAGACTTTTTCTGAAGTCACCTGCATAGGCGTCATTTTTATACTTTTATGATAACTGTTATTGTAGCTGTCAAGCAATTCCTGTAAGACGTCCACGTACCTACGGCTGTTTGTAGCCATAAAATACTTCCACATTCATGTTTTCAACGTACGGTTAAATCTTTTAATAACAGACGCTTTCAGTTCACTGGCAGTTGCAAAATGATTAATTCCTCGTTTCTTCATCAACCCCTCAAAGCTTTTGTTAAAGAACTCTTTACCCGCGTCCGTTTGTAACTTTTCAGGGGTCCGGCTTTCTTTTAAAATAGAGTCAAAGGCCTTAGAGACCTCGACCCCTGTTTTTGTCTTCAAAGCTCTGGCATAAGCCCGTTTTGAAAATACATCGGTGACTGTGAGTAAATAATTGTACCCATCATTGTGTTCGGTCAAGGCCTGCATATCACAAAGGTCTGCCTGGAACTGATTTAGAGGTTGTGGTACAAACACTCTATTTCTGACAAAATGTATCCTGGCCAGTTTATGCAGAGTATACGAGTCCTGTTCCGATAAAAAATCTGACCCGTTCTACGTTGACTTTTTTCCCCATTTCATCCTGCACGGCTCTGCGTAGTCGTTCCACTCCCCCAAAACTACCCGGATGTGAGGGTTTATAATACACTTTTTTCATGACACGTTTTTCAGCCATGTTTCTGGCGGCCATTTCTAGGGTTTTTTGAAAAACAACAATGTGACACAAGCTTCTTTAAATTGTTTTATTGACTATAAACACACAGCATTTCTCAAAGTACACAAGGTTAACTTCAACACGTTGATTCCACCCATAAGGTAAATATCATCGTGCAATGTTCTCACTTCATTTCAGTTATTCGGATACATGTTGTTTTGTACACAATAACTCATAACATCTATAAATAAAGTGTAAAGAGTAAACAGATGAGACATTTTCATGCAAGAATCTTTACTCATCTCTTTTACAAAAGGTATCAGACACAGCATTTGTTTACTGTTAGCAATGTGTCACTTACTAGCTGATCCCAATTTTCAACATTTCGAACAATATCCAAAATCTTTTCTAGTCTTGCGACTTCGTCTCTAAAGTAAAAAACATTGTTATCCACAGCATAATCACCAGCAGTTTTTAATCACCTGATCTAAAACATTGATTAACTGATTAATGATTACCCGTTCCTCTACATAAGTCAAAAGTTTTCTGCAATAATTATCCTTTTTTTGAATCACTCAATTCCCTTCCAAAAGTCCGCAACATAGTTCATCAGCTCAATCTTTTTCTCGTCTTGACCGATCAGAGCGTCGTACATCATCTCTCCGATGCATCTTGTCTCTTTGAGGTTATGAAGAAAGGCCTCGGAAGCGCTGTGGACTCTGTATGCAGACACGTGGATATGGCATGCCTGAAGCGCCAATTGAATGGCTCTGATGAAATGATCTGTCCAAAGCCATTTAGTCAACACATTATAGTGCCGATGGAAGAAATAATCTGGCATCTCAAACAGACATTTGTGTTGTAGCTGGCTTGGGTGATCAATTTGACAGCCGTTACAGATTTCAGATCTGTACACGGTCAGAACCTTGCTCAATAGGCGAACCACCGCGGCTCTCACCGTGTTCAGAAATAGGTCAGAGAGCACCCTGTCAGGTTTGTCCTCTTCTTGGGAGAGGGGGGTGGTGAGGCGCTTAGAGTTGAGGATACTGAAGAAGAAGAAGAGGGCCAGTCAGGGGAGTGAGATGGTGTTGGAGGAGGTAGAATCCAGTCAGGGGTCCCCGCCGGTGAAGGTGGGGGTGTCATATCGAGGGTAGGGCTCCCAATGTGCGGTGGTGCTGCTGCTGCTTCAGGAGCTGTATCAAGCTCCTGCGACGCTGTTGCAGGGTTCTCCTCTGGGATCGTATCCATGGGTCTCCTCCTCCACTGGGTAGACTGACAGCGAGGTGGTGAAGGGATCATCGCATTCCCACCCTCCTCTCGGTGCTTGCGCCACCAGCTAGGTTCGTGATGCATAGCAAATCCGGTTGGTCATAGCATAAAAGGTGTCTCGGCCTCGGATGGTGCTGCTGCTGTAGGGGTCTCAGCCTCGGATGGTGCTGCTGCTGCTGCTGCAGGGGTCGCGATGGTATCCGGGCTCCCGGGTCACAGGATACAAGGGAGAGACATGGCTTTTCTCAGAGTCTGAGATGATTCTGTGCTTTCTGGTTGCGGTGGAAGACGAAGAGACATGCTTTTTACTCAGTGTGTGAGTCTGAAGTTGCAGGGTACCCGTTTTAAGCGGAATGAATTACAGGGCGGAGTCAGAGGAGGAGGAGGAGTTGGAGGTGGTGTCTTCTGTAAACAGTCTGTTTTTAAAATCAGAATGTCTCTCGATGTCTGATTCCTTAGGAAGAGATCCTTCAGTTTTTCTGCTTTTTCAATCATCATTTTCATCCACACCTTGAGGGGCAGTCGTAATGACGTCTGGAACACGCCGCATTCAGTATTGAAATATTACAAGACAAATCGTGTGTTCATCTCCTTCGACCACCTGATGGCTTGAACCTTGGTAGAACCATCTGCCGGAACCCGAGCTTTTTGTCTCCCAAATGCTGCAGGTTACAAATTTTTTGGGGGCAAGCAGTGGTGGGAATTCCTATTTAAAACCGCACAAGTGTTTGCATCTGTTTGTCTTTTGTCGCAGGTTCCTTTCCTTCATTTGTTCCAAGGGTTGTTTGAAACCTCAGCACAGACCAGTCCACTAATGTAAGCATTGCTTTTGGAGTGAGGGGTCCAAACGTTTCTCCTTTCTCCAGCTGGTAAAAACAAAGTTCGTTGACTTCATAATTGAACGCATATCCCCACACACCTCCATTTTCTAAAAGCCATTCCTCCTGAAGCCCGCTGAGGGGAGGTGTCTGGATCCGAGTCAAATACAACACCTGTTTCTTGGGTGCGCCCCCTGGTGCTGCGTTTTGATAATGCGTCACAGGTGTCTGGCTGATCATCTTCAACTGATTCATCTTGTTTGATGTTTCAGACCAGAAATATTCTGCTTTTATTTTTTTTTTTCGTTTCACGTAAGCTCCTCCTAACTTATTTTCCCATTGGCTAACCCTCCCATTGGTTCACGCAAACTCCGCCTACCCTCCCACATCTTTCCAATTCATTCACACCTCACTCTGTACCAGAGAGACAACAGAGAAGGCAGTGTCTTTTGCTCCTGAAAGATTGGATTTTACAGATGGTAAATTTGTAAATTATTTTTTATACTTTTGATACTATTGATTTCACCTAAATGATTGAATTATTTAATCATTTCGCTCCTGCTCACCACGCCTGCTTCACGCTCATTAGTCCACGCATAACGCCACGCACTTCCTGAGAGACGGAGGGAGGATCCGGGGGGGGGCGTTGATTAAAAAGTGACAGAAAGTGTAGCATATCTCTCTGGTGTGTCGCTGAGTGGGGAGAACTTGTTAGAAACGTGAACAGGTTGTTGGTGAACCGTGGGCTTTTGCTTATGCGTCTATGCTTCCTTCGGACAGTCACCCAGCCTCCCTGGCTAACAGGAGCTACCTCTGGTCGGCCTGCACTTGCTACTGGGGGCTGACTAACTACAGCAGCTAATGATTAAGTTCCCATGGTGCGGAACCGCGTTTCCAATTCACTAAGCCTTGCCTCCAGTGCTACAAATGAACTACATTTATTACATGTACCGATAACACTAAAGGAGGCAGAGGAATAGCTAAACATTTGACACACCTAGTGGGAGAGAGCAGGAGAGTGAGAGGGAGAGAGAGAAGCCATTGCTAGCTGCTAAGCTAAAGAACTGTAGCTCGCAAAAATTAATAGCGTGTCAACTGTGGGATTAGCGAGAAGAGAAAAGGAGAAGGCTATGATTGCTTGAGCAGAAACAGTGTACATTTAAATGTATGCCAGATAAATTAGTCACTATAATGAAGAATCGAACAAAATTAACTGTGATGAGCTAGAGCAGCAAATATACACTACTAGTAACACACAAACACCAGTGACTGGAAATGAGACAATACGCTTACTGCTGCATGTCAGCATATTATGTCTGGCTACTGCAGGGCATAGGGGAGGGGCAGTGTTGATACACACGCAGAACTCTGTATACAGCTCAGACAGTTAATTTAATGGAGAATCAACATCTCGAACTCTCGCTTACAGTTTCAAGACAACCGGGAGACCCTGACAAACACAGTGTGAAATTTGCGGAGGAGGTTAGAAAACTGGCACTGTATGCTTTTCTCCAGAACTTTCTGCTCTGTTTGTATAGCCTCAATGGCCAGTTGCTTGGAACTCCCATTGCTTTGAGGCTCCCAGGCCACATGTGTAAGTCTTTTTGATTCCAAAACAACATGACCAAAAATGATGTACGAAGAGTGTGGGAGTTAGAACAAGTTTAAGAGAGAGTTTTTTGAAGGTTTTACAACTCATCTCCACTCTTAATGCTGGAGTGCAGAACTCTTGTCTCCCCCTTCTGGCAGTGAGAGTAATTACATAAACACTGCTGACGCATGCTTATGATGTATGATGTGCCTACAGTGAGCTCACCCCCGGCTAGTGTTCAGAAATAGTTAAAAAATACAGAGAAATTTCCACAGTTCCAAGAATATAATCCATTATTTAGGTAGAGTAAATATAATAGCTACATAGCTTAATCCAAATATTTTACCAACCTGTCCAAGAGCAGTAAGGTGACATCTGTGCCCTCAGTCCCCTCAATCCCTTCTCTCAGCGCTCTCCAACAAGGAAAAGCTAAAGCTACACCAATGGCTAGCCGTGTTTGTCCTCGCAGTCGATCGCTTTCTTTTTTTTTTACTGTAATCCTTCCTCTGAATACAGAGAGGTTGCATGCAATACACCGTTGCCAAAGCATATTAACACAAACTATAGAATCATAATAAACAAAATAAACAATAAACATTCACTCCACTGGACCTATTTTTGTAATTTTTTTTACATCAATGGCGGATCGCGGAGCTCTTTACATGGCTCTGGATTGCTCCCCGCTTCCACTCTGGCAAACCAATCATTGCTGGTTGATGTAAAACGCATTATTATTGGTTTGAGGCCTGCAGTTCTTTGGATGTTGTTGTGGGGTCTCTGAATGGCTGAAGAAGAACAAAATTAAGAATTTGGAGTGGCCTAGTCAAAGTCCTGACCTGAATCCTATTGAGATGCTGTGGCATGACCTTAAAAAGACAGTTCATGCTCGAAAACCCTCCATGTGGCTGAATTACAACATTTCTGCAAAGATGAGTTGGCCAAAATTCCTCCACAGCGCTGTAAAAGACTCATTGCAAGTTATCGCAAATGCTTGATTGCAGTTGTTGCTGCTAAGGGTGGCCCAACCAGTTATTAGGTTTAGGGGGCAATCACTATTTCACACAGGGCCATGTAGGTTTGGATTTTGTTTTCCCTTAATAATAACAACCTTCATTTAAAAACTACATTTTGTGTTTGTGTTATCTTTGACTAATATTTAAATTTGTTTGATGATCTGAAACATTTAAGTGTGACATGCAAAAAAAAAAAAAAGAAATCAGGAAGGAGGCAAACACTTTTTCACACCACTGTTTATGAGACGGTCCTCCCAGAGGACAAGAAGAACGTCAGTATTGCCGCCCCAAAACGACATTGACTAAGCCCTCCAGCTGCCATAGTAATTCTGATGGGAGCAAAGGAGGAAGTCAAGTGACATTATTATAGAGCAACAAAGTCCACAGAGGGAGATTGCCACTCAAACACTTGGACTTTAAGCTGTTCCTTTCTTGTTTCCAACCAACAGCCAACGTTGGTTTTTTTTAAACCATGATCGTTCCCTAGCCTTAACCAAGCCATTATCTTAACCCAAAACATGATCTTTCCCCAAACAACAACCTAAACCTGACTAAACTTCAACTATAAAGTTGTCACATCATAAAACAGATGCATTTTTCAAGAGTGATTTGTTTTGGAAGGCACAGACAAATTATGTCATCCTGCTAATAAGGGCGTCATATCGGAAAATGCTTCTATATGTCAGTTTAAAGGGGATAGACAAATTACCCTGGCGTAACCGAATAGAGAAAAGAGACTCTGCTTCAGATTCCCAACCAAATCTTGAAATTATGTGTTACTGCAATGTACTTTGTAATTTTTTTAAAAGGAATATATAAGAAAACATTTAAGCCTTTAAAATGACTACATTTTCTAAAAACTCTGGTCAGGATTCTAATGTTTCAATGTCTTTAAACAAAAATTGAAATGAGAATGCCCACCTATTCCTAAGCATTTTAGAGCAGTCTAATATTGTAAGTAATAATAGAAATTAGGCCATAGTTTATAGTAATTTTACCTTAAATGATCTGCTGCCTATCCTAATGAGTAAACCACCAGCACCAATGTAAATCATTGATTGTGTATATAGAGCATATTCTTTTTAGTGATTCCACTAGAGAAACGTCAGAAGACGGGTTAGGTCCCAGCTGTTTCTGCCGCTGCTTCAGCTTTGGAGAATGGCCTAGTTGGCAGCACTTCACTGATGGAAATAGGATCCAGGGAACTGACCCAGCATGGCTTTTCTCCCTAATTTCACATTCACAGAGCTGTCTGCAATTTGGAGTTCCTACCAAGTCCCAAGTCCAGACAAATATTTGTAAAACACTAAAATGACCCAGTTTTCAACATTCACTACCAAAGTGTCCTGGTTTTCACCACAATTAAAATAATAATTATGATATTTTACTTGTTTTCAGCGCTTACATAGACTATATCATGTTCTGTCGCACTCATTATTGCACTCATTATTACCCAACCTAATATAAAAACAAACAATGCACCACACGTCTGACATCAACACTGATCTGAGACTTATCTGTATGTGTGTCAGTCAATTAATCTGTCGTTGTCAAGGCTCTTGCTAGCCTATGAGTCGTAGCTTGCGGCTCTTTCTGACAGAAACTGTCAGTATGCTAACAGTTAGCTGTCATGCAGAAGAGAAAGTCTGTCTTTTCTAAAGAGCTCCAGGAGGTTTATTCCTTCCTTCATGAAGTACCCGACAACGGAGATGCTGCGTTCATGGCGTCCATGTTGTTGAAAGGTGCAGTATATGTGCTGACTTTTCCTATTGAGCAGGTCTAGACTGTACTACTTATATTATATTATAATATAATATTATTTACAGAGACCCAACAAATCCCACCATGAGCAAGCATTTGGCGACAGTGGCAAGAAAAAACTTCCTTTAAGAGGCAGAAACCTTGGACAGAACCAGACTCAATGGTGGGCGGCCATCCGCCGATGCCGTGTTAGGTTTTGAGCGAGAGAGAGAGAGGTTTATTATTATTATTATTATTATTAATAATAATAATAATAATAATAATAGGAATGACAGCTATAGGAAAAATAATGACAGTATTAGTAACAGAGCCAATAATGACAACTGTAGTAGCAGTTGTCGAGCAGGAACACAGGGGCAGCAAGTGGCCCACAACCACAGATTCAGTCTCTGCAGCTCCAGAGGTAGAAATACCTGCTGAAAGCGACAGAAGGAGAGAGGAGAGAAACGAGAAGGCACAGAACTATGGGAGAGAGAAGATGTTGAGTTAGTAAAATGCAGTAATGGGATAAAAATGCATACAAATGGAGAGCGAGACAAGGAGTCTAGGCCTATAGCAGCATAACGGTGATGGTTCAGGGCTCACTCAAGCCAGCCCTAACTATAAGCTTTATCAAAGAGGAAAGTCTTAAGCCTACACTTAAATGTGGAGATGGTGTCTCCCTCCCAAACCCAAACTGGGATGTGATTCCACAGGAGAGGAGCTTGATAGCTGAAGGCTCTGGCTCCCATTCTACTTTTGGAGACTCTAGGAACCACAAGTAACCCTGCATTCTGGGAGCGCAGTGTTCTAGTCGGCCAATAAAGTACTATGAGCTCTTTAAGATATAATGGTGCCAGACCATTAAGAGCTTTGTAGGTGAGGAGAAGGATTTTAAATTCTATTCTGGATTTTACAGGGAGCCAGTGCAGAGAAGCTAATATTGGAGAAATATGATCCCTTTCCTAGTTCTTGTCAGTACACGTGCCGCAGCATTCTGGATCAACTGGAGAGTCTTAAAGGACTTATTCGGGCAGTCGGATAATAAGGAATTGCAGTAGTAAAATCTAGAAATAATAAATGCATGCACAAATTTTTCTGCATCATTTTGAGACAGGATGTGCCTGATTTTTGCAATGTTACGTAGGTGAAAAAAAGGCAGTCCTTGAAGTTTGTTTCATATGGGATTCAAAGGATAAATCCTGAAAGATATCTCCAAGGTTCCTTACGGTGCTGCTGGAGGCCAGGACAATGCCATCTAGAGTAACTATATCTTTAGATAATGTGTCTCAGAGGTGTTTGGGACCAAGTACAATAACTTCAGTTTTGTCTGAGTTTAACATCAGAAAGTTGCAGGTCATCCAGGTCTCTGTCCTTAAGGCATGCTTGAAGTTTAGTTAACTGGTTAGTTTCATCTGGCTTGATCGATAGATATAATTGGGTATCATCTGCATAACAATGAAAGTTTATGGGGTGTTCCCTAATAATATTGCCTAGAGGAAGCATGTATAAGGTGAATAGAATCAGTCTAAGCACAGAACCTTGTGGAACTCCGTGACTAACTTTGACGTGCACGGAGGACTCACCGTTAACATGTACAAACTGAGATCAATCTGATAGATAGGATTTAAACCAGCTTAGTGTGGCTCCTTTAATGCCAATTAAATGTTCCAGTCTCTATAATAGGATGTGATGGTCAATGGTGTCAAATGCAGCACTAAGATCTAACAAGACAAGTACAGAGACAAGTCCATTGTCTGATGCAATTAAAAGGTCATTTGTAATTTTCACCAGTGCTGTCTCTGTGCTATGATGCACTCTAAATCCTGACTGAAAATCCTCAAATAAACTATTGTTATTTAGAAAGTCACACAACTGATTGGCGACTGCTTTCTCAAGGATCTTAGAAAGAAAGGGAAGGTTAAATATAGATCTATAGTTGGCTAACACCCATGGATCAAGAGTGGGCTTTTTAAGAAGCGGTTTAATTACAGCTACTTTAAAGGATTGTGGTACATAGCCTGTTAATAAAGACAGATTGATCATATCCAGTAAAGAAGTGCTAATTAAGGGGAAAACATCTTTAAACAGCCTAGTTGGAATGGGGTCTAAGAGACAGGTTGATGGCTTAGATTAATTAATCGTCGAAGTCAGCTGAAGAAGGTTGACAGGAGCAAAGCAGCCAAAACATACATCAGGCTCTACAGCTGTTTCCAAGGTTCCTGTGTTTGAAGACAAGTTGGCACCGGTTGAGGGCAGGACTTGATGAATTTTTTCTCTAATAGTTCAAATTTTATCATTAAAGAAGCTCATGAAGTCATTACTACTGAGGGCTATAGGAATACATGGTTCAATGGAGCTGACTTTCTGTCAGCCTGGCTACAGTGCTGAAAAGAAACCTGGGTTTGTTTGTTTTTTATTAATGATGAGTAGTAGGCTGCTCTGGCATTATGGACGGCCTTCCTATATGTTTTAAGACTATCTTGCCAGACTAAACGAGATTCTTCCAGGTTGTTGGAATGCACATACGACACATTTCCCTTCAAGTTTTCGTGATGCTTTAATTTGCGGGTTTGGTTGTTATACACTGGAGCTCACCTTCTTTGTTTTATTATCTTCTTTTTTAGAGGAGTGATAGAATCGAGTGTCCTTCGCAGTGAGCCTGCAGCGCTATCAACTAGATGGTCAATTTGGGAGGCGATGTGCATAGGAGTCTTCTGTTATATTGAGACATAACATTGAATTAAATGAAAATGGGATCACTTCCTTGAATCTCGCCACAGCAATATCAGATAAACATCTAGAATGAGAGTTTTTGCCTAATGGCACACAGTCCAGATAACGGGAAGTTATCAGAATCAGAAATACTTTATTGATCCCGGAGGGGAAACACTTTAAGTGTAAGTAATAAGTAACACCAGCAACCATAGTCAAATAGTCCTACTCTAGATGTCTATCTGATAGTGCTGTGGCTAAATTCATGGAAGCGATTCCATTTGCATTTAATTTAATATTATGTCTGAATATAACAGAGGTCTCCTATGCAAATCGCAGCCCCTCCCAAATCGACCATCTAGTCGATAGTGCTGCAGGCTCACTGCAATCGACACTCAATTCTATCGCCCCTCTAAAAAAGATGATAAAACAATTATCTCCATGGTATAACCCCCAAACCTGCAAATTAAAGCAAACATCACGAAAACTGGAAAGGAAATGTGTCGTATGTGCTGTGTAGTGGTATGTGGACCCAAAGGCAGATGACCAGGAAGCGGTATGAGGTGAAGTAGCCGGATGGCTTCCGTGTTTATTGGGGGTGATGTGGTTTACAGGCAGGTACAGGCAGACCGGTAGGCAAACAGGAAATGAACAGGCAACAGGAAAATGGATTACTGGCTGGCAGTGGTGGAAACAGGGAAGTGAGTCCGATGTGGCTAAACAGTCCAAATAAGGAGCAGTCAAAGTACAAAATCCAGAATCCAACCAAGGTCAGCAGGAGATAAAGAATCCAAAGCAGAACTCATGGTAAGAATGTCGGGGAACTGGGAACAAGAACCAGGTACAACAAAAAGTGGACCAAACTGCGACACACACAAAGGTCAGGAACACTCACAGGACAGGAACAAAACTCAAGGTAAGAACCGAACCGAACCGAACCATACCAGACCAGACCAGACCAGACCAGACCAGACAGGACAGGAACAACACCATGTGTAACAACAATGACCCAACACTGAACAAAGAAAGAGACCCAGACTAAATACCCTAGGGGAGGTGAGACAACGAGACACAGGTGCCAACAATCAAGGAAGGACCAACAATCAAAACTGGAGGGAAAACAAAGACAGGAAGTAAAAACACAAGACACACAAGGGAAGGAGAATACTACAAAATAAAACAGGAAATGAAAAACCTTACACTACCACAAAATGGAGTTCCAACAAACTGGAAGAATCCCATTTAGTCTGGCAAGATAGTCTTAAAACATACAGGAAGGCCCTCCATAATGCCAGAGCAGCTTACTACTCATCATTAATAGAGGAAAATATAACAACAACCCCAGGTTTCTTTTCAGTTCTGTAGCCAGGCTGACAGAGAGTCATAGCTTCATTGAACCATGTATTCCTCATTAGTAATGACTTCATGAGGTTCTTTAGTGATAAAATTTTAACTATTAGAGAAAAGATTTATCACATTTTGCCCTCAACCGGTGCCGATTTATCTTCAAACACAGGAACCTTAGAAACAACTGTAATACAGTGGTGTGAAAAAGTGGTGTGAAAAAGTGTTTGCCCCCTTCCTGATTTCTTATTTTTTTGCATGTTTGTCACACTTAAAATGTTTCAGATCATCAACAAATTTAATTATTAGTCAAAGATAACACAAGCAAACACAAAATGCAGTTTTTAAATGAAGGTTGTTATTAAGGGAAAACAAAATCCAAACCTACATGGCTGTGTGAAAAGTGATTGCCCCCTAAACCTAATAACTGGTCGGGCCACCCTTAGCAGCAACAACTGCAATCAAGCACTAACTTGCAATGAGTCTTTTACAGCACTGTGGAGGAATTCTGCCCCACTCATCTTTGCAGAATTGTTGTAATTCAGCCACATCTGAGGGTTTTCGAGCATGAACTGCCTTTTTAATTACCATTACTACTAATTATAAAAATTCTAGGTGTTTTTTGCACCTCCCTCTCCCCCACCCCCCATCCCCCAAAACCTCTTTCTCTATCTCTCTCTCTCTCTCAAAACCTAACACGGCATCGGCGGATGGCCGCCCACCATTGAGTCTGGTTCTGTCCAAGGTTTCTGCCTCTTAAAGGAAGTTTTTTCTTGCCACTGTCGCCAAATGCTTGCTCATGGTGGGATTTGTTGGGTCTCTGTAAATAATATTATAAGTAGTACAGTCTAGACCTGCTCAATAGGAAAAGTGCAATGAGATAACTTTTGTTATGAATTGGCGCTATATAAATAAAATAAATAATAAATAAAATGTGCAGATGAATAAGCAGTTAGCTTGGTTAGCTGCCAAATTGCCCCAGAAGTTGAAGCCTTTTTGGTTAGCTACAATTGCTAATCCATGGAACACATTTCTGTGTTAACTTCGGGCCAGACTCAGAGACAAGCATTTGAAATGATTTATGTAAAAGTTACATTTATTTGGAAAGCTTTAGGAGGTTTGTGCTGCTTTCCCCGATATACTTTGTTTTGTTAGAGTTGCGTTTGTTGCCTTTACATCACCTCTACAAATGAAGGCAGTGAGGGCAAAGTCAGCATGATCCATAGTCAGAATGGACACAATTACGAAAATAAGACTCAGGTAATGGAATTTTCCTTACTTGGACTTGGAGGCGACAGGATACACACAAAGAACCGACAATGGTAGGTGGAGATACAGGGTCAATAGGGGTTAACAGCAAATGTTTACCCTAGGGTCATCCGAACATGCACCCCTGTGAACTCAGACTCCGACTTTCAGAATTACACAATGAAACATTCTAATGGGGACCTATACACTGTTAAAGTGTTGAAACGTTTTGTACTATTTTTCCATCCCTATTGTCTTCACATGAATGTTACATCACATCTTCATTCCTTTTATAACCTTCATATTTAACGTGCTCGGAGGCATATAGTATAAAAGATAACATGTAGCACACTCACTGTGCAAGAGAAAAATTCCCATTCACGTGTCTGAGCATTTAGAACAGTATGGCAGGGGAGCTGTAAAACTGCTCTGGGAATATTTAGCTTGTTTCCAGCTCTCTATCTGCTGCTTTTTTCAAAAGGACCTTCCTCTGACTTATTATCATACTGTATGCTGCACAAGGCTGAAACCCAGAAACCCAGGCCTGTGCTCATTTATTATAGAAAAACACGCAGGAAATCGAAAGAAAATGTATGACCCTGCAGTAGAGCTTAAAAGAGATTGTGAATTGATTCAGGGTCATCTGCCATGCATTGGAAATGATGAAGATGTGTTGACCTGCACATAGACAGTGAATTCTAGCATGCGGTTAAAGTTAAATGTGAGGCAGACCAAAGCTTTACCAGAAGGATTATTAAATAATTTCTACCCTCTTTCATTCATGCTTTGAATTTCTTCAATTGAGGTGATCCTCCTGAAAACCTGCACTCAAATAAAATCATGCAGAGCAGAACATCATTCCATATTTGAATCTTCCACTGACCTTTGTTTTCATTCAGAATTTGACACAGTGGACTGAAGAAGCCCCTCTTTCTGAAAATAAATGTGGTTTTCTGTTAGCATTCCAAATGGGCTAAAAGACTCAGCATGTGGCAGATGTATTATAGACACTAATCTTATGTATTGATTCACATTATGCAGGAGTTCTACTGAATAGGCACCTTAGTAAAATGCTTTTTGACATCTTAACAGGTTAAAATCTGGCATCTTCACAAGTTAAAAGCTTGTTTAGAGGTTTATTTTCATTGTCTTAATGTTTAGTTCAAAACTTAGAACAACCAGTTTTCCTGTAATTTTCTTTTGTTGTATTTTCACTCAATATCATAGCACTGTATTACTGGCCTTCACTCTCTGCAATGTTTCTTTCTCTATTATGTGAACAGAGATATTCTTTATCAATTCAAACTAGTTCTACAGTTACTGTTATTTTTAATACATTTGACAATAGAATGTTAGAATCTCAAAACCATGAAAGACAGGGTAAATAGAACATATACAGTAAAAGGGTTTAGTAGATCAGTTGAGTAGGGAATTATAGTGTCACAATTTGCTCCCCAGTCCCTCTCTTCAGCCACACTCTTTCATCCAGCCCTCTGCGTTGCTCTCTATTCCTATCTCCAGCCCCTGCACACTTTTCCCAGGCCATGTACTTTCCTCCAACTCACCAGATCTGCAATCCTTAAGCTGTCCACCAGATGCCTTTGGACTTTCCCTCCTTTCCCCGTCACCTGACTGCTACACCCAACTACACACCTGTTCTCACTTTCCTCATCTGCTCTGCAGTTATCTGGCCTACTCTGCCCACTTTCTCAGCTGTTTCCACTTTCCCTCATCAGCCCTTCAGATACTTAACTGGACCATTCCCACTCACACCTTGCCAGATTGTCACAGTTGTTATGAACCTCATACCTTTGCCTTCAAGCCAGAACCTGTGTCCTGTTATCTGTTTCCTGCAACCCTGTACCTGAACCTATTTCTGGCTGCCTGACCTGCCTGTTTGACCGTTTTTCCTAAATATTGGATTTTAGATTCTTGCCTGCTCCTTTAGGATTTTTTTTTTTATTGTGCCTATGTTGGACTGCTTTCTTCTGGTTTTGACCCGTGCCTGCTTCACTATCCTGTAAGCCTTTTGTACCTTGATTTTTGCAATAAAATCATCAAGCTTCACCAGCTCTGTCTAAGAAGTCTGCATTTGGGTTTGGTCCCCTGTGTTCCTGTTACCCTGCACTCACCAGTCGTGACAGTACAATCTGGCCAAACATGGAACCGGCAGACGAACTTAGTGAGGTGATGAGACGGTGTAGTCCCTCATTCGTCCAGGAGTGTTCCATCGTAGAAAAGGTTTCAGTCGTAGTCATCTGGACACTGTTTTCAGAATCAAGACGTTTCGGCTCCCATCCAGAAGTCATTCTCAATTGTTAAAATGGTCTGAGAACTCAGAAATGTGAGCTACTCTGTGTTGCTTAAGCCCTGCCCTCAGGAAGGAGTCTTCCTGAGTGTCTGCTGTTTACCCTGCCTAGTTTCACCTGAAACTGACCTTCTTTTATTTCCATGATGGCCCAGTTATCAGGCCTATTGTTTTCTGGCTGCACCTCCCTCATCACTGTTAAGTACCTGATTAGCATATGATTGGCTTGACCATGGTGTTAATACACTGTGGTAAACGGTTGGCAAGTTGAATCTCAGACCACCATTTCTGTTTAAAGAGGGGTTTTCTTTTTTCACAAAAATGGCTTCTTTGACTCTTCTTTCAAACCAACTCTTCTCTCTACTTAGAATCTTCACCTCACTGTCTTCAAATGTGTGGTTTGTAGCTTTTAGATGCAAATGCATGGCGCTCTGCAATCCCAAGTTAGCGTGTCGTCTGTGTTGATAAAGTCTTTTGTGAAGTGGCTGTTTAGACTCACCTATGTACTGTTCTTTGCAATTTTCCTCACTGCATTGAGTTGAATAAACTACATTGCTCTGTTTTTGTGTGGGCATCTTGTCCTTAGGATGAACGAGTTTCTGTCTTAAAGTGTTGCCTGGTTTAAAGAAAACAGGAACATTGTGCTGTCTAAAGATCCTTTGTAGTTTTTCAGACAGTCCAGATACATAAGGGATAGGGACACAGTTCCTTCGTGGTTCTGTTTCCCTTTTGTCCTGTTTTTTGGCTCTTTTAACTTTGTTGAGAGCCCAAGTAGGATAACCACAGGCTGAGAGAGCATTCTGGACATGCCTTTCCTCCCTCTTCTTACCCTCTGAGCCGGTGGGCAATTCTTGGGCTCTATGTTGTAATGTCCGGATTACACCTAGATTGTGCTGTAATGGATGGTGTGAGTCAAAGAGCAAGTATTGATCCGTATGTGTTGGTTTCCTGTACACTTCTATCTGGAGCTTTCCGTCCTCTCCTCTGAGTGTAGAACAATCAAGAAAGGCCGGGCGGTTCTCTTTGGCATCCTCTCGTATGAACTTGATGTTGGGGTCCACTGTATTGATATGCTCTGAGAACGCTTCCAAGTCTTGTTTCTTGATTTTCACAAAGGTGTCATCCACGTAGCGTTACCAATGACTTGGTGGTGTGCCCGGGAACAAGGACAATGCCTTCTTCTCAAATTGTTCCATGTACAGGTTGGCCACGATGGGAGAGACCGGAGAGCCCATGGCACAGCCGTGAATAGCCGTGTTTATTCTTAATCTGTTCTGATGTGAAGTTTGGCCAATGATCTAAGTCTGAAATCCAGCTCCTACTACACGAAGCTGTCAGGTAAATTAATCTACAGTTAAGCTCCTTGTCAGAGAGCTTTCTGGCAATATGATTCAGTATGACAATATGAAAGATGTGTTTTGTCAGAATTAAATTGGAATTTATTAGAATTCATCAGTCAAGTAATGTTTAATAAGTATTAGGTACTGTTTAGTGAAATTTCTTACATTTTTTCCAGAGTTTTGAGTCACCCCACAAAATGTTTTACCCAATGAACAGAGCTTTTGTATTCATCATCTGCACATGTGAGTGGTATGTTTGATCCTACTATAGTTCTATAGTTCTGATTGTGTGGATCTTGTTTTTCAGACAACTTGCATTAAATGGAATGATAATTAAATTCATCTATCAAACAAGGTTTGTTCAGATACAGCACTGAGATTGTGGCCAAAAGACACATACAGCAAAAACACTAATTTGACTAAAATGTGTGTGAATAAAGTGAGACAAACAAACAGCCAATGGATTGACTGAGAGTACAGGTATTTGTTCTGCACACTGACTGCATGTGTTGGTGCATTTGTGTGTGCGTGTGAGACAGCTGAGAGAGATTTCAAAACTTGGTGTTGTCAACAATGTGTGTTTTAAACTCAGACAGATGTGTCTTCAGCTCCGTTCATACCATATAAAGTACATCTGCATCTGTTTGACTCCATTCACCTGAGAAGAATATAAAGGGCACCTTTTTCATGCATGCGCATGACCCGATGACCTTCACGTGTACGCCTATGACCTATGACTTTAGGGTATCGAGATAACTTGTTTGACCAAGGAGCAGTCTATCTTTACACAAGAGAAGCTGATGAAATGAGACTGGGATCATTTCAGAAACAAAATTTGTAAAGAACTAAGTAACTCGAAAGGGGGGTACACAGCACAATGGGATGGATCTGTGTCCGGGGAGACCTAGAAACAGACCTTGAGGTCTGCGACCCTGAATCCTACATCTTTTTCAGACTATGCATGGTTATTCCAAAGGCTTGAAGGGGCACCCCTGACGAGGATAAACTCTACCCCATTACATCTAAAGAATGGGAGAGATGGTTTACCACTGGTTTTGTAGTCCAGTGGAGTGATTGGGGGAGAACTCTTGATGTTTTCTCATGTATCGATACATTATTCAGATGGTATAAGACTTAAAAGCACTATGAAGGTCTCAAAAGAAAACTTTTTGACACTCTGATAAATGAGCAGATTCCAGAGGCTGATAAGGAGAACAAATCGGAGCGGGCAGAATCCGGCATGTGTGCACCTTTTCCCAGACCAGTATGGACTGATGAACTCAAATATTTCAAATCTCTCCCGTTCATAGGGCCTTTCTAAACATTTGTGCAGAAAGATGCACAAAAAAGAAAAATGTAAATGTTGAACATTTTGATTGTTCTGAATTTTAGCATATGTTTTGTACAGGTGTGAGGACTTATGCCTGGTGTGATGTGCCGCCAATTTACGACATGCCTAATTATTTTCCCAAATCCCAGGATGATGGCAGCGATAACTCCTGGGTGGATGACATTGGAAAAGAGTTGGGGAAAATAATTTTATATTTCTTTCTCCTGAAGAAAGACGAGGAGACGATACCTGCAAAGAGACAGGTAAATGCCGATTGTTTGGACACTCTGGACTACTTTGATCATGATACCCCATCTATTCCAACTGTTCATAATATTATAGAGGTAACAATAGACTATTATTTACACAAAATTCTTCTCAGCAAAGAGCTCACATAACATGTATATATTGTATTCATATGGATGAACTATGTCATGTATAAGATGAGAACATTGCTGTGATGCTGTTAATAATGCAATATGCAACAATGATAGATTACCATGTTGTTCTAGATTTGAAAAGCAGACAGAATGTGTTAGACAAGTGACAGAGGATTGGCATGCCATGGTACAAATGATTGCAGATAAATATGCAGATGTGAAATCTACTCTAGTCAATGTTGTTAATTGTTTTCCTTTGAACGATAATGAATTCCATATGGGTCATGTGTTTTGTTTTTGTACTTTTAGTACTGATCTGTGTGTGTTGATGTTAAACAGAAAGCAGCATGTGGATGTTGATAATTTAATACAATGTTTAGTAGAATCTTTGCTCAGTAAAAATACAAATGCCTGTATTGATTTTTTTTTTTGAAAAGTGTATACCTGTAAACATCATTGTCTGGTAAGACAAGACTGTTGATGATGTAAACATGCCTTGGAAATAAAATACCGAAACGCAGACAGCGAGTGTTCATTTTTATGATTATTAACAGCCATGGATGAGGTTAAGAAAACGATATACTATGCGCCAGAAAATGCAGGGGGATATGGGGTTAACGAAAACTTAAACACTCTATTTGACAGTACAGGTACTCGCTGTTCAGACTCTGATATTGGAAACTGGCTTTTAATGGTCAAGAAGGCTCACCAGCGCCTCTTCTTCCTGAGGACACTGAAGAAGAACCAACTGTCGTCAGCTATCCTGACACAGTATCGCTGCACAGTAATCAGAATCAGAATCAGAAATACTTTATTGATACCCGTAGGGAAACTCTTTGTTACAGTAGCTTGCCTTTACGTCAGTGCACACAGGAGAAAGTACTAAGAAAACGATATGATACACTATAAACACTATAAACAGGTCAGAAAATAAATTAAGTATCATGTCGGTATAAGTATAAGATAAACTAAGTGTCGAGTACCAAGTGGGTTTACTGGTTGATGATGAAAGTACAGTATAAAATACAATGTAACTAAATATGTAATAAGTAATAGTAATAAGCGGAGGTGCATGTACTGTCGAGAGTAATAGAGGTATATAGTATCAGTAACAATAAATAAGAAAAACTAACATGGGAAAACTAATATTGCACGGGAGTAGTACACAGAATATTGCACAATTATTATTAATTATGGTGGAGATGTAATGCTCAATGTCCAGTTTAGTGACCTAGGGTCCAACAGACTAACACTTAGAGGGAGGAGTTAAATAGTTTGATGGCCACAGGCAGGAATGACTTCCTGTGGCGCTCTGTGGTGCTTTTCGGTGGGATGAGTCTTCCGATGAAGGTGCTCCTTTGCTTGACCAGCACGTCATGGAGCGGGTGGGAGACACTGTCCAAGATGGCGTGTAGTTTGGCCAGCATCCTCCTCTCTGACACCACCGCCAGAGAGTCCAGCTCCACCCCCACAATGTCACTGGCCTTACGGATCAGTTTATTGAGTCTGCTTGCGTCTGCTACCTTTAACCTGCTGCCCCAGCATGCAACAGCATACAGGATAGCACTGGCCACCACAGACTCATAGAACATCTTCAGCATTGTCCGGCAGATGTTAAAGGACCTCAGCCTCCTCAGAAAATAGAGGCGGCTCTGGCCCTTCCTGTAAACAGCTTGAGTGTTCTTGGTACAGTCCAGTTTGTTATCTAAGTGTACTCCCAGGTACTTGTAGTCCTCCACAATGTCCACACTGACCCCCTGGATGGAAACTGGGGTCGCTGGTGCCTTGGCCCTCCGTAGATCTACAACCAGCTCCTTCGACTTTGTCGCATTGAGCTGCAGATGGTTCTGCTCACACCATGAAACAAAGTTACCCACCACAGCCCTGTACTCCGTCTCATCACCACCGCTGATACATCCCACCACAGCAGAGTCATCAGAAAACTTCTGAAGGTGGCAGGACTCTGTGTGGTAGCTGAAGTCTGTGGTGTAGATGGTGAAGAGGAAGGGAGAGAGGACAGTCCCCAGTAGAGAGTATCCTAACCAACTGTGTTACAGTCTTGTATGGGAACTGCTCTGCTGCAGAGCGCAAGGCACTGGAGTGGGTGGTGAAAACTGCCCAGCGCATCACAGGAACTCTACTTCCAGCCACTGAGGACATCCAGTGGAAATGCTGTCTGCGTCAAGCCTGCAGCATTCTTAAAGACCCCACACCGGGGTCCCCTGCCTTCCGGCAGGCGCCTCAGGTGCCTCCGGACAAGGACCAGCAGACTGAGAAACAGCTTTTTTTCCCCAGAGCTGTCTTCCTACTGAACTCTGCCCCCCGCTGATTCCACTGTCCCCTCATATACCTTAACTTAAATGCTGCTATATTGATATTGTTTTTGCTACATATACCACATGTTCATTTGCACTACTGGACTATTTATTTATACATATACTGCATCATTTGCACTCCTATACTGCATCATTTGCAGTATATTCAGTATTATGTACTGAATACTGCAATAACTCGTTTACTGCACTGTTAATTATTTCCATAAATTGCACTACTTTATATTCATTGCACTGCTGTTCTGCCCAGTCCAATTCATTATTGTACATATCCATCAGTATACTTCTGTTTATAGTAATGCCATCTGTATATAATGTCCATAGTACCACTTGTAAAATATTTTCATAATACTGCTCTATCCTGCATTTATGCACACACTTTATATCCTGCACTTGCTTATTGCACTTTTGGTTAGACTTAAACTGCATTTTGTTGCCTTGTACTTGTACATGTGTAATGACAAAGTTTAAATCTAATCTAATCTAAAAAAAAACCAAGACGCTTATATTCTTCACAGAATGGCTCCTGTAAATTTTTAAGAGAAATAAAGTGTTAACTAAAGTGTTAGTGAATACAATAGATTAGCAGTTCCTGACATGGATAGGGAGGGGTTTTTTGTTACCTAGCAATTCTTCTGCATTATTTTACCCCAACAACACAATAGCAAATTTCAGAACAAAACTACCCAAACCTTTTCAGTTTAAAGTACCTTATGAAGTGGGTTTAATAGAATTCAATATCCAAAAACCTGGACAAACATTTCACCAAAAGATGCAGATTTTGTTGTATTCGACAAAAAAATGATTTTATACATCCATGCCACAGTTAATAATGGAGAAGACCTGCTCTATAGGAAAAGTGCAATGAGATAACATATGTTATGAATTGGCGCTATATAAATAAAACTGAATTGAAGTGAATTGAATCATGAGTCATAGCAACAAACAGCAAGAGGGGTCAGGAATAATGGCAATATCACATCGACCAATAAAATGTCTGCCTGGACAAAGGGGGAGTTCCCAACCAAAGAGATGTCACCGAATATTAAATAAGAGGAGAGAAACTAGGACAAGAAAAAATACACAAGCAAGGAGAAGCAAGTTGGCAAAACGCTGTAAGACAAGAGATAGATTCTTGCAGAAATGGCTTTGATACATAATATATCGAAAGAATGTGTTAAATTGGAGTTAAATCTGTTTATGGTACCTTTGACACAAACAAGTATCGAGCAATGTGTCTATGTCGAAATCCCTCCTCTAGTAGCCATTTCGGACTCTGCACCTATAGAATTTTTTGTCCCGGCAAGCACTGAGGATTATTGGATCTGAACAATACTTTTCTATATATACGTGTTAAGATCACCATAGCTAACGGGGGGAATCTGGCACAAGGAGATGAAGTGGGATTTATCAGCTACCCGGGTTGTACAATATTTTCACAAGTGGACATTTCGCTGGGGGATAGGCTCATAACACACTCGTCAAACACCTATCCTTATCGATGTATTATAGAATGTCTTTTAAATTATAGGAAGGATACTCTGCAGATGCAGTTTGGATCAGGAGTATACTGCTGGACATGGAGGATGTGACAGCTGGAAGAGACAACGAAGGACTTGTTAAGAGAATGGGGTATACAGAAGGAGGCTGCGTGGTAGAATTAATTGCACCTTTACATTCTGATTTGTTTTTTCAGGACAAGTTAATGATAAAAGGTGTTGATATTAAGATCAAATTTATAGGAACTAAAAACAAATTTTGTTTAATGTGTAACACTGTAGATGATTTTCAAGTCAGTACTCTATCTGCAAGCCTGTTTGTAAAGGTGACAGTATCTCCTGCTGATAAACTAGCTCATACCAAGGCTCTAATGCACAGTAATGTGAAATCCCCTCTCAACAGAATATGTCTCAAAAATGTTTGCATTCCTACGGGCACCCGGGTTTGTAATCAAGAAAATATATTCTTGGGACAGATACCTAAATTTATTATAGTAGGATTTGTAGATCATGAAGCGTTTACAGGTAGTTATACACGTAATCCATTACATTTAACCATTATGATATTGAGTTTTTATGTTGATGGACAGCAATACCAATTAGTCTAATCCTGCCTTCTTTTTTAATTGTTGATACTGTGATTTGTTTAAAAGGTTCCTACCTATTAAAACATTGTATGCTATCTCGCATAATGTTAAAATATAGTCTGGGGATGCAGATTTCATGATATTCTTTCTCTGAGAAGGAGATGCTCCATGTAAAATTTTCAGTAAAGACAAGTTTCTTCTGATGCGTTCAGACATGATTTTATTTCTTCTTAGACACATGCACAACAGGCTCACTGCGTCTTTCTGGGGTTGCTCTCATGTCTGGTACAGATCCAGTTTTTTAGTACCGTGATTGTGATGGAAAAACAAGAATCTTAACATGCGTATGCTGTTCAAATTTTGACACATCACTAGTGAGACATTGTGGCTTGAACTAAATCCTGCATCTGCTTGGATTTTTCACGCTTGTGCTTGAATTTCATTTTCAGACATGTCAGGGTGCATATACACATCCATCTTTTGAATTACCTGATCATAAGGCAGGCTCCCTAATTTTTGTCTGACACCTTGTTTATTTAAGGCAGCTGAAACAACAAATTCAAGCCTATCATCTGATTCATTTTGTTTGCTTTTGTTATTCTACACAATTGTAGCTGTGCCTTGCTACGCCTTACCAACCCTTGGTGTTCTTTTTGTGAATATGTCTTGTTTTGAAGTGGTACACTTTGTACCAATGGCGTGATTCTTAGTTTCTTACTATGTGATGATGTCTGTGGCTTATCCAGTGGAAAACTGCTTTCGTCCAAACACTGGATCTGGGCGTCCGTCCAGTCCAGTAACTCTGAAGGCTTTTCGGATGCAGACTCAGGAGGTAGAATTCATCCATCCATCCATCCATTTTCTTCCGCTTATCCGGGGCCGGGTCGCGGGGGCAGCAGTCTAAGCAGGGACTCCCAGACTTCCTTCGCTCCAGACACTTCCTCCAGCTCCTCCGGGGGGATTCCGAGGCGTTCCCAGGCCAGCCGAGAGACATAGTCCCTCCAGCGTGTCCTGGGTCTTCCCTGGGCCGCCCGTGGGACATGCCCAGAACACCTCCCGAGGGAGGCGTCCAGGAGGCATCCGGATCAGATGCCCTAGCCACCTCAGCTGGCTCCTCTCGACGTGGAGGAGCAGCGGCTCTACTCCGAGCTCCCCCCGTGTGACTGAGCTCCTCACCTTATCTCTAAGGGAGCGCCCAGCCACTCGGCGGAGGAAGCCCATTTCGGCCGCTTGTATCCGCGATCTTGTCCTTTCGGTCACTACCCAGAGCTCATGACCATAGGTGAGGGCAGGAGCGTAGATTGACCGGTAAATCGAGAGCTTTGTCTTTCGACTCAGCTCCTTCTTCACCACAACGGTCCGATACAGCGCCCGCATCACTGCAGACGCTGTACCGATCCGCCTGTCAATCTCACGCTCCATCCGTCCCTCACTCGTGAACAAGACCCCGAGATACTTGAACTCCTCCACTTGAGGCAAGGACTCCCCACCTACCCGAAGAGAGCAAACCACCTTTTTCCGGTCAAGAACCATGGCCTCAGATTTGGAAGAGCTGATTCTCATCCCAGCTGCTTCACACTCGGCTGCAAACCGTCCCAGTGCATGCTGCAGGTCCTGGTTTGAAGAAGCCATCAGAACGACATCATCTGCAAACAGCAGAGATGAGATCCTGTGGTTCCCAAACCGACACCCTCCGCCCCTGACTGCGCTAGAAATTCTGTCCATATAAATTATGAACAGAACCGGTGACAAAGGGCAGCCCTGGCGGAGTCCAACATGCACCGGGAACAGGTCTGACTTACTGCCGGCAATGCGAACACAGCTCCTGCTCCGGTTATACAGGGACCGGACAGCCCTTAGCAAAGGGCCCCGGACCCCATACTCCCAGAGCACTCCCCACAAAGCGCCTGGGCACACGGTCGAATGCCTTCTCCAGATCCACAAAGCACATGTGGACTGGTTGGGCAAACTCCCATGAACCCTCGAGCACCCGATGGAGAGTATAGAGCTGGTCCAGTGTTCCACGACCGGGACGAAAACCACTCTGCTCCTCCTGAATCCGAGGTTCGACTATCGGACGAATTCTCCTCTCCAGTACCCTGGAATAGACCTTACCGGGGAGGCTGAGAAGTGTGATCCCTCTGTGATTGAACACACCCTCCGGTCCCCTTCTTATACAGAGGGACCACCACCCCGGTCTGCCAGTCCAGAGGCACTGTCCCAGACCGCCACGCGATGTTGCAGAGACGTGTCAGCCAAGACAGTCCCACAACATCCAGAGACTTAAGATACTCAGGACGGATCTCATCCACCCCTGAAGCCTTGCCACCAAGGAGCTTGCCAACAACCTCAGTGACTTCGGCCAGGGTGATGGATGAGTCCGCCTCCGGGTCCTCAGCCTCCGCTTCCTCTTCGGAAGACGTGACAGCGGGATTGAGGAGATCCTCAAAGTATTCCTTCCACCGTCCGACAACATCCCCAGTCGAGGTCAACAGCTCTCCACCCGCACCGTACAAGGTGTTGGTGAAGCACTGCTTCCCCCTCCTGAGCCGCCGGACGGTTTGCCAGAATTTCTTTGAGGCCGACCGATAGTCCTCCTCCATGGCCTCTCGAACCTCTCCCAGTCCTGAGTTTTTGCCTCTGTGACCGCACGGGCTGCAGCACGCTTAGCCTGCCGGTACCTGTCAGCTGCCTCGGGACTCCCACGAGCCAACAAGGCCCGATAGGACTCCTTCTTCAGCCTGACGGCATCCCTTACTTCCGGCGTCCACCACCGGGTTCGGGATTGCCGCGCGACAGGCACCAGAAACCTTGCGACCACAGCTACGAGCCGCCGCGCCGACAATGGAGGTGGAAAACATGGTCCACTCGGACTCAATGTCCCCAGCCTCCCCGGGATCTGGGAGAAGCTCTCCGGAGGTGTGAGTTGTAGACCCTGCTGACAGAGGGCTCCGCCAGACGTTCCCAGCAGACCCTCACGATACGCTTGGGCCTGCCAAGTCTGTCCGGCTTCCTCCCCTGCCAGCGGGTGGTGATCGGTTGACAGCTCCGCCCCTCTCTTCACCCGAGTGTCCAAGACACGCGGCCGGAGGTCAGATGATACGACAACAAAGTCGATCATCGACCTCCGGCCTAGGGTGTCCTGGTGCCACGTGCACTGATGGACACCCTTGTGCTTGAACATGGTGTTAGTTATGGACAAACTGCAACTAGCACAGAAGTCCAACAACTGAACACCTCTTGGGTTCAGATCAGGGGGGCCGTTCCTTCCGATTACCCCTCTCCAGGTGTCACTGTCGTTGCCCACGTGGGCGTTGAAGTCCCCCAATAGAACAACGGAGTCCCCGGGCGGTGCACTGTCTAGTACCCTCCCAGGGACCCCAAGAAGGCCTGGTACTCTGCACTGCCGTTCGGCCCATAGGCCGCCACAACAGTGAGAGACCTGTCCCCACCCGGAGGCGGAGGGACGCGACCCTCTCGCTCACCGGGTAACCCAACACGTGACGGCTGAGCTGTGGGGCTATGAGCAGGCCCACACCAGCCCGCCGCCTCCCCGCAGGCAACGCCAGAGAAATGGAGCGCCCAGCCCCTCTCGAGGAGACGGGTTCCAGAGCCCAGGCTGTGCGTGGAGGCGAGGCCGACTATATCTAGCCGGTAACGCCAACCTCCCGCACAAGCTCAGGCTCCTTCCCCAGCGAAGTGACATTCCATGTCCCTAGAGCCAGTTTCTGTGTCCGGAGATCTGGTCGCCAAGCCCCTGCCTTCGACTGCCGCCCAGATCTCTCTGCACCGCCCCTCACGGATCCTCCTGCGGGTGGTGGGTCCACGGGAGGACGGCCCCACGTCGCTCCTTCGGGCTGTGCCCGGCCGGGCCCGTGGGAAAGGCCCGCCACCAGGCGCCGCCGTCGAGCACCCACCCCAGGCCTGGCTCCAGGGTGGGGCCCCGTAGCGCCAATCCGGGCGACGTAACTGGCCTTGGTTGACAATTCATAGGGGGCTTCTGAACCGCTCTTAGTCTGACCCGTCACCCTGGACCTGTTTGCCATGGGTGACCCTACCAGGGGCATAAAGCCCCAGACAACATAGCTCCCAGGGTCATTCGGGTACTCAAACCCCTCCACCACGTTAAGGTGGCGAGGTAGAATTCAATTCAATTTTATTTATATAGCGCCAATTCATAACAGAAGTTCTCATTGCACTGTTCCTATAGAGCAGGTCTAGACCATGCTCTTAATAATATTATTTCCAGAGACCCAACAAACCCTACCATGAGCAAGCATTTAGCAACAGTGGCAAGAAAAAAAACTTCCTTTTTAACAGGCAGAAACCTTGGATAGAACCAGACTCAATGGTGGGCGGCCATCCACCGCTGCCGTGTTAGGTTTTGAGAGAGAGAGAGAGGTTTTGAGGAGGGGGGGAAGCACAATGCAAATACCACCTAGAATTTTTTAAATAGTAATAATCTAATGGTAGTGGTAACATAAATATATTAATAATAATAATAATAATAGGAATAATAATGACAGTAGTAATAATGACAGTAGAAGATTTGGGCTAATATTATTGCTGCCTCTCTCAGGTTTAGGGTGTCCAGAATTCCAATAGGTTGTTGAGAAGGTCCTGGCACTGCTGTATCAGTGATCCATATGGTCTGGGATAATGGACATAGAATTGTATGCAGGGTTGTTGTCTGATTGTTGAAATTCCTGTATACTTCAGTTTAAACATATAGAAAACAATCAGATGCCTACACAAGTTTAATATCTTGAACGGTATGTTATTTAAACAAACAGTTTACATTATACATATTTGAATACAGAATACTGAGTATCATATATCACAACCGGTGTCTCGACTCCCTCTGACACCTGTTGTTCAGTAGGCCTTGTCACTGGAGTATCACAGACACAATTAGGGTCTGTTTTGACCATATAACACACACACACACACACATACACACACACACATACACAAGTTAAATCGTGAAAAACTATGTCATTTAAAATCATTTTAAGTGCACACTTTTGGACCCAGAATACTGACCTCAGGGTTTTTTTGGATATTCCTTCTTTGTCTCTAACAACCATAAGCATATGCCGCCACTTCTTTGGGTAATTTCATCAAATAAACGGCGTTCCTCTAGAGACATCAACATATATCAAGTTATTAAAAATCAATATATATCAGGTTACTTTAAAATAATCATGGATAGAATAATTTATTACCATCCTGTATCTATGTAGTTATTGTGGAAACATACAAAATTAAGCTGTAAAGAGAAGAATAAATTAACACCTCTCCGGGGAAAAGGAAGCGTGAATGGCTCCCCTTTACACCACACACACACACACAGAGGATGACGAGGGGAAAGAAAACATACGCTGTGATCAAATCTCCCAAATTTTTTGTCCTATCATATTTAACAGCATCGAAAAACTATCTCCTTCCTAAAAAACCTGAAACAATTTTATAACGACAGAGCCCCAGACATGCACATTACCCAAGGATGCTCGTACACCACAGGTCATGTGCGTGCATGGGGCCCCATGCGCATGCATGAAAAAACGCTTAATATTCTGCTCACCTGAGCCCAGTATTCTAGGAATGACTTTCATTCCATGAGCAGATGCAGGAGTTACTGTGCCCTTCAGGGATGCCAACTTTTCGATTTAGTTTGGAGTGAGATTCTGTATCGGTGAAGTCATTTTATGTGCATCATAAAAAGTGCATTTTATGAGTACGCCTTCTGTGACATTACCCACCACAGAGGTCGGGGTCATCACTCCTCAACCCCAGGAATTTTGTTTAAAATGTTCAGTAGCCAATTCACAATTGTAAAGGATTTATAGATGAAAAGCCAATTCAGTAAACATGGTCAAATATGAATAAATATAGTTGATCAGCATACTTGCCATCCTTCGGACATCATAGGCTAAATCAGGAGACCAAACAAAACCAAGGGTATCTGGAGATCTTCCCCCAGGAAACTGTTAATTACAGAGATTGTTTTCCTGGATTCTAGTGAATTTATGGCATAATTTTGTTGCCGAAATGTGGAGTGCCACATGTGGAGTGTTCACTTGCTGGGTTCCTGAGTGATAAAGGGACAGTTATTGTTGCTTGCTGCGCCATTTAGGATCTTCTGTGCCTTGCTTTGTGTGCCTTTTTCTTTTTCACTCTGTCTTCCACTAATCTATACCTACACCCCTCACGCACATCCACACACTTATACATCTCAAACCCACAGATAGCGTGGTAGCCTAACTGAGTTGTGCTCCACTCCATCTTGGTGAGGAAGAGTAGAGAGCGTCCTCCTTTTTTGTTCTTTTCCCTTTAAGTTTTGGATCAGCATGACAAGCCACCCACGTAGTTGCGTCCGCAATCTTCGTCGCTTCTCCACCCTGTTCTCCCACCCTGTTCTCCCACACACACACACCTGCATCACATGCTTGCTGTTTGTTGTATGCTTTTATTGTGTTTAGAGTAGATAATAAAGGTTTATTGGCTGAAGTTTATTGATTATTGATCAATGTTAAGTTAAATAAACTCTATTGTACCTTTTTAAGAGCAGTTGCCTGTGGTTATTTGTGTATGTGTTGTATTAACAGCTGGTTGTGACGGTCAGTGCTCGGATTCATCCTTCACTGTCCACCTTACTAATGTAAAATAGTTATTAAATATTGCCATTTCTAAGTGGACAACCCCTTTTTGAGACTGTATTCATGGTTTGGTTATTGGTCCCTGATCCCAGGGTGGTGCCCCATGTTGGGACTCCACAGATGAATCCATTAATTTGTGTGATTTTTAACTAAACTTTCATTAGGAGACATGCATGCTCTTTTGTATTGCAAAATCCCGAGAGCATTGAATGCAGCATCCCAGTCACTAGTGGCCAGTCTGACCTGTGACCCGGATGTCATCAGGTAAATAAAAGGTGTCAACGGCCATTGTTCATGCACTTCCTCCTGGAATCCTTCACTGTGGCAGACATCCGTGGCTGTCTCCCTTTCAGTGTGGCATGCTCGCCAGCAGACACCCAACTGAACTCTTTTCTCCACTCTTCTCTCCTTGCCCGGACCTGATGGTTCGCTGAACCTGAGCGTGGTTTGCACACCGCAGATCCACCGACGAGAGGATAAAGGATTAGGCCGCAACATAGGCGCCTGCCTTTGTCTTAAGATATCTGGTTAGCTCACCGCTAACCGAAAGCAAACTCTCTTTTCTCCTGGCTTCGCCTCCGCACACAGGTCTGCTACTACCGCCGTGTAATCTGCTTGCTTGGAGCAGAAACACACACCAGAACCGATTTCTGCAACAAAGTTTAGCGCCAACGGCTGCCACACACAAAGCCTGCCAGCTAACTTCACATGCTAACAGGAGCATAAAGCAAGATAACGCTCAGCTGTTAACTCTGTAAGGACAACCACAGGTGGAGCGACCAGCTTCCTCCGATCTCTACTAGCGGACGCTGCACAGCAAAAGACGCTTCCACAGCGGAACTACAGTTCTTCCCCACTTGCCTTGTCTACAACATACTGACCGCCAGCTAACAGCAGCACCAAAGCCACCTCTCTTTCCCTCCAACAGACGGGTAATGTAACAACTGGGCATAGCATAAAGTAACAGTGTATATAGCTAAGCAAAGGACAGTTTAAACTTTTGTACATGTGATGTTACTGATGTGTTTTGATCTGTTAGCATGTGGCTACCAAATTAACTTAAGTTGATGTTCACACACAGACACAGTGTCTTGTATGCAACTAACAATCCTCTTTTCTAACTTGGCACTGTTACCATGCACATATACTTCGATTTGGTCTTAAACACAAACCACACGGCGAGTAACTGAAGCTCCCGCTTCACATGTTCCTTTGTTTCTGACCATGTGGGTTCATGCTTGTGCATGCGAGATACAGAGGCAGAACAAAGAAACATACACACATTCCTTTTGGCATGCACCCAGACCTGTGCACACGCATACACACACACATCCCCTTTGTTCTGTAGTTTAGTGCATTTAGAGTAGATTTTACATTGTGTGTCTGCTTTGTTTATATTTTAATAAATGCTTGTGTATAATTATGCCGGTTTCTTTAATGTTTCACAACAGTGAGTAATTTGCCAACCTAAATGGTAATGGTAAATGGACTGTATTTTTATAGCGCCTTTCTAGTCTTCTGACCTCTCAAAGCACTTCACACTATATATCACATTCACCCCATTCATACACCGAAACTAACTAATCACTAATAAACTAATTGACTGCATATGGTAGCATGATTATCCTGCACTTACATCTGTACAGTTTTTCACAAGTTGTTTATCTCCGATGGAAAATTGTCACAGTCAGGAGGGTTGCCAAAAATATCCTTGCTTGTGTTTTGTAATATAAATAGCCAACCAATGCTCACCAGGCATGCCAGATGGATGTGTGTTTACAATTAGTAATTTACAAACATTGTACTTTGGGAGTTCGCATGCTACGACCCCCAAAAAATCTGTACCATTAATGATTCTTCTTCTGACAATACTGGATAATTCTATAGTATTCATTGTGTTTTAGTAGTAATCCAAAAGCACTTGTCTGCTGTTTGATATCTCAATAACTGAATCAAAAACAGAATAACATATCAGATTAACAGTGCGGGGGAGAGGCGTTCTAAAACAGGCTTCCAACCGCACATTGGCTGTTTTAATTAATGAGACATTCCCTGAACATCCTCCGTCAGGCCCTAAGTTGAAACAGAATAAGGTATAGCCACCACCAAAATCTTGACGTGATATGGCAGCAATCTGTCTTTTAGATGGAGACCGGTGGTTTGTATCAGCTGGTAAAAAAATATGGTTTTAGGAGCAACAGTCACCTTTTTTAAAGATACACTGGCTGACATAATCTTAACACTGTATTAAGCATTTGCTGCAGTCATTAGAGAGAATTCATCTTTTGACCATGCACATTTCAGAAAAATAACACCGTTTAGCAATAGTTTTTCTTGAAAAAACAAATCAGCATGTATTGGTGCAATTAATTCCATGATTGTTTTCTGTGTATCCACCTCTCGCCACCAGTCCACGGTTGTCTCCTTCTATCGAAGCATCATTCATGTGATTACAAGTGTCTTTACAAAACAGACCTTTGCTGAACTGTGTATCCAGTGTGTCTTTTCCATAGTTAATCAAACATTCGATTATTCCACGGTATGGATATATGTTTGAGGATTGTGTTATAAGTCTCCCAGCATTATATCAACCTGTGAGAAAAGCGTGCATCCGGGGTAGTTTATAAAACCCACACTGGTGTCATCAGCCAGCTCCGTCAGCATTTGATATACTCACACGCGCATACAAATACAATCCAAATAGGTTTTCAAAGGCTGAGATGCTGGGCCTCGCCTCAGAAAAAAGTGTCCCCTCACCCCTACTTATTTTACTTGCTTAGTTTTGCGCAATTCTTGGATCATGATTATGTTATGATACCACCAACTTCATAACTTCAGACTACCCAAAATACATAAAAAATGTCTGTCCTAAGGCATGTATTAGTTTCTGACTCTAGGTAGTGGGAAAAACAGTAAAATTCCCCAAAACTAATGTACTGTATTTAGACTATTCTATGTGATATCCTTTTGATAACTAATGTAATAATTAATGTAATTTTTTTTTTCTTCAAAAATCAGACTTCAACTTTTCATCTTTAGGGCCAAATTATCTCTTTACACAATAGTCTAGAACAAGTACTGCCTCATTATACAGAGAGCTGAGATTCCTCTGCACATTTTGATATAAAACACATGGGTATCATGCAAGTGCCTTTAAAAGGTGAATTTCAGAAGATATTTAAAATCGAGAAAATGCCCTCAGACCCCAGAGGGTTAAATGTTGGAGTAGTTCCTTCGTCCCCCTAAAAATAAATAAGATTTGTAATATTGTTATACTGTAGACTTACACAGGATGTGGCCTGGTGAAGAATACATTTCAAATTCAATTCTTTTACTATTCCAGGTATAGAGTCACAAAAACTGACAGTTATAGTCAATGTCTGCTGTGTTTTAGAATCATAGACAGTCACATCAGCGTCTTCTGCAGAAAAACTAGCCCAGACCCATGCATATTGGAACACGATAACCTCCACGTATGGCTCACTCAGCACGATTGGCTTTGCTAATTTTGTATTGCCATATCTTATTATTTGGATATACCTGTATTGAAGCATTACTAGGCAATGTAACATAAAAGCTGTTCTTTTCCATTGTTCTGACACAGATATGGCTTGATTCAAAAGTGAGCGCGTAAGCAGATAGCATACGCCTTTTATTGCACGTCAACAGTGTTTTTTTCCAGGGAGCCATGTATTAAATTTCTCACTTTCCATTTCACAAGAACCAGCTTGTTACGGCCAAAATTTTTTCGATTTTGAACGCTTTTTTTTAATCGATAATTACTAGTTGTAGCTCTGATTCATAAAATGTGCCTTTCAATTCTTCACCAGTGCAATCCGTTAGTCTATATACAGGTGGATCTCTGGCTATGCACTATTGTAAAAAAACTCATCTTTGAATGTTCATAACCTTTTCTGAACACGCCTCAGAGTTTTGATATTCTCACTGTTTCCCCCAAATGAAATTTAAAGGACACCATTTGTTGCGGTTTTTACTTGTACAAGTTGTTTTCTCATTGTCTTTATTTACAGCTGCTGGTGGCATCTTTTATTGATCTATTATGAGACTTGTTATAGGCTTTAACAAGGTCCTGGATCCTGTCAACATATCTACGTGAAATAACAGTTGTTAAATATCTCCGCATACGTTTCTTGAAGGCTGTGTTAAAACGTTCCACTACACTGGCCTTAGTCTCGTTTAATGTTGAAAACTTATGGATTTTATACCAATCCATTAGTTGTTGAAACTGCTTATTATGTATGACACTTAAATGTCATACATGGTAATACTGTATATGTTACAATGTGTCATTATGACAATACACATTCATTTGCCCCTATATCTATATATGCATATCTCTGTAGCAGTGAAAAGTAAAATAAAATATCAACACAAGTCAATGTCCATATATTTCAGTGATTTTTGTGTCCCAGGAATGTGTCTGTTTATCTCTTCCCTGAGAGGGATGAGGAGAAGAGGGGTTAACAGCCCTGACCAGCACATACAGTCCTCTGCAGGGTTGTAAATTAAATCTTACATTTTCTTTTATTACAAACTATTATCACTTTTATGGTTAGATATGTATATATTAACAACTTTCGTGTCATTATCTACACAAAGACTCTAAACACACTATATTAATTAATATTAAGGTTAAGAAAATAAGAAATCAGTTTAAAATGTTCTGTGAAACATGTCATTAGGGTGGAAACGAGGACCTACACTATGAAACTGTGTCCCAAATTACCAAAAATATCACTGAAAAATGGTTTTGTGTCACTGCAACAAAAATGGTGAGCTATGCTTTGTAAAAATATCATACACACTTAATTCCTTCACATAAAGAAACAGTTCCTGTTAGTCTAGGGTTGCTTGCCCTGCATCCAAATCAGCATGTTAACCATATATAAAAAGGTGAAGTTTTGAGTTAAGGACACATAATATATCAATTAATGTACATTGCAATTCTGCATTGCAAAGTCAATCTCTTTGTCTTTTGTCTTTGGAGTCTTAAGTTCCACTTGATGGAAACCAGATATGAGATGTTCCTTAAAAGAGGAAAGCTGGTCAGGGAGAGCAAGTTGTAATTTACTAAACTGGCTTAGGTTGTTCATCCTTGGTGAGTTTTTGCAGGCCTGTCGTAAATCTTGAAATTGTCATTCAATCTTCCATTAGTGACCTGAGTCCTGCAAAGATCATGGGACAGCAGAGGTTCCTGGGAGAAATTTATGGGTTCTCTGGAAAGATTTAAAATTATTCATCATCTTTATCACGCTACAGTAATATTAAAGTAATTGTTGTAATTGTTCCCCTACATGTTGGGTTATGTTCAAATATAACTAGTTTGTAGGGCATGTTGTCCAACCTCATCGGAAGTGTTTATAGTGGTTCAGAATAGCAAAACTCAAAAGGTGGCCATCACAGAGAGGGGGGAGATGTGATATTGTTTAAATATGGGGTAATAGCGCACATTGCTGTGCGGGGGGAGGGGGTTTCCGAAGCTATTCAACTATCCGACAAGCAGTTCTAATCTATTATACTGGCGCCATTGTTTTTATCTTTTTTTTTTTCTCCTGCTGTTGTGTGCCCCCACAGTACCCCGGCGTCTTGAGCTTTTGCCTATACCAGCACGAACTCCTAACCATGTTTGGTAACACACATGAGACGGGTTTGATATTCAAGTGTTGGGTTAGTTATGGGTTAGCAAATCTGAGTCCATGCTGGACACCTGTAGTCTCAGTGTGATTTGCATTGCAGCTAGCATCTAAAGTTAGCAAAAGGTTAGTCACAGTAGTAATGTCTTTCATTGGGCAGTTTCCTGAAAAACCACCCATTTCAAGAGAGCTGATCCAATTCAAACACTAGTTGTCATCAATTTTACTTTTCCACATCAAAATAAGGTGAGCAAGGAAAGTAATTAGACTTAAAATAACCCATCAATTTGCATGCCTGCTGACTTTTTGAATTTATGAAAGACTTTTTTTGTCAAGCAGCTCCAGGCCTGAGATTAAATGAAGAGTGGTCTAGGCAAAGGAAAATTTCCTATGATGCCCCTTCTCTCTGTGTTAAAAACGTTAAGGTGATAATTACAGCATCTTGAGGAAATCCCATGAAATGAGATAGAAATACAGAGTTTTGGGGCTTCATTAGCTTCCGTTGAAGAAGGAAACTGATATTCAAGTTGGGCAGCAGCAAATACCTACCAACTAGAGATTAGATTTAAATTCTGTCAAAACCAGGTGGAGTTTGCCATTTTTAAATTATTATGGGTCTGTCTGCGACACTGCCATTCAGCCATTTTAAAGCCATATATTTTACACACACAAATCATTTAACCCTTACCCTAGCTCTACAACTATAAAACTGTCAGAGGTGATACTATTGTTGTTCCTCAGCCTGACATTTTCCTTTCCCTGCCCGGCCTCACTCTTGACCTTCAGCATAGTACTGAGGCCCTCCAGCTGAGGGATGCAGTATTCTCTATAGGTGCATATCAACTGCCAAGATCGTTTTCAAAAAGGTTCCTCCCACCCTGAGCCACCTTGCCTGCCAACTACAAAGAGCAGGTATTTTCAATCATATGTCTCAGATGCAGTGGCCTTAGTATTCATGGCCCCTGGGCACTCTTACACACGGCTGACCCTTCAGCTCAGTGGTAGGAGTAGTTCAAAGCCGGGTGGGGGTAGACACATCTCTCAGGCTCTCACAAATACAACACACGTCCATGTTAACCTGTGTGCAAACGCTTGCACAGTGAAAAGCAGAAGAGCAGGCTCAAGCCACTTAGGCAATTCTGAATGTCTGGGTATAATAATTACCCAATTATAAATGATGCTGACAGATTTAGCCACACACTTTCTCTTTGTTGATACTGGCTAATGATGATTTATAATCATAGACCATTAATGCACATGCAGTGATTCATCACAGCCCTAAAAGCTGCAAGACTCACTAACTCAGATTATTAGATTAATATTTTACAACAGTAATTAGGGCAGCATGGGCTGGTTAGGGAGCAAAGACTAAAACCCTGCTAAAAAAGGTAAATAGAAGTCACACTTCACAAAGATGGGCTTAATTGGAGGATGTGTTCCAAGTAAACAATTAATGCATAATTATTAGAACTTGGGTCTTATGCCAGTTATTTTTGGTATCTTGGCACAATGCAACATCACTACAACAAAGTAAGGGAAAAGAAACATGAGCAATCAAATGATAAGACAACAATCTAAACCACTTTATGTGGACGAGAAACTGAAAGTGGGTGCAACTGAAATGTTGTTAAAGCTGCATTAATACATTTTTGAGGGCCTACGCTGCTCGAAAACTCATGAAACTTTGCACACGTGTCAGAAGTGGTGAAAATGTATGTCTTGCCTATGGGCGTGGCAAAATGGCTCAATAGCTCTCCTACAAAATTCCAACAAAGCAGCGCCCGTGGTACGTTTTTGTGGTAAGAACAAGCTTGGCACCCAGAAGCAGGACACACGGACAGAGCAGATCAAGTTCTGAACAGTTTTATTGTGCAGATGGATTACGAGACAGCGGCATGTCTGGCGAAGTGCGTTGTCGTCCTTTGAACTCGACCGGACTGGGTCGGGGGCTGGATGGCGGTGCTTTGAGCGGAGACCAGGGGAGCTGGTTCTGGGCTGGCAGGCATGGTTGAAGGCTGGGCTGGTCAGGTGAGGACACGTTGAAACTGGTACCAGAGTCTGATTGTCGGGAAACAAGGAAGTAGTAGACTGACACAGGTGACTGACAGCTACAGGTTTGATATGTGAAACATGAAAAGTGGGGTGGATCTTCATCGACCGAGGTAACCGGAGTCTAACAGCTGAGGGGTTAATGACACGCTCGATGATGAAGGGTCCAATGTAGCGGGGAGATAGTTTCTTGGACTCAGTGCATAATGGAATATTTCTGGAAGATAACCAAACTCTCTGACCTGGCTCATATGCGGGTGCTGGGGTCCTCCGTCGGTCAGCGATGTGCCGTTTCTGTTCCCCCGACCGACACAGTGCAGCTCGGGTCTCTTTCCAAATCTTGTGGCAGCGCCGAAGATGACGTTGAATGGATGGGACCGCCAACTCCCTCTCCTGGGACGGGAACAGGGGGGGCTGGTAACCTAGAGACGCCTCTAAAGGAGATAGACCAGAGGCAGAGCTGGTTAGTGAGTTGTGAGCGTATTCTATCCAGGCGAGATGGGAGCTCCAGGTTGACGGGTTAGTGGCAACCACGCAGCGCAAGGCCAGCCTCAAGGTCTTGGTTGGCCCTCTCGGTCTGACCATTGGATTGAGGATGGAACCCTGAGGAGAGACTGGCAGTAGCCCCCAGCGCCTGGCAGAAAGCCTTCCACACTTGAGATATGAATTGGGGCCCCCGGTCGGATACCATGTCCAGAGGTATGCCATGGAGACGGAAGACATGAAGTACCAGGAGGTCGGCCATCTCCCAGGCTGAAGGAAGGTTGGCGAGAGCTATGAAGTGAGCTGCCTTAGAAAAACGGTCCACAATGGTGAGGATGGTGGTATTGCCATGGGAATGGGGAAGACCGGTGACGCAATCCAGGGCGATGTGTGACCATGGACGACCGGGAATGGGAAGAGGACGGAGCAAGCCTGCTGGTGGCTTATGGGAAGCCTTTCCTCGGGCACAGATGCAACATGCTGCGATGAAGGCCCGGGTGTCCGCCTCCATAGTAGTCCACCAGAAGTATCTCCTTAACAGGGAGAGAGTGCGAGTGGTTCCGGGATGGCAGGCGAAGCGTGAGTTGTGGCCCCACTGAAGTACCTGGGAATGGGCTGAGTCCGGGACGAATAGGCGATTAGGAGGCCCATTCCCGGGGTCAGGTTGGTCGTGCTGAGCTGCTCTAACGATGGACTCTATCTCCCAAGCGACAGCGGCCACCACGCAGGTTGACGGGAAAATGGTTTCCGGTTCAGAGGAGCTATCCAGGGTGTAATGTTGCCGGGAGAGTGCGTCCGGCTTGGTGTTTTTTGATCCTGGACGGTAAGTAAGGGTAAACATGAAGCGGCCAAAAAACAGGGCCCAACGTGCTTGGCGGGAATTTTATCTTTTAGCGGTCTGAATGTACTCCAGATTCTTATGATCTGTCCATACTATGAATGGCTGCTCCACCCCCTCTAACCAGTGTCGCCACTCCTCGAGGGCTAGCTTGAAGGCGAGGAGCTCTCTGTTCCCGACGTCATAATTCCATTCGGCTGGGGAAAGTCGTCGGGAAAAGAAAGCGCATGGATGCAGTTTCTGGTCAGAGGGGGAGCGTTCAAGTTAGTTAGCGAGTTAGCAGTTAGTTAGTTAGTGGCTAACTATGACAGTTTTACCCAGATGTATGAAATTTGATGTATTACCCCAAACATACACAGAAGCCTCTTTGAGCCATACCCTAAACCCAACAGGAAGTCAGCCATTTTGAATTTACTGTGCACTTTTTGGAAAGTGCCATTTTTCGCCAGTTACAGGCTCCGTACTTTAACAAACTCCTCCTAGAGAACTAATTGGATCGACTTCAAATTTTCGCTGTGCAGTCTAAAGACCTTTTGCGATAAAAAACTGTGCAAAGCTTGAGTTTTTGTTGAACCGTCCGTAGCATGGCGTCAAATTTAGATTTTTCACTAAGAAAGATGAAGTTGTTGTAACTTGAGTTTACATGGTCAAATCTGCCCCAAACTTAACATGTTTGATAAGAGTACTGGCCTGAAGACATTTACATGCTAATATTCAGACAGTCATAGTGCCCCCTTCTGGCAACAGGATATGACGTGTTTTATGTTTTGATGTACCCCTCCTAGCAGGTTGACCAGATCCTTCTCAAATTAGGGCAGAAAAGCCTTAAGACCTTGATGATGCTATATTGTGAAGCTTGTGAGTTTTTGTTGAATGGCATGTCCATGCGGTGGTGTTTAATTTTGATGTTCCGCCATGAAACAGGACGTTGCTGTAACTTGAGTGTACACTTACCGATCTGCCCAAAATTACACGTTTGATAAGAGTCCCGACATGAGGACTTCTACATTTCAGTATTGAGTTAGCACAACAGGCTGCAAGCATAACACTGACATATTATCACCTTATAAAGTTGATATGTCTGGCATGTTAAGAAACAGTTACCTGTTGACATATCCAACAGACACAGAGCAAAATTAGCATTATTTGGGGTTTAAGCCCCAGAGGGGCTGAAACCCTAATGTGCTTGTGCCAGTTAATTATTATTAGGGTTCAAAATGCAAAGCGGTAGAACCCTATTGAGTTTGTGCTGGTTTATTATTAGTGTCGGGACTCCACAGATGAATTAATTCATTTGGGTGATTGTTAACTGCATTATTTTTTGTCCCACAATCCTGAGAGCCTACTGGCAACAGGAAGCAAGCCATTTGTGGCAAACATCTGATCTGCATGAAATTTATATTATGAGGAGAGCGGGTCATCCTCTAATCGGAAGATCGGCGGTTCGATCCTCAGCTTCCCCCAACTGAACCCAAAATTGCTTCAGTATCTTGAGTTTGTGTGAATGATTAGTTCCTTTCTGATTAGCAGTTGGCACCTTGCATGGTAGCCTCTGCCATCAGTGTATGAGAGTGTCTGAATGTCACATGTAATGTGTAAAAGCACTTTGAGTGGTCAGAAGACTAGAAAGGTGCTATACAAGTACAGTCCATTTACCATTTACACTTGATGTACAGCAACATCTGTTGATGTGTTGATCAGGGTCGCCATGAGAGACGCATGACACTGTGCCAAACAGGAATTGGGAATAACTCAGCAATGTTTCAACCGATCAGCCTCAAACTCAAACTTCATATGGTTATTGAGGGACCACTCATGGTGAGGGCCCATTCAATGCTGCTAGCGGCTTTAATTAGGAGTTAAAGTGTTTGTTTTGATCTGCTCATTAGCTCTGTTTTTGGTCTCTAACAACTCCTGAGAAAAATATTTGACTCTTTAGCTGCTGAATGCTCCACTATGTTCACCAGCTAGTCGCTAACTTTGTTCGTCCGCTGTTTGGTGCTGAGCAGGCTGTGTTTTACTGAACAGCTGCCTGCTGCTGCTATCAATGTGGTAACAGATACTTTGTGGCTGTATTCTACTCATTTTATTACAGCATGTCATCTTCATTTTACATGCGTTTTTCCTGGACAGTGTAGTAGAAGAAGGAAAATCATAGTATTCCTTCTTCTGTTTCGCAGAATTGACATAAACAAAGTGTCACAAGTAGGGAACTTTAGGGAGAATGAGGGATTGGACCCAAAATGCCAACAACGGAGGCAGAGCAGTTCTGTGATTTATTAAACAAAAGTAAGTGAACCGCAGACTTACGGGTTTGATGAGGCAGACAAAGCATAAAATAGCATGGGGTAAACAAAAATCCAAAGCAGCAGACAAACACATCTAAAGTTCGAATCAAATTGGAAAGTCCAACAAAAGAAGTAAATCGAAAACACTAAAAACAGCTGGAAAGCTTAACATGTGGAAATGAAAGAATGAACTAGCAAGGAAACGGGGGAAACACACTGACTAAATACACACTGAGGGCAGTACAACTAGACGCAGGTGCTACTAATAAGGACCGGGCAGAAAATCTAAACTGGAGGGGAAAACAAACAAAGGCAGGAAGTAAAGCTACAAGACACATGAGGGAGAACTCTTACTAAAATAAAACAGGAAATAACTAAACACAAAAGGTTCAATTCAATAACAAATTAAATGAAAATGAAAATCCTCTCTTCTTCCTCTACTCTCACCTCTTTGGCTTCTGCCCTCTGACAGGCATATTAGGTAAGACCAGCCCTCCTGAGACTGGAAACCAATCAAAACTGACAAATGACAACCTGTGGCCGTGACATCAGTAAAGGCAATATGGAAGCCTTTAGATCACTTCTCTTTGGGTGAATTTCTGTTTTTACTTCCCACTCTTATCTTCTCTGCCACTTTCCCATGCTATTAAAGTCACTTTCATTCACAAATTGTGATGTCACCATATCTGACCAATGATCTTTCCCTGCATTCATTGAGCCAATCAGACTTTGGATCCCATCATACTTTCTCTCAGACCTATTACTGCGCGACCTACCACCTCCCCATCACCACCATGACCTTCAGGATGTTCTAGGAGCGTTTAGACTCCACAGTATCCTGGGCTATCTCTTGTTTGCCTATACTTAATGAAGATGCTTCTTATCAATTAGGTCTTATCGCCAAAGTGTTTCTTTATTTCTATCCCTCAATAAATATTGATGTACACATCCAAATGATCTCTTTTTATTGAAATATTTTCACAAGTGAATTTGACGATTCAGAGACAGGTGCAAAAAATTGTGAAAATGTTTGTAAAGTGTTTTTATGTTGCAGAATCTTACATCTGATTCAGTAAAATCTAAAAAGCAGATTCCATACAACAAGCTGGCCCAAAATAACATGTGAGTTATTCTATTCTGAGGATTTGAAGCACTCTTCTGATTGCGTAACAGGAGGTATATGTGGTACCAGGCCCGCTGGTATAGCAGCAAAACTAACTGTACATACTTTATATATATATATATATATCTTTCTGCCTCAATCTCGTTCATTTGCCATAATTATCACTGGTACTTGGCCTTATGAGGCGCTAAAGCAGGAAGACATGATGAGGATGTTCTCTTTTTTTTCCTTCGCTTCCCTGGTTTCTATGGCCTAATTTGGACAGTCCCGGGGGAGATCACTCTGTGCTGGCACACAGGAGAGACAGAGGGGGGGGGGGATAAGCAATAAACAAGCAGGGTAGAAGCAGAGTTGTGGGAGGGGGGATACCACAGAAGGACAGAAAGATGGATAGACAGTCGATACATAAAATAAAGAATATTGGTGGAAAGAGGGAGACTGTGTGTGTGTGTGTGTGTGTGTGTAAGTGTTGCAGGATACAGTGCCCTAGTTCTTGATTAAAGCATTTCATCTCAGCACATGAAGTACCATAGGAACCTTAGCGGGCCAAAGCAGCTTCTTACCTTTATCAAACAACAATTAGTCTGTCTGGGGTCCAGGGTGTGGCCAAGGATGGAGGATCATTAGACACAGACTGACAGAATGCTATTACAGCATACACCGTGTAAAGAAAGGAGGAGAAGGTGGAGGGTACAGTAATATTTCTTGACCCTTTATTAATTGATTTTTTTGGCATCACAACAAGCTGCAAGCACAACACTGACACAATCACCTTATAAAGTTGATTTGTCTGGCATGTTAGGAAACTGTGTCTGTTGGATATGTCAACAGGTAACTGAGCAAAATTAGCATTCATTTGGGGTTCAAGCCCCAGAGGGGCTGAAACCCTAATGTGTTTGTGCCAGTTTTTATTAGTTTGTATTATTATTAGGGTTCAAAACGCAAAGCGGTAGAACCCTATTGAGTTTGTGGAGGTTTATTATTAGTGTTGGGACTCCAGATGAATTCATTCATTTGGTTGATTGTTAACTGCATTATCTTTTCTCCCACAATCCTGAGAGTCATTGTACGCAGCATTGGCCAGTCTGACGTGTGACCCGGATGTCACCAGGTCAATAAAAAAAGGTCAGCAATGCTTTGTTCTGTTTTGTTTTTTTTCACTGTGGCGGACGGCCATGCTCACCAGCAGACACCCACCTGAACTCTCTTCCTGAGTTCACCCTGTAATCTGCTGGGAACAGAAACACACAGCAGAACCAAAGTCTCCTACCAAAGTGCTGCAAAGGCCTTTTAGAGCTCTGCAACAAAGTTTAGCGCAAACGGCTGCTACACACCTAGCATGCCAGTTATGTGTATACACATACACCTCTAACTTGACTCAAACACAACCACACACAAGCCAGAGTGTAACTTTAAAGCTCCCACTTCAGATGTTCCTTTGTTTCTGAACACGTGGGCTTGTGCACGCGAGATATACACAGGCAGAACAAAGAAACACACACACACACATTCCTTCTGGCACGTACCCAGACCTGCGCACACACACACACACCTGTTACAGTACAGACAGGCAAGGGACACCGAGATGGACAAGAAGGTTCTTTATTGAATGACAGCCTGATATAGTGGGTATGGAGAGAGGGATAGTCTGTAGGAGGGAGATCACTGGAGGCAGGGAGATCACCGGAGGCAAGCAGGGAGATCACTGGAGACCTAAGTTTGAACGAGGTCGGACACATACTGAGGTGAGTGCAGGTCTTATAGGACCACTTATAGGCCACTCCAAATTCTTAATTTTGTTCTTCTTCAGCCATTCAGAGACCCCACAACAACATCCAAAGAACTGCAGGCCTCACTTGCCTCAGTTAAGGTCAGTGTTCATGACAACGACCTCCAGAGGGGTTTTTGTCTTCACCGCCGGCCTCCAGTCCAACCTCCAGAGGGATCTGCCCTTGTTGCTGGCCTACTGAGTGGTTCTGCACTTCTGGTCACCCTACTGCTCCATCAACATCACCAGCATCCAGGCCATCGTCCGGACGTGCTCAGCCCATCTGTTCAGCCATCAGGCCATCTGCCTGAGGTCTTCTGCTCTGCATGTTTTAATTTGAAATACTCTCTTCCCCTCATCCCCTCATGTGTCTTGTAGTTCTACTTCTTGTCTTTGTTTGCTTTTCCCTCCAGTTTTGATTGTCTGTCCTGATTAGTAGCATCTGTGTCTAGTTATGTTTCACCTGTGTCTTGTTATCTCTCCTCACTAGAGTATTTAGTCCATGTGTCTTACGTTTTTCAGTTGTCAGGTCGTCTGCGTTTGAGCCTTAGTCCTATGTCTGTTCCCCAGTCCTGCATTTTTTCCAGTGCCTCTGTGTTTCTCCCCATGTTCCTGCGTTAGCCCATTGTTCTTGGATTCTTTTGTGGATTATTCTTTGTTGGACTTTTACCTGGACTTCTCAGCCGCCCTGTGTTATATTCCGTTTCTGTAAGTAAATAAAGTCATCTTTTGTTTATTTTACCAGTCCCTGTGTGTCTTGTCTGCTCTTGGGTCCACTTTCTGAACTAAACTTAACACATAACTTATTAAAGAGTTGTCCAATTATTGTCAATTTTGGTGGATATGTTCAGTCCATCTTTGGGAATAGACATGCCAAAGCATTTTGAGTCTGACCCATAGGGGGTGGCACAAATGCCAAAGAACTGTACCTCAAAATCCAGTGGACAGAATTTCACCAAACTTGGCATGCATGCTCTAGGGGCAAGTATTAACTGAAATCTAAAGTGCTATTTTGATTGGTGCATGTGGGCCACATATTTGCTCATAACTCAAGATGTCGTTGAGCAATCCTTAATAATTAATTATTTCATCATAGACCTACTGCGCCATCTCCTGAACATACACACAGAGTTTCATTCAAATCCGACAATAATTGAAATGCTGCAGGCTTTGTGATGATGGAACAAGTGTGTAATCTCCTGTGTTTTACTCCTTCTTTCAGAGACTTGAAAATTCTCACACAAGTCAAGCTTAATGTGCTCTAAAAAAAGCTTCTTGGATCAATAAAGTCTGCCATGATAGATATTTTGCAAATTTTCACAATGTGAAAAACAGTAAAATAAACAGAACTTTTTGAATTTAGACTCTGACACCAAATTTTGCATATAGCATTGCAAGACTGAGATACACTTTTCTATTATAAATGAGCGCTCGAAATAATTTTAACTGATTGACCTGCTTCTGTCTTCTTTCAAAAAGGTTTGAACCCACTCATTGCCGCCTGCAATTATATTTATTATTAATAGGGTTCAAACTGCAAAACAGTAGAACCCTATTGAGTTTGTGCTGGTTTATTATTAGGGCCCAAGCAGCAACAACAGCAAGGACCCTATTGAAACAGAAGGAATTGTTCTTTTTCTGTGTTTTTCTTTTCCCCCCAAATGAATTGCATTTTTGAGGGCCTAAAGGTGCTGGGAAAACTCATGAAATTTTGCTCACTTGTCAGAACTGGTGAAAAATTATGTGTTTTGTGGGTCTTGCGCATGGGTGTGGCAAAATGGCTCGATAGCGCCCCCTAACATTTTTTTAAAAAGTAGCCCCCGCCACATGTTTCACCTAGATGTACGAAATTTTGGTGGTAGCTTTATCAGCCAAAAGCCTCTTGGAGTCATACCCTAAACGCAACAGGAAGTCAGCCATTTTGAATTGACTGTGCACTTTTAGGCCATTTACAGGCTTCGTACTTTAATGAACTTCAAATTTTTGCAGTGCAATCTAAAGACATGGCAATTAAAAGCTATGCTAAGTGTGAGTTTTGTTGAAGGGCGTGTCTGTGGCATAACGTCAAATTTCCATGTTTTGCCATGACATAGGAAGTTGTTGTAACTTCAGTGTACATGGTCAAATCTGCTCCAAACTTCACGTTTGATAAGCCCTGAAGACATCTACATGCCAATATTCAGTCATAGTCATAGCGCCACCTATTGGCAACAGGAAGTTACTTTACCTATACTCTTAGAAACTACTCCTAGCAGATTAACCAGATCCACCTCAAATTTGTTCAGCAAAGTTCACCATGAAATAGGAAGTTGTAGTCCCGACCTAAGGACATCTACATGCCAATTAGGAGTTGTAGACATTCTGTCACCTACTGGCAACAGAAAGTAAGCCTTGCATGACAATCATCATTTGATTTATATGAAAATTTCACATTGTGGTGTACACTTGATATACTGTTTTCTAGTGCCACAGAGTGGACACAGGAAGTGACATTTAACTCTTTCGTGCAGCGTCGTGCATGAGAAAATTCAGAGCCGAGTTGTCAGACCTACGGCAGCGACACCACCCCGACACGTGGTCAGATGCGAGGGCCCATTCATCGCTGCTTGCAGCTTTAATTAGGGCCTGAGCACAGAAAATCAGTGATGAAGGCCCTATAGAAATTCAAATAATTATTATTAGGGCCCGAGCAGTGACCGCTGCTGTTGTATTTGTAAGGATTATTATTAGGGCCCAAGCACCAAGAAACGGTGACGAGAACCTATTGAAATTAAAATTATTATTATTATTATTGTTATTGTTTTGCCGTCTTTCATCGCAAAAATGGGGTGCTAGGGCTACTCAAAAACTCATGAAAATTGGCTCACATGTCATTCTTGACGATAATATATCTGATATGGGTCTTGGGATTGCCAAATTGGCTCGATAGTGCCCCCTAACAATTTTCAAAATAAATTCCCCGCCATTAATGTTGACCTAGATGTACCAAATTTGGGAGGCACATGTATCATGTTCAGACTTTTAAAAAAGCCTCTTGGAGCCATACCCTTAATCCAACAGGAAGTCAGTCATTTTGAATTTACAGACTTTGTATTTTAACAAACTCCTCCTAGAGAACTGATCTACTTCAAAGTTTGAGTATAAGTTCATCGGCGTGTCTGTGACACAGTGTCGAATTTCCATGTTTCGATGTTTTTGAACTGTGCTACCTCGGCTCTACAGCGTCAGATCTTTTCCAAATTTCACACGCCCCGACATGCAGGAAGGGGCGAGTGCCCGCTCATTGGTGCTTGCAGCTTTAATTGTTATTATTTGTCGTCCTATGCCACGGCTCAAATTGCTGTGAGGTGGAATGAGCTAGAAACACGAAACTTGGCCCAGTAACTGGAAATTATATGCAAATGCTTCCACAGAAATGTGCCCAATTGGCCACATGATGGTGCTGTAATTAAGGCCCAAAAATGCTATTTTGGAAAGGCCATGCCCCTCACACCGTAAGTCCAATTGACTTGAAATTTCTCACTCAAGTCCAGCTCAATGTACTCTACAACAAAGCCTTGTGGACCATTAAAGTCCGCCATGATGGAATTTTTGCTAATTTGCATAAAATGAAAAACAGTAAATTGATATCTACTTTTTGAATTTTGACTCTATCAACACCAAATTTTGGATATAGCATTGCAGGACTGAGATACATATTTCTATTATAAATTAGCAAGATCGGTCGAAAAACATGTCTGGCATCAACCAAAAATTCTTATAGCTAAAGCATTTTGAGCCTGACCTATAGGGGGTGCCACAAATGCCAAAAAAAAACTGTACCCCAAAACCTGGTGGACAGAATTCCATCAGATTTAGTGTGCATGCTCTGGGGGCAAGTATTAGCCAAAATCTGAATTTTCATATTGATTTGTGCACATGGGCGCATTGATGGGCATGGCCTATCACATATTTGCTCATAACCCAAGATGTCGAGCAATCCTGATTAAACTCACAGGGGACATCCAAAAAATGTGAGTGGCATTACACAAGTTGGACTATAAATCAGAAATTGTTTGTCCAATCATCACAAAACTTACAAAACTTAACTAACAACCAGTATATGTCCACATAAGTACCCAAAACATACCCAGAAAGTTTCCTTCAAAGCGTCTGCTAGGGGGCACTACAAATGCAGAAAAAATGTGCAATGCATAACACGAATCAGACTATGAATCAGAAATTGTTTGTTTTCTTCATTCTATTTGTGAAAATGCCAAAAGGGATAGTCCAGATCAAAAGCTTTAAACTTCTAACGGTCTGTGTTGTCTTGAACCCCAGAATTGCCGCTTGCGGCTATATTTTAGAGTTGTGTTTGTGTCCATCTGATGAATATAGGGCTAATATACACGTCTCTACCAACTCCTGAGGAATATATGGGGGATCCGATTAGTGGATGACCCACTCTACCACTAAGCGACAGCCGCCAATAGTGTACAATCAGTTTATCAGAGAAGTTGCGGGCTTTAAAACCAACACAACTGAAAGATGCTAAAAAGCATCTGTAGTGGTGAGTAGGGTGATGATTCTCTGTGGGTTCATCAGTACAAGCGACACCTTTCTCACCACATGTGATAATTTTTTCCATTGTTACAGTGATATAAAATTATTGATAAGTGGAGCGTAAAGTTATAATCCCGAAGATCTTTATAAAATCAAACCCTGGTACTTTTTATGGTCGGCGCTTTTCATCAATAACCATTCAATGTATTTACATTCTGGAATTACCTATATAATTGTTAACATTGTTAATGCAGAGTCCACCATTCCTATGCTGGATTGAAATTGCCTTCACATGCATGAGGGATTGACAGGAAATGATGCAGCATATATGTTCCAGTGTTACTGTTTGTAATTTGATCTCATTGATATCAGCCTCATTGTTTACTGTTCACTCTCCTACAGTTGTATCAGAGCTGCATGAAGTTACTGTTAAACCAACATTTCCTGCTGCTGCTGCTTCACATAAAAAATGTTCAACTGGCAAAACACAAGGTGGTGTGGTCACAGGAAATGCAATGTATTTGTCATGAATGTTAACTATAACTGCAAACTTTCATCAGAAATGTATCTACAATGCAAGACAACGGTCATTTTTGGCATTTTTTGTCAGTGCATCAGCTTTAAATATTGCAGTAATGGAGTAATGGAAGAGTCAGTAGCAGCCACAGTGAGCTGTTAGATGAAGAGCTGCACACCTCCAACTCCTCAGCAAGGTGACTTTACTGTGTCCCGCAGTGTGGAAAACTACTTACAGCATGCAACATGAAATCAGATGGAGGTTGCAATTATTTTTGACTGACTTGTTTGTTTGTTTGTTTTCGTTGGCTGCACTGGAAACAAATACACCAGTAGCTCTTCTGTTGCATTTGCTTGCTTGCTACACACTTGCTTGTAACCATGGGTGTTGCCAAATAAACCACGACTGAAATCTGTAGAATTCTACTACTCAGTGTGTTCAATTAGCTGCTTTAAAGCTACAGCAGAAGACCTGCATGGCTCTGAACTTGGTTTGAAAATAATCTGAACCTTGAATACCAAGAAATAACGTAATGTGAGGTTAGGATACTGTACATGCTTCACTTTGTTTGTCTTTGATGTTGTCACAGTCTGTCATGTTCTCTCCAACCACTCCCCTTCACTCTGCACTCCCTCAGCTGCATATTGATTCCCAGCACCTGTCACCCATCACACACCTGAACTTAATCAGCCACTCTACTCCTCCATAAATTCCCACACCTCACCTCAGTCTGGGTCCGGTCTCCTTCATATGAAGGACAGAGCGACGCTACCTACCTTCGAACACTCCACGGACTCACCCACGACGTTACGTCAAGGCTACCGCCACTTTGAACCCCGATCACCGAATCCCGACTCCAGTAATCTCTGGTCTCCTGAGTGTGTCGCTCCAACCCCGGCTCCCGTCTGTCTTCAGTCTCCTGTGTGTGTCGCTCCAGTTCCCAAACCCTTCGACCATCAGCGAATCAAGGGACAGTACATTTCCATTCCATATTACCTCTTTGTTATAATAAACTCTCTCTCAGTCTCCTCACCGTTGTCTCCGGTTGTTCTGTCCGTAACAGATGTTTTATACCAAGGGTTTTCAAAGTGATAAAAGAAGCATAAGCTCTAAAGTTGATGAGACCAGATTTTGCTGAATGAGATCTTTTTTTCTGCTGTTTAGAAGACATTGGTTTATCTTTGCCCTTAAAAGATAATTTAATTAATTTATTCTTTTTGTAGTTTTGGCCATCATTTCTATCAGCAATAATAACATTGTACTCACCGAGTTAATTGCTGAGATGTGGGCACATGGTGACATTGCTAAAAAGAAATTCAGCGGGGCAAGAAACACGAGCAGTCAGACAATCAGACAGGTTGAAAACAAGCCAACAGTTTGTCTAGAATATCTAAAAACACTGGAGGTAAAACTGAATGAGCACACCTGAAATGTCAGCAATAATCCTTTATCCAACAGGAAAGCTCTGTACATACAAGTACAATAAGCACAGCAGATCAGAGTGGAAGCAGGAAGTGGGTGTGTAAACTGTGATGGATGTTTACAACAGACAGTTTGGATAATATTTTTAATGTTTGCCTGAATTTTCTCTTCCAAATAGGTTTGGTTAACCTGGGGGGGTTGGTTTACAACCTGTATGATTGCCTGACTGCTTTTTTAGCTATGCCACACTCCCAGATCTCAGCAATTAACTCAATGAATATAATGTAAAGGATGGGTGACCAACAGTATGAAAATAAGTTGTTTTTTTTTTTTGTTGTTTTTTTTTTTTTAAGAATTATCCTGTAGCTTTTGTTTTGTCACTTCCTGTGTAGAGAAGATTTCCTTTCAGTTCATTCCAGACACCACAGTTGGAACACTCTTCTCTGGTGAAGCTCTTTTTCTTCAAGAACAACCTAGCAGCTAAAAAATGTTTTTGCTGACCTCCAGTGGTTGAACTTCTCACCTTGCTGCAGTGATGTCGAAGTGGTTACAGGTACAAAAGAACACCCAGCCAGAGGTGCAACAGATCTGAAACTTTCAAACAGAAAGGGCAGTAAAACAGCCTGCTTTTAATGTTCTATTTAAGCTGTAAAGGGAGGTATATTTTTGCAATACATCCTTGCCTATTTGGGTTGTAAAAGAGCAGACAGTGACACTATATTTCCAGAGGTGAGGAATGTGTCACTTTACATCTGGCATGTCATCCTCAGCTTCCCGAAGAGCAAACAACAAAACTACTTTGCAATTGAGTAACCTGATAATTGATTGTGGTTATTTGTGGTCATTCAACCACAATAAAGACCTGTCAATGGCAACATTCCAGAGCATCCAAAGCAATTTCTAAGTGGTTTTATATGGAGATTGCATTATTTGTCCAGCCAAGCCAATGGCATTATTTATTCAATAAAATAACTACTGACAACTGCTTTAAGCAAACCTAAAAAAACAAAAACATTTTCATTCAAAGTTTCTGAATGATGCATCATGATGCGCAAACACTTACTACTAACCTGACAAGAGAGCTTGGCCTTAACAACTTAGTTGAAAACTTGTGAGAAAACTGTGAAAGACATTTCACAGTCTACTGAAATCAAATGAAGAACTATATTCCTGCATGGCCATATACCCTATTCTGTTTGATACAAATCACTTAGGATATTTTACAAATACTGTCACATAGGAAAACATGAAAACATAAATAATGTGAATTAAATAGTCGGCAAAAAACTTGCTCATGCATTCCAAACTGCAGAGATGGGGTAATATGTTGCTGTAATGACATTACTTTGCCCTGTAATGCAGTAATATAATGCATTACATTTAATTTACACTAATTACAATACAGTTAGTGGCCTAATAAAAATGACATTTCTTGCAGTACACAGAATGTAATCAGATAGGTTCCATAATCTTACAATGTTTTTGTGATGTGTAAAATTCAATAGAATTGTGCTATGATGCATTTAATTAAAATGTATGTTTTAATATCTACGAAAGATTGTTTGTACAGAAGAGCAATAGGTTGAGACAGTACAAAATAGTAAAGGAATTGTCATTGTTTTAAATTGACACCACACACAGCTGTCTTTACCTGACATATCTAAGGGTGTGATGCTTAAACGATAAGTTTAGGATGGAGTATCACCTTAAGACAAGCAAAGACAAATCCTTGATTCAGAGCAAAGCGGCAGTGTTGTGGATATTTTTTGGCCTTGGGGTGACAGCTCGAGGATGAGAACTCAGTGCAGAGTCAAACCAGTTATCACTGTGGGATCTGGTGAAGAAGTCTGCATGAAGTCACACAGGATCTGCTCACACAGACACACTGTGCAATTAAGAAAGTAATAAACTCATAATACATTCAATATGTTGTCTGCCAACACGTAACATTCACGAGGTTACAGTGATATTAGATCACTGTTAAGTGCCAAGTTAGATGTTATTTTTCAATGCTTAGAATTGGAATGATTATGAAGCTGTTAGTATAGAAACTCTGTAATTAATGTCTATGGTGGGTCAGTAATTTGTGTAGGCATAGGGTGATTTTCTCAGCACCATGTCTTTGTATTCCATCATACTGGTGCAAACTCAGTTGTAATGACACTTTCCAGGGAGCAGATAGATAAAACTTGAGAATCAAGACTGATTAACTGTCAGCACAGACCTGAGAATATATGTATAAAACTCTGCTGAAGTGGTGTTCACACATTATTACTTTAATTTTGTGAAACTGTGTCCACCTACAGTATATGAACTTAATGCTCTAAGGCACAAATGGATATCGACACAGACCTTCATCGGGTTTGTACTGTGTAAGTGCCAGGAGGGAAAAACATACTGTACTGTTCTTACAGTCGGGCTAGAAATGTAAAGTTTGTTCTTTGATGGCAATTTGACCAGAGGGTGGTGCTAGAGCTTATGGACTGTAAGAAAAACAAAGAGGTTCATCCTCCTGGGGAGTATGAATGTGTTGGTGGATTTCATGGTAGTCTGTCCATTCCCTCTTCTGTGGGTATTTTGATCCGATGGTGGCAGCAAGTCAAAGGTCAGGGGGGGTCACCAAAAACATTAAGAATTTTCCCCTTGAGATGGATATTCACTGCAAACTGGCCAGTAGTTGGATGTTTTAAATTGTTCCTTTAGGCACATTATGCATTCAGTATTTTACCTCCACCAAGAAGATTGTCTGTTTAATTGTTGTTGCTGTTTTTAATTAGCAGGACCTTTTCAAACATTTGTAAACCAATTTAAATGAGATTTGGTGGAAAGTTAGACCCAAGGAACATGTAATTTGTTTTTTATGCTAAAGCTGCAATAGTCAATATTTTTTAACAATTTAACAATGGCTCAAATGACTATGTGTAATGTGAAAATGGGGATCGCTCATAGTTATAACCTGATTACTTGATTCTGCAGCTCCCCACAGCTCTACAGAGTGCTTTGTTTAATCCATATAACTATATACAGCGCATTGTGTTTCGCACGGATGATTATTACTGTCGCATAACGTGCTTACGCTGTGTGTGTGTGTAATCAGAAACGGTTGTCATTTGGTATAAGAAAGCAAGTAAATAATGTAGGCTATGTTAATTAGACCCCATTACAACTAGGTTGACTTTCTAAATAACAATGAGGACTTTCAGTCAGGGTTTAGAGTGCATCATAGCACAGAGACAGCACTGGTAAAAATTACAAATTACCTTTTAACTGCATCAGACAATGGACTTGTCCCTGTACTTGTCTTGTTAGATCTTAGTGCTGCGTTCGACACCATTGACCATCACATCCTATTACAGAGACTGGAACGTGTAATTGGCATTAAAGGAACCGCACTAAACTGGTTTAAATCCTATCTATCAGATCGATCTCAGTTTGTACATGTTAACGGTGAGTCCGCCGTGCACGCCAAAGTTAGTCACGGAGTTCCACAAGGTTCTGTGCTTGGACCAATTCTATTCACCTTATATATGCTTCCTCTAGGCAGTATTATTAGGAAGCACTCCATAAACTTTCATTGCTATGCAGATGATACCCAATTATATCTATTGATCAAGCCAGATGAAACTAACCAGTTAACTAAACTTCAAGCATGCCTTAAGGACATAAAGACCTGGATGACCTGTAACTTTCTGATGTTAAACTCAGACAAAACTGAAGTTATTGTACTTGGTCCCAAACACCTCTGAGACACATTATCTATCTAAAGATATAGTTACCCTAGATGGCATTGTCTTGGCCTCCAGCAGCACCGTAAGGAACCTCGGAGTTATCTTTGATCAGGATTTATCCTTTAACTCCCACATGAAACAAACTTCAAGGACCTGTCTTAAAATGATGCCGAAAAAGTAGTCCATGCATTTATTACTTCTAGGCTGGACTACTGCAATTCCTTATTATCCAGCTGCCCGAATAAGTCCCTTAAGACTCTCTATCCAGAATGCTGCGGCATGTGTACTGACAAAAACTAGGAAAAGAGATCATATCTCTCCAATATTAGCTTCTCTGCACTGGCTCCCTGTAAAATCCAGAATAGAATTTAAAATCCTTCTCCTCACCTACAAAGCTCGACAACTGCTACTACAGTTGTTATTGGCTCTGTTTCTGATGCTGACATTATTTTTCCTATAGCTGTCATTCCTTTTATTACTAATTTATTAATATTAACACTACAATTACTATTCTATTAAAAAAAATCTATGTGGTCTTGGCATTATGTAGAATTTACGTGGCAGATAATATGGCCGGAGTCCCACAGCTAACAGTTCAATATCCGGGCTACAGATACTCTGCTTGATAGTAACATGACCAGGGTTACACCATCTGTTGTTGACCAGAACAGCAAGCCTGTCGCCTCTCCGCTTATCGCTCCCGGTGTGATCCCTGTCAGCCCAAACAGTTTGAAAGCCGTTGATGGAAACGTTATGATCCAGGATATCCTGGTGTAGCCATGTCTCTGAGAAGCACATCAAAATACACTCACGGAACTCCGTCTGATGCCGGGCTAACGCCATTAGCTCGTCCATTTTATTCGGCAGTGATCTTACGTTGCCCATGACGAGATAAGGTAGACATGGATTAAATCTCTTGTTCTTACGTCTCTTTTGTCTGGACCCCTCTCTCTTCCGTCGCCACTTCGTTCCACCTCTGCATCCTCAGTGTGTCCTCCTCCAGATCTCAGTGGGGACATCGGTTGTCCTGGGTGCCATGCCGCTCGGCTTCAGCGCGATCAGCTGTTCCCTGGTGTAAACAATGTGGCCAAACAGCTGATCTGCAGCGGTGCCCTGACAGAGTAGCAGGAGAAGAAGTTCTACAGTGAAAAAAATGACCAAAACACTTTCTACTCTCATTTTCGTAAAGAGCGTAGTTTAAATTATACTTACACACAAGTTACTCAAGTTTTGAAGAAAAAGGAAAGCTAAAAGTTGGAAAAGGTAAGACGACGAGACGGAGCTACAGCAACAGGCAGCATGCACGTTGGTGCATGCGCACAATACGTTTTATGCCAGAGTTTAGGTGTATTTTAAATTAAATCATTAAATAATTAATTTAAATTAATTAAAGTGTTCAAATCTTAGTTAAAAAATTTGGGAAATTGCCATTGAAAGTAATTCAGCGTTAAAGTGACCTTTGTCAATTGTTGATGTTTACAAATATTTTAGGTTATTTTTATAGATTCTAAAAGACTCAAGTTTTTTGTTTCAGGGGGATCTAAGTTGTATTATTTGGGTATTTTACTTTTTGATTAATTTCAACTTACTAAGGCAATATATCATTTGTAAATTCAAACAAAGGCACAAATAAACTATTCGTCTTTTATAACATTGTCTGGGGTCTGTTATTTTAAAGAGAATATAGTTGTAAGTGAATGGATTTGTTGGGTCTCTGTAAATAATAAAGAGTACGGTCTAGACCTGCTCTATAGGAAAAGTGCAATGAGATAACTTCTGTTATGAATTGGTGCTATATAAATAAAATTGAATAGGCTTGAATTTAAGTATTTCTTTTTGTTAGCAGGTTGTAATAATTTCAGTTTTATTAGATAAACCTTTGTGGTAGCTACCTTGACTAACAAACCCAATAGCTCCCATCATTCTAGTCTAAACTCAGTCCCCAGCATCTTAGACACAGCGTAGGGTGGGGTGAAGAACTGAACTCATGTTTCCTCTGATTGATTACATTTGATGGATGCAGTACTTGCACAGTTTGTACTTTATTTTTGTAACTTTAAGATATGTGTTTTGTTCTAATGCAATTATAGTGCATGGGATGTGGCACTCGGACATTGCCTATGTCAACTCCCACCCTTGGATCCATGATCCAATAGATTTGAAATCCTGTTCAATGAACTATCCAATGGCAATTGTACACCTGTTCTAGGTTGACTATATATGTTTGCCTTATGTCTTTGTCCATTTTGACTCTGATGAAGACACAGTAGTGTTGAATCATTGGTCTGTTTACACTATTAAAGGCTGTAAATCAGTCAATGTGCTCCAGTCCTTTGGTCCCTTGGAAGTTAGTTTAGTTAGTAAGTTGTCCTTGTTCTGAGAAGCACCTGATTCAGCTGCATACTGCTGGAAGATACACAGAGAACTCCTTTTTGTTGTAATGTATGATCAATTCAAACCCACAGATGCAGAACACACTAGAAGTATTTTGCCAGTAAATCACTTTATTTAAAAGGTCAGCGGAATAGTGGAAAGGGGTGTAGTTCTTGTGGAGTGAAGCAATCAGCGTCGCCCTTGGTAACTCAGGGGAGGTAGTGATGGTTCAGGTGTAGAGACTGAAGCAGCGGCCACCTGTTTGGCCCGGGTAGAGGTTGCGTGGATCTGGACCGGTAGACTGGTTCTGTGAGGCGAGGAGCTGGTGGTGTAGTGTGGACCTGGGTGGACCACGAGGTGGAGTTGGAGGTGGAGTGTGGAGACTGACCGTCAATGGAACCAAGAGCAAGGAGCAGGTCAGATCCCAAGAGTCTGGCTCCGTGGTGGAGACAGGCAAGGGTGAGTGGCTGGAGAGGCAGGTAGGCAGGCTGACAGGAATCCAGACAGAGGCAGAGAAACTGCGATCACCGGCACAGGATAATCCTGCGGCAGAGCAAAACAGGATCACAAACAAGGTAACCAAACACATTTAGCAATGGTACTTGTAAGTTTTAGGAGCCTTGATGTAGTGGTCTTACAAGTGGACGATCTGGCGTTGGTGTTGTGGGAAAAGCCTGGTATTTGAGCTGTGGAGACTGATGGATGATTGGAGACAGGTGTGCCTGTGATCAGCAGCAGGCGGGAAACCATGGAGCCAGACCAGGAGACACATACACACACACACATCCAAAGACAAGTTGGGGACATACAAGACACACCAGGAAAAGAGAATACAACAGGATACGGTGGCTGACTACCACACTTTTCATCATTTAAACTTTGACAGCCCTCTGATTGTACCACACCTCTCACCCTGTGTCAGCTGTGCTCCAGCCCCATGCAACTCTCTTAGGGATAAGCGGTTATAGATAATGGATAGTGTTCTTGTTTATATTACATTTTATTATGGCTTTACGTGGAGTGTGTCTGTTTGCATTGGTTACTCATCTGACCTCAGGTACTGATACTTATTCCATCCTCCTGACTAGTTTCAATCCATGCTGGTATAGATTCACAAAGTGTATTAATAATGGATTTTTATAGAGTAGCCATGCTCATCGTGCTTTTGGAAATTATTATTCTCCCTGATTATCAGCTGAACAAAATACTCTCCATTCATTAATCGTAGCCTGCTTTTGGGGCCTTGAGTGCCAAACTACAGGGACTCTTCACTGAGCATGGAACATTTCAGAAAGGATGCTATGCATAATTAACCAAAAACAAGTTCATGAAAAAAAATAACACATCCACTAATTCGCCATGCTTCCCCTCTGTCTTTACTACCATGTCGGACTGTTAAATTATTCATTGCATTCCATTCAACTAGTCCTCCCTTGATAGCCATCATGTCAATCTTTAGTGAAGGCCTGCCGGTTGTATTGGGTTGCTGAAGCCAAGTGCTCTCACCGGTTCATCTGGAGTGTCAAGAGAAAGGTTTACACTGTGTGTGAGTATGCATATGTGTGCATTATGATGGCATATCACTGCCAAAATCTGCAAGCGCAAATGAGATCTGCAACTCAAACAGCCGCACATGCATATTATTTTTGCCAGTGCTTTCACAGCACTCGCAGTCAGAATATCTCTGCTCAAGCACTATTGTAGCCTGCGAGGAGAAAACCATGCTTTGAGCGCGCAGAATCCAGAGGAGGGTGTAACTGTTATCCCTGAGCGCACAACTACTGTCATTGCTCTCCTGCTCGCAAAACTTTCATGACGATAAAACGACTGTAAGACGCTAATGTAACGCTAGGGCAATTGACTTTTCTAAAAAGGAATTAATATATTTTATTGTACATAATACCTCAATAATTGTACACCACCTTAACGTGGTGGAGGGGTTTGAGTACCCGAACGATCCTGGGAGCTATGTTGTCTGGGGCTTTATGCCCCTGGTAGGGTCACCCATGGCAAACAGGTCCAGGGTGACGGGTCAGACCAAGAGCGGTTCAGAAGACCCTAATGGATTGTTTAAAATCAAGGCCAGTTACGTCGCCCGGATTGGCGCTACCGGGGCCCCACCCTGGAGCCAGGCCTGGGGTGGGTGCCCGACGGCGAGCGCCTGGTGGCCGGGCCTTTCCCCACGGGGCCCGGCTGGGTACAGCCCGAAGGAGCGACGTGGGGCCGTCCTCCCGTGGACCCACCACCCGCAGGAGGATCCATAAGGGGCCGGTGCAGAGAGATCTGGGCGGCAGTCGAAGGCAGGGGCTTCGGCGACCAGATCTCCGGACACAGAAACTGGCTCTAGGGACATGGAATGTCACTGCTGGGGGAAGGAGCCTGAGCTTGTGCGGGAGGTTGAGCGTTACCGGCTAGATATAGTCGGCCTCGCCTCACGCACAGCCTGGGCTCTGGAACCCGCCTCCTCGAGAGGGGCTGGACGCCCATTTCTCTGGCGTTGCCGGCGGGAGAGGCGGCGGGCTGGTGTGGGCCTGCTCATAGCCCCACAGCTCAGCCGTCACGTGTTGGGGTTTACCCCAGTGAGCAGAGGGTCGCGTCCCTCCGCCTCGGGTGGGGACAGGTCTCTCACTGTTGTGGCGGCTCACGGGCCGAACAGCAGTGCAGAGTACCAGGCCTTCTTGGGGTCCCTGGGAGGGTACTAGACAGTGCACCGCCTGGGACTCCGCTGTTCTACTGGGGACTTCAACGCCCACGGGCAACGACAGTGACACCTGGAGAGGGGTAATCGGAAGGAACGGCCCCTGATCTGAACCCGAGCGGTGTTCAGTTGTTGGACTTCTGTGCTAGTTACAGTTTGTCCATAACTAACACCATGTTCAAGCACAAGGGTGCCCATCAGTGCACGTGGCACCAGGACACCCTGGGCGGAGGTCGATGATCGACTTTGTTATCGTATCATCTGACCTCCGCCGCGGTCTTGGACACTCGGGTGAAGAGAGGCGGAGCTGTCAACCGATCACCACCTGGTGGTGAGTTGGATCCGCTGGCGGGGAGGAAGCCGGACAGACTTGGCAGGCCCAAGCGTATCGTGAGGGTCTGCTGGGAACGCCTGGCGGAGCCCTCTGTCAGCAGGGTCTACAACTCACACCTCCGGGAGAGCTTCTCCCAGATCCCGGGAGGTTGGGGACATTGAGTCCGAGTGGACCATGTTTTCTGCCTCCATTGTCGATGCGCGGCTCGTAGCTGTGGTCGCAAGGTTTCTGGTGCCTGTCGCGCGGCAATCCCGAACCCGGTGGTGGACGCCGGAAGTAAGGGATGCCGTCAGGCTGAAGAAGGAGTCCCATCGGGCCTTGTTGGCTCGTGGGAGTCCCGAGGCAGCTGACAGGTACCGGCAGGCTAAGCGTGCTGCAGCCCGTGCGGTCACAGAGGCAAAAACTCAGGACTGGGAGAGGTTCGGAGAGGCCATGGAGGAGGACTATCGGTCGGCCTCAAAGAAATTCTGGCAAACCGTCCGACGGCTCAGGAGGGGGAAGCAGTGCTTCACCAACACCTTGTACGGTGCGGGTGGAGAGCTGTTGACCTCGACTGGGGATGTTGTCGGACGGTGGAAGGAATACTTTGAGGATCTCCTCAATCCCGCTGTCACGCCTTCCAAGAGGAAGCGGAGGCTGAGGACCGAGGCGGACTCATCCATCACCCTGGCCAAGTCACTGAGGTTGTTGGCAAGCTCCTTGGTGGCAAGGCTTCGGGGTGGATGAGATCCGTCCTGAGTATCTTAAGTCTCTGGATGTTGTGGGACTGTCTTGGCTGACACGCCTCTGCAACATCGCGTGGCGGTCTGGGACAGTGCCTCTGGACTGGCAGACCGGGTGGTGGTCCCTCTGTATAAGAAGGGGACCGGAGGGTGTGTTCCAATCACAGAGGGATCACACTTCTCAGCCTCCCGGTAAGGTCTATTCCAGGGTACTGGAGAGGAGAATTCGTCCGATAGTCGAACCTCGGATTCAGGAGGAGCAGAGTGGTTTTCGTCCCGGTCGTGGAACACTGGACCAGCTCTATACTCCATCGGGTGCTCGAGGGTTCATGGAGTTTGCCCAACCAGTCCACATGTGCTTTGTGGATCTGGAGAAGGCATTCGACCGTGTGCCCCGGGCGCTTTGTGGGGAGTGCTCTGGGAGTATGGGGTCCGGGGCCCTTTGCTAAGGGCTGTCCGTCCCTGTATAACCGGAGCAGGAGCTGTGTTCGCATTGCCGGCAGTAAGTCAGACCTGTTCCCGGTGCATGTTGGACTCCGCCAGGGCTGCCCTTTGTCACCGGTTCTGTTCATAATTTATATGGACAGAATTTCTAGGCGCAGTCAGGGGCGGAGGGTGTCCGGTTTGGGAACCACAGGATCTCATCTCTGCTGTTTGCAGATGATGTCGTTCTGATGGCTTCTTCAAACCGGGACCTGCAGCATGCACTGGGACGGTTTGCAGCCGAGTGTGAAGCAGCTGGGATGAGAATCAGCTCTTCCAAATCTGAGGCCATGGTTCTTGACCGAAAAAGGTGGCTTGCCCTCTTCGGTGGGCGGGAGTCCTTGCCTCAAGTGGAGGAGTTCAAGTATCTCGGGTCTTGTTCACGAGTGAGGGACGGATGGAGCGTGAGATTGACAGGCGGATCGGTGCAGCGCCTGCAGTGATGCGGGCGCTGTATCGGACCGTTGTGGTAAAGAAGGAGCTGAGTCGAAAGACAAAGCTCTCGATTTACGGTCAATCTACGCTCCTGCCCTCACCTATGGTCATGAGCTTTGGGTAGTGACCGAAAGGACAAGATCGCGGATACAAGCGGCCGAAATGGGCTTCCTCCGCCGAGTGGCTGGGCGCTCCCTTAGAGATAGGGTGAGGAGCTCAGTCACACGGGGAGCTCGAGTAGAGCCGCTGCTCCTCCACGCCGAGAGGAGCCAGCTGAGGTGGCTAGGGCATCTGATCCGGATGCCTCCTGGACGCCTCCCTCGGGAGGTGTTCTGGGCATGTCCCACCGGGAGGCGGCCCCGGGGAAGACCCAGGACACGCTGGAGGGACTATGTCTCTCGGCTGGCCTGGGAACGCCTCGGGATCCCCCCGGAGGAGCTGGAGGAAGTGTCTGGGGCGAAGGAAGTCTGGGAGTCCCTGCTTAGACTGCTGCCCCCGCGACCCGGCCCCGGATAAGCGGAAGAAGATGGATGGATGGATGGATGGATTATTGTACATCAACTCTCAAAATGGTGGTTTAGCCTACTGTTTTAAAGGGCTGGCAAAGATGAGGCGTTTCCGTCGTGGTGTGCAGGATTGAATCCGCTGTGCAGAGAAAGGTGCCGGCGTGTCTGCCTGTGGCTCAGACTCAGACTTTAGGTGACTCCATGAAGTAGTTGGTCACCGAGCTGATGAGGTCTCTTGGCCGGTCTGGCAGTCTTGTTTCAGGGCAGACGGCAAAGGTACAGGCCAAATCGCTGCTGGCACAGTTCTCTGGGAGATGCAGGATTCAGAGTATCTTTTGTTGGGAATCCACATTTGAATTCATTCATTTGGATGATTGTTAACTGAACTTAATAAGACGGTGTAGTCCCTCATTTGTCCAGGAGTGTTCCATCGTAGAAAAGGTTTCAGTCAAATGCATGGAGCGCCGTGCATTTGCATCTAAAAGCTACAAACCACACATTTGAAGACAGTGAGGTGAAGATTCTAAGTAGAGAGAAGAGTTGGTTTGAAAGAGGAGTCAGAAGCCATTTTTGTGAAAAAAGAAAACCCCTCTTTAAACAGAAATGGTGGTCTGAGATTCAACTTGCCAACCGTTTACCACAGTGTATTAACACCATGGTCAAGCCAATCATATGCTAATCAGGTACTTAACAGTGATGAGGGAGGTGCAGCCAGAAAACAATAGGCCTGATAACTGGGCCATCATGGAAACAAAAGAAGGTCAGTTTCAGGTGAAACTAGGCAGGGTAAACAGCAGAGACTCAGGAAGACTCCTCCCTGAGGGCAGGGCCTAAGCAACACAGAGTAGCTTAAATTTCTGAGTTCTCAGACCATTTTTCACAATTGAGAATGAGCCGAAACGTCTTCATTCTGAAAACAGTGTCCAGATGACTACGACTGAAACCTTTTCTACAACTGAACTTAATGTTAGGAGACTGCATTACCTTTTATCCCACAATCCTGAGAGCCACAACTCTTCCAAGCTTGGCTCATCTACAACAGACGGACTGCCAGCTAACAGCAGCACCAAGGCCACCTCTCTTTCCCTCCCACGGACGGGTAGCATAACAACTGGGCATAGCATAGAGTAACAGTGTATATAGCTAAGCAACTGTTGTACATGTGACGTTACTGATTTGTTTTTCTGAGGTTTTGTTGTTGTGACGTGTTTATCTGTTAGGTTAATATGGTAGCCACATGCTAAGTTGATGTTAGTTTATGTTATACTCCACACAGACAGAGTCTTTGCATGCTAACTAACTCCTTTTAACTTGGCACCGTTATCCTAAACAGATCATACACATACAGTACACCTCTAATTTGGCCCTTAAAGACACCCACACACGCGGAGAGTAACTTTAAAGCTCCTGCTTTACTTGTTACTTTGTTTCTGACCACGTGGGTTCATGCTCATGCATGCGGGACATACAGAGGCAGAACAAAGAAACATACACACATTTCTTTTGGAACACACCCAGACCTGCACACACACCCTTTGTTCTGTAGTTTAGTATTGAGTTAGACTTGACATTGTGTTTTTGCTTTGTTTATCTTTTAAATAAATGCTTGTGTATAATTATGCTGGATTCTTTAATGTTGCACAAGAGTAATTTGCCAACCTCTTCTATGTTGAATTCCAAATCCTTCAATTTACTAGCTATTGTGAGAATTAATAATTTAAATGAAGGTTGCTTGCCTATTATATTAATACCATGTTGAAACTTTTGTACACACATACACACACACAGGGCATGAGGCTCACCAAATTCAAAGTGTTGTCCTGCAGACTTGCTGACTGCAGGAAAAAGTTGATTAGCTGTTGCAAACACGCTTACATTTATACAAAGAAACAGGGATATCAGAAAGAACATCATGTACTGAGGACAGTATGTATTGTAATAACCATGAGAGGAAAAGTATCAGTTTTGGGGAACGAAGCAGAGACTTTAGCAACTTACAAACAGAGGAAGTGTAGGATTCCTCCACTAGGGCGCTGTCTCCACACGAAGGGTGGAATCGTGTGCCAAGAGGCTGGGACCAGCCTGTGCACCACCAAAGGGAGAGCTAAGTCTAAAACACATCTCCTCCCCACCTCTGTAGAAACCTATCAGATAGTTGTACATTCTCATTTAAAACTCTGTGTAATGTTAAGAATAGCATTCTTTTTTAGGATGATGGCTACAGATTAACAGCTTGCTGACTGTGGTTTTCTAAATAGAAAAGATCCTTGTACAAGATGCTTTTGATCCTCCAATGCTTTAATAAATGCCAAATTAAGGAATAGCTTCTCTCCAGACTTTTCTTTTGCAAATAAATGAACGCGCTGACACTATTGGTGGTAATTATTGTTATAGTTATTAATTTAATTATTAATCTGAGTTCCAAATTGATAGTTTAGTGTATTTTATGAGACAATCAATTAATTGGCTATCATTTCTCTTCTTTAAGAAGAGTGGTGCCCCCGAGGACTTTATTAATTAAAGTTATTTAATCTTGGCGATTATCTTTGATAATTCAGATAGCCATAATTAATTGATCGCACCTACACAAGTGGGTGCCCCCCTTTAAACATTGTAAATCCCAACACTTTGGTTCTAACCTTTGTTGTGTTAGAACACAGATGTTGTCCAGACTTCTTTCAGAAGGGCTTTGCTTTCAAAGTTGGCTGGCTTCCAGCGGCTCGGGGCGGCTTCTGTAGAGGCTGTGATGTTGTGGCTTGTCGAATAAATTATCTCTGGCTACACTAACTTCTTCAACTAGGCTTGAGTAACTTTAAAAGGAAATAACGTTGCAAAACTTGCTAGGCTTAGTGGTAAAGTTACAAAATATAAAAGTAAAAAGAAACAACTCTTTAGAGTCATGGTACAGCTGTACCACTCCTAGTGTCTCTGTCTGTTTGTCCCCTGTTAGTTCCCCTTCTGTGTATGTATGTGCTGGTGGGGACGTGGCCTCCGGTGAACCTCCACTCAGAATGTGACATCCTTATAAACAAGTCACAGTGGAACAGTAATATCAAGTTTTTCCCATGTTTCACTGAATAATTTTAATATTCTACCACTGTATAGAAAAGGCATTTTCTTTGTTTACTTTTGACTTTCTTCCAATATGGCAGCCTGTAACCATGTTCCAAACATTTTGTGCAAAGCCTCTATACAGTAAAAATAACAGGACTTGGATATAACTGCCCAGAAAATGGATGCTCCAGGTTTCTCTTAATGAGTAAGACTCACATGATAGGTTGTATTCTTTTGACAATGCATATTGCACAAAGTAAAGAACATTTAAAAAATAACAATGTCGTAATGTACGAACTAGAACCCACAAATGCCGAACACAATGAGTAGATAAGGTAAGTCAGTATTTATTCAAACAGAGGGAATGAATGAATATAGTCTTTTATTGAGGTAGCCAGGAGCCGTCAACTGCAGCTCTCGAGGAGGCAATGAACCCAACCCTGGGCGGACTGCACAGATCCAGGAGTGGAGAGTGGGGAGGTGTGTTCAGACCTGGAGCAGGTATGGCGATGTGAGGCTGGCAGCGGATCCGCAGAGTGGAGAGGACTGGCTCCAAGTGGCACGGGAGGTGTCGCTGTTGGAGCCGGGAGACCGCTGGTTAGCTGGCGGAGCCGGGAAGACCGCTGGTTAGCTGGCAGAGCAGGCGACAAGACAGGCAAACAGTTTGGCAGAGATCCGTGAGGTGAACGTGGCTGTGATCAATGGCAAGAAGGATGTCTGCAGCAGAAGCAAACCAGAGTTTACAAAGAGACAAGATAACTTAGACAGAGCTACAACTGTACCTAGCTGTGTTAAGCATGGAGCCATTACATATGGTGATACAAGTATACGGAGACAACCTGGCGCTGGTAATGAGGACGAGCCCGCTCTTTATGCTGTGGAGACTGATGACTAATTGGTGTCAGGTGCGCCGGTGATCAACAGCAGAAGGGAGCCCAGGAAGCCAGACCAGGAAACGCATACACACACACACACACACACACACACACACTAGAGACAAACGGAGGACACACAAGACACACAGGGAGAGGGAAACTGCACTAGAGCCTGCAGGGGTCGCACGGCATGGTGGCTGACCATGACAGACAAACTTATGTTGCTAACAATGCCAGTTATTATTGAAACATATGATCAATACATCTGGAATGTCAGGCTGGTCAATGTTTCTGTGCATCAGTCCAATTTGCCATATCTGCTTTCCTTCAGTGCTGAGTGGATGGTGATTCCAGCCTTCTGTAAATATCCCCAAATCTGTCTGAAATCTGGGAAGAATTATAGTGGTGTGAAAAAGTGTTTGCCCCCTTCCTGATTTCTTTTTGCATGTTTGTCACACTTAAATGTTTCAGATCATCAAACAAATTTAAATATTAGTCAAAGATAACACAAGTAAACAAAATGCAGTTTTTAAATGAAGGTTGTTATTATTAAGGGAATCTTTTACAGCGTTGTGGAGGAATTTTGGCCCACTCATCTTTGCAGAATTGCAGAATTGTTGTTGAGGGTTTGAGCATGAACTGCCTTTTTAAGGTCATGCCACAGCATCTCAATAGGATTCAGGTCAGGACTTTGACTAGGCCACTCCAAATTCTTCATTTTGTTCTTCTTCAACCATTCAGAGACCCCACAACAACATCCAAAGAACTGCAGGCCTCACTTGCCTCAGTTAAGGTCAGTGTTCATGACTCCACCATAAGAAAGAGACTGGGCAAAAAAACAGCCCCAGACCATCACACTACCACCACCATATTTTACTATTGGTATGATGTTCTTTTTCTGAAATATGGCGTTACTTTTACACCAGATGTAATGGGACACACACCTTCCAAAAAGTTCAATTTTTGTCTCGTCAATTTACAGAGTATTTTCCCAAAAGTCTTGGGGATCATCAAGATGTTTTTTGCCAAAAATGAGACAAGCCTTAATGTTCTTTTTGCTCAGTAGTGGTTTTTGTCTTGGAACTCATTTTTGCCCAGTCTGTTCATATATATATATATATATATATATATATATATATATTTAAATTTGTTTGATGATCTGAAACATTTAAGTGTGACAAACATGCAAAAACATAAGAAATCAGGAAGGGGGCAAACACTTTTTCACACCACTGTACATTTAGTCTATTCTTTTACCTTTATTTGTTCAGCTTTGTTGCCCTTGTTCTTACCTGTTATGTCTATTTCTGTGTAAGTACATTGAGAGAAATGAAAAAAAATGGAGTCAGATTCCTTGTATGCGGCCAATAACGCTGAATCTGATTCTGATCCTACTACCTCCAATTACCTGTGGTAATATTAAGTTTCACGCTCATCATAAATTACACTTTCATTTGCAATTCTAGTGCTAAATTTAGATTTCTATCTGTCACACATCCCCATCCACCACTTGTCAGAGCACCATTAGATATGCATGTGTTAAAGGGAAAAGAAGCATGGTCTATAGACATACAAAAGACTAGCTTTACACTCTCTGTTTATTTTGTGTTGTACTTCCTTTGACTCATGTAGTGTTGGAGGCTTTCTATCCTGTATATTAAAAATGAGAGCAAACAGATGACATTTTCCCTGCCAATCCAAGTCCAAACATGTCACCGGTGGTGTAGTATTTGTCTGGTAGATCCCTAAATAAAGGCTGTGGCTGTCATTTCTTTTTCCATAGCTGAACCCCAAAAAGCAGCCAAAGCACAGAGCCTCAGGCACTGGTCAATCCTGAAAAACTTTACAAGAAAAAGAGAAGAAAAACAAAACTGTCTGTCCACCACTTTGTTCCAGACCAAAATATCTCACCAACTATTGGATGGATTGCAATGGAATTTAGTACAGACATTCACAGTGCCCAGCGAATGCATTTTAGTGACTTTGGTTATCACCTGACTTATTCTGTAGTGCCACCAACAGTGGCAGTGGAGTTTTTTTACTTATCCTGTGAAATATCAAAACATCTACTGAATGGATTGCCATGAAATTTGGTACAGACATTCATGGTCCCTGAAGGATGAATACTACTGATTTTGGGGATCCCCTGTCTTTTCCTCTAGCTCCATCATGAGGTTGGCATGTGTTTTTGATTAAAATATCTCAACAACTGTTTAATGAATTGCTGTGTAATTTGGTACAAACATGCATGTCCCCCTTCAGGATTAATTGTCATGTCATGTAATCACTCCAGTGATCCTCTGACTTTTCCTCTAGTGCCATCTTCAGGTCAAAATTTCAGTCTGTCCAATACTTGGTTTATGACTAAATACCTAAAAAAACTGATGACATTTCCATCAGCCTCAACTATACTTTGTGTTTAGTTCTAAATAGCACATTTTATCATGCTAACAGGCAAAACAAGATGGTGAACATGGCAAACATTGTACCTGCTAAACATCAGCATGTTATCATTGTCATTATGAACATGACATTAGCATTTAGCATAAGTACAGCTCTTGGTCTTGTTAAACTTGACAATCCATGACTTTATACCAATAGAAATAATCTCTCGGCATTCAAATCTTCAAATCTCTACCTTGAAATACATTTTTTTTGTGTCAAAACCATAGTTTATAGAAAATATTAGAATTTTTTTCAAATCCTTCAATAGACTTAATTGAATGATTTGTGATTGTGATTTCACCCAGTGTTGGGCAATAGTGGTGCTACAAATAGTGGTGTTTAACTACTAGTTTAACTATGTTTCTCAGTAGCGTGGTGGTCGCATCGCTGTTTTCTGAATCAACAAGCTTTTCAGTAGCTTAGCTCTTTTATTGATAAAGTAGTGCAGTAGCATCCAAACAAGTTAATGTTACATCTCCTCAAGCATTTCGAGTAAACTTGAGCATCTCCGAAGCTCAAGCAGTGGAACTTTCTGCTGCAGTCTATAATAAAACTGCTAAGGATCAGTAAGTCACACCCCCATCAAACACGGACGTGTATGTGTAGCGGGAACTCTCAAACAGCAAGTAAGTCTGTTTCTCTCTGCCGTTGTTTTAGAACCGAGCTGGTTAAAGTTAATCTTTAACTGACATTATGCTGGTCTGGCAGAGGTCTACTGGAACAAGCGCTAATGTTAGCTAATAGTGACAGCTAGCTAACTTTAGTCTCTATGTGAACAAACAACGGCAGAGAGAAACAGACGTAATTGCGGTTTGGGAGTTCCAGGTGAACTTGTGAAAGCCATCGCCATAGGTGTGCGGTTATGTCAGAAGATTACTGTGGTCAAGCAAGCCGCTGTTTGGATTTTGATGCACGTCAATTCGTGCAGTTACAGTACCAGTGCTTGGAGCAGCTAGAACTCCTATTTCAGCAATCATTTCTCACATTTAATACAGTATTTTCTCATATATAAATAGTCAATAATAATGGCCGGGGGTGTGGTTTCCACAAACAAATAAAGGCCGGTCCCAAATACAAGCTAAGGGGAAAAAAACAAGGGTGCCTGTCATATAATATGCATGCCAACTAAGCATAATGTACATTTCCATCACTTTAGTTTAATAAATTCAACAATATAATCATGCTATTGTCAACACTTTGTTGATCTAAAGTGCTATTCACATATTTCACTCACTGTGGGTGTATACAGTATGTGTGTAATGTCTCAACCAAATGGTATTTTGTCATAATATACAAGTGCCACAAGATGGCAGCAGCTACTACGGTCCTGCAAATGTTTCACAATAAAAGCCTTGTTATAAAATGAAGGGATTCTGTCCACTGAAACGCTAGGGCTTTTACTGAATACTTCAGTTTGTACTGCTAACACACATTGTGTAATGAGTCTGGGCACTGGGCCTGTCCCTCTGTTTTATAATTTTTTATTAATGTGCAGTGCAACAAATGTCCTTAAACAAATTATGTTCGCTGTGGTGATGATTAGGTGGTTTGGTTTTATTTATGGATACAGTATGAGTAAATAAAAACTAGTGACTCAATATTTTCTTATCTACTGTATCTCTGCATGTTTTCCCAGAGTAAAATCATGTGCAAGGAATCAGTGTTATTTTTTAAGGCTTTGTTTTGCACTGCTTAGTTTTAAAAACAACATTCATTTTCAAACTGTTTCACATTATTTGCATAGCTGATGGATCACATCCTTTCTCATGAGCTTTACAATATGCAGCTTGAATTGACTTTGGTCAAACATAATGTGACGTGCTGCTCAAATTGTGAATTTGACTGGCCTCTCACCCTCTCCTTCAATCAGAAATACTCAGTGCTGACATGAGCTGCACTCCAAGGACCAAGGATGCCTCTGTGCCAGCCTCTGACATCATGTGCCCCCCACATGGAAGACGCATCACCTCCACCTTCCCCTTCAGACTACTTGCCAAGACTCTATTTCCTGCTCTGCTCTTATAATCCACAATCGATAACTGACAAAATGTCAAACACACTTGTATCTGTATCCTCCCCAAGGCTGCCAGATGCCTGTAATCTGTTACACCACACTCCTGGTAGAAATGCTACTGACAGATTTCTGTTTGGGTTCAGGGACAGTCCATCATTTATTCTCACATATTGTCTTCAAAGCAATCTTTTTAAATCTAATTCATCTCACATTGGTTACCCAGTGAAATTCATGCAGGCAATGGCGCCTGCAATATTAATGTCCTCATCAATAAACAAGGCAAAACAGAGACCAAGCGGTTGATCAAACCACTAATTAAAAATAACTGATCTTCAAATAATACGCATTTAAAAGCCATTTTAGTCTGGAGTCTGAAATCTGAGAGCACAGAACAATAAAAGGAATAATTTATAGAACTTGCTAGTTGTGACATTTAGGTACTGAATTAATGTAAGTGGGAAGAATTATCAGTTTAAAAGACTTCATACTTAAATGCTAAAAGTGGAAATGAATGTCTCAGGAAGCAATTTGCCTTATTAATATGAGCTCAGCAGGATACAAGAAATATACACTAACTGGAACAAAGTCTTACTTTCACAAATGTATTAATTAATAACTGAGGTAAATTACTGTAGATAGTTAGGTAGTGCAGCTAAGACAAGTCACAGCATGCTAGCTATGTGTTATAAGCAGGATAAATAGAAGAATGTAGGAAATGATGTGGAATAAACATCACACCAATTTGCAGAGAATGAGTAAAACTTTTTAAAATGAGTGTCAGGGCCAAAGACATCATTGACAACACACTCATGTCCTCAGTATTTTGGGGAAGCGAGTATTTTTGCAACCTGTTACTATAACTCTTCAGACATGCACTACATTACGTGAGGCAATTTTACATGTCGGTCTCATGTCTGAATAAGCACCCAAGACACTTGTACATAAAAGCCACGACGGCAATCTTATTAGTTCTGGCCTAGTAACACAAGTCCCACCTGAATGCTGTCAGATTAAGTGTAACATTAAATACACAGAGATTGAATGCAAGTTTTGCTCCATGAAACAAAGAGCACCTTGATAAATTGGTCATTAAATTTTCATTTATTTCTTACAAAAAATGTTTAATATTTTAGGAAATACTTTTACTTTTGCCTATAAAAAATATTTTTTGCCATGCTAGCGTCATAGCTGGCAATGACATAAATATCTCATCATGGAATTTTGAGGATGAATTTTACTGTTGTTCCCCTTACTATTTCCTCTATGGGACTGAATAATGACTTCATACAACATATCAAGCTTCATGGGATGTGTGCAAATGAAAAATTAGCATTTTGTTTCTCAAACCAAACATTTACTATGTATATAAAAAGCCACACAGAAATAACACAGTATTTACAATATTTATATAATGTGCATGTTTTCATATTTCACTTTTTTAACAAGTTTTTTTTCAAACCAAATATTTACTATGTATAATAAACACAGAAAAAAACCCACACTATTTACAATATTTACATAATGTGCATGTATGCTGCAAAATAGTTTCTGTCTAGCTGCATGCAGAGGGCAACATCACACTCCTTGCATTTCCTTATGTCCTTTCGCTTGCCTTGGCAATGTTCACATCTCCTGCAACGTGCGGTGGCTTTCGCGCAGGGGCCTGCTGCATGGACATCAGCAATAGGTACAGGAAGATGACATGCAGGTGCCCGGGTAGGAGCTGTGTGGAGAGGATTGCCACAGAGCTCAGCTCCTCCATGAAAGCTCTGTGTGTTATGGGTTTTGTTTTCTTGGCAAGACAGAGTTCCTTGTGGAGAATGAAGCTGTTGGTGGTGGCAATGTCCAGAAAATGCTAGAACAGGTTTCTGTACCAACACATGGTTTTGTATTGTGCAGAGTAATACTGAATGAGCTGGTCTGATTGATCAACTCCACCCATGTGTTGATTGCACTCTGTAACTGGTGTGAGACAGGGGATTGATACCTTCGTCCAGGAGCCATCTTGTTGTTTCACCCTCCTCTGCACAGAGTGTGGAGACTGATACCTCGTGTCCATCCATTTCACATAGATAGGGGGCCGTCCTGGATCCATCTTATGGAGCCTCATTCTGACTTCCTTGTGAGGGCGTTCAGTTTTGTCCTAGGGCAGTCCTTGCGGTTCTCCCAGTAGGTCCCACAGGCAGCAAATCTTTGCTCATGGAGATCCCTGAAGTGCTTGGGACTGGAATAAAAATTGTCCATGTAAATGTGGTAACCTGTTCCATAGTAACCTGGTTGCACCAGGGACATCACAACATCGTAGGACAGGCCATGTCCAGAGGGGATGTCGCTTTTACCAGCGTAAATGGAAAATTCCACTGTGTACCCATTCCTTGAGTCAGTCAAGACAAACAGCTTGAATCCCCACTTTGTGGGTTTTGCCTTCATGTACTGCGTCATCCCAGTTTTAGCCTCTGAGGCGACCATTCTTTCATCCACGTCTCTATGGGGATGATAAAATGTCTTGCACGTATTCTTGATGGTGTCCATCAGGGGTTTTAGTCAGAAGAGTTTGTCATGGTCATCTGTGCCGTTTTTTCTGTCGTTATGGACATCCTCATCAGATGGCTGAAACCTGGAGACAGGGGGAGCGGTGTGCAGGTCTTTGTAGGTCTTCCAAGACAGTGGAACTGGCAACTGTGGGGGAGGTGCTTGTGCTCGGGGGGTACGGGACCTCTTGGCTGGCCGGGCTGGTGATGATGGCTGTGGTGGAGGGGCTGGTGGTGACGCAGAGGTGATGCTGTATCATAACATAATCATGACTCAAGAATTGTGCAAAACTAAGCAAGTAAAGTAAGTGGGGGTGAGGGGACACCTTTTTATTTTTCTGAGAGGAAGCCCAGCGTCTCCGACTTTGAAAACCTCTGATCTATACTATTTGCAAGTGAAGCTCACTTTTACAGAAAGAAATAACTTGTAAACAGAGTAAACCTTTACTGCAGCAGAGATATGTGGCAGCACCTGAACCTTGTCGCCCTCCCTACCCACTGCACCGGAGCCATACTGCAGCAGCTGCCCCTGGTCCCCCTCCCCACCGACAGCAGCGGAGCTATGCTGTAGCTTACCTCCAGTCCCTCCCCCTGCTACCTCTGAGCTGGGAGACATCAGGGAGATGCTGCACACATTGTGCACCCAGCTTCTGTTCAGCTAAGACACATACTCAGAATACCTTCTCACTTGAGAAACAGAACGATAGCAATAGTAGTAGTCAGTACAATGAAAATATTAGTGAAAATAGTATATGCCTCCATGTAATCCATTTAAAATTATTATTCAGTATTTTATATGTATAGATAATTGTAGGTGTTTTCATATTTGTTTCATGATATAGATACATTTTGATTGTTTTAATGTGTTCATTTCATATAAGCAGCTGGAATATACAGGGTCTCCACTCCTCAACCTTTCAGCTGAAGAGTGGAAACCCTGAATTCATGAAATCTATCAAAAATGTTGATGTAATTGTGTTAACATAAACATGATGTCAAAATGATCAGCTCACTCACTGTCCTTTAGGATATAATGAAGTCATGGTGCCCTCTGTAAAATTAATAATCATATGCAAGGGCAGACATCGTGGGGGGGGGTCTCCTTTGCCGCCAGATCTCACCATTTAAAAAGAGAGAGACCTATATCTCTGTGCTATTTATATTACCCCTAGTAGAATCTCCTTATTTTGAAGAAGACATTTTTGAAACTCTCCACTCTGAAATCACCTATTTCCAGGCCCAGGGAAACGTGCTTCTAACTGGAGATCTAAATGGAAGAACAGGAATTGAACCTGATGTCATCGACCCACAGGGCAACAACCATGTGTTTGGTCAGTCCCCCATGTTTACCACACCAACCATTACTCCTCTGAACAACCTTGACTCTGAAATAAACCAAAGTGGGAGGGATGTAGTGCAACTCTGTTGGGCCTTAGGCCTGTACATAGTTAACAGTAGGTTCAGAGGGGATTCGTTAGAGAGATTCACATACTTCTCAGCTCTTGGGTCTAGTGTAGTAGATCACTGACATGGACCCCTCCACTATCAGTGCATTCACTGTCAGACAGCAATCCCCCCTTTCAGACCACAACCAAATAAATGTGTTCTTTAAGCTCTCAGGTCAAATGAGAGACACAAAAAGGGAACCCAGTAAGCTGTATAAATTAAACCCTACTTACAGATGGGTCCAAGACAGTGGAGACAAATTCATCTTGGCCAAAAATCAATATGTCCCTACCATAGAAGGTGTAAAAAAAGGCTATTGATGATATCAATGATATTTCATAAGGCAGATGTTAAAGCTAACCTTATAAAACAAAAACAGAAGCCTATTAAAAAGCAAAATGCCAACAAATGATTTGATCAAGAATACAAACCAAACAACCCAGCCTTACGCATTAGGTACAGTGACATTTTAAACAAATATAAACATACAATTAGAAACAAAAAACAATTATACCCACAAGAAACTTGAACATATTGAAAACTCCATTAATCAAAATCAATTCTGGGATATGTGGAACAGCTTCAACACAAAGCTACAACAAGCACTACCCATCCAAAATGGTGACATCTGGAGAGCACATTTTGAAAATCTGTACAAAGACATACCAATAAATCTAATTAATTCAGGTCAGTGTATTATAAAAGAAAAACTCCAAACATTAGAAGAAACAATTAAAGACAACCAAAACCCCCTTGATTTCCCAATTACTTGGGAAGAATTGACCACACAGACAAAGTCTCTCCAGCCAAGAAAAGCTTGTGGTCCGGACAGCATTAACAACAAAATGCTCAAATGCAGCACCCCAGAGATGCAGGGTGCAGTGTTAAAGTTGTTCAATATTGTACTACAGTCAGGATGTTTTCCCAACATCTGATGCAAAGGGCTCATTTCCTCCATTCATAAGAGTGGAGACAAATCAGGCCCTGGTAACTACCGTGGGATCTGTATCAGCAGTTGTCTAGGTAAACTATTCTGTAGTATTCTAAATAAAAGAATACTAGATTTCCTTGAAGAACACTCCATCTTGAGTAAAAATCAAATTGGCTTCCTCCCAAAAGAACACACCATTGACCATTTATACACCCATCACACTTAAATTAACTAACATGTACATCAAACAAAAAATGTAACAAAAACTTACTGTACAGTTGAATCAGTGTGCTGCTCCTGGCCTCTCCCTCCTAGATAGAGAGGTGAAGTCTCTGTTTTACGTTGATGACCTTGTTCTACTGTCTCCTACTGAACAAGGACTGCAGCAACAGCTGGACATAGTAGAAAAGTACTGTAAGAACTGGGCCCTGGCAGTAAATATGAAGAAAACTATTGTCATGATTTTTCAAAAATGCCTCAGATGCCAGGAGTACAAATACCAGTTTACCATTAATAAATCATATCATTGAACATACTATGAGTTATGCCTTCATTGGTATAACCATAACAGTATTAGGGAGTGAATGCACTAAAAGTTGTTATTGTTAATGTTATTTGGCCCTAAAAAGAGAATATTTCTCTACTGCCAGAGAGAGAGAGCAGAGACAGATCCAATCCAAGTACAGGCTCAGTGACTGTCACAGCCTGTCATGTCCTCACTAATACTAGTACTAATCCAAAACACCTGTCACCTATCACACACCTGCACTTAATCAGCACTCCACTCCCCTATAAAACCCCATCCATCACCTCAGTCATTGTCTGGTCTCGTTCGAAAAAGGACAGATCCTAGTATCCGGCCTAAACGACGTTACGGACTCCTACCTCACGTCATCAAGACGCCTTCTTGTCTCCTGAACTCCCGAACCCTGCTTCATGAATTTCCAGTCTCCTGTGTGAATCTCCACCGCTCCAGATCTCCAGTCTTCCGTGGGTGATTCTACAGCCCCTAAGCTCCTGTTCGGCTAACCAAAGGACGGTAGCATTAGCATTCCCTCTTTCATTGGTCATCCTTGTTTACAATAAAAGCATCCTGTCTCATTCTGGTGTCTCCGGCCTGCTCTGTTCATAACAGTGACCACAAACTGGCAATTGAAAAAAAATACAAAAAATCATGGCAACCAAAACAGAATATATGGTCACTGTTCGACAGGTGAGACAGAGATGCACTTCCTCCTACAATATACAATGAAATAAGGAAGGTTTACTTTAACAAGTTCTGTAGTCTCAGATTTGAAAGAGCTAAATGACCTCAAAATTAAAAATGCTCCTAGGAGAAGGGGACAGGGCATATCTCACACAAACTAAAAATGTTTTTACTTTTTGTATTTTAACTGCAAGTCTCCAATTATATAATATTATTATTACTACTACTATCCCATCTTTTTATTTTATTTATATATATATATATATATATATATATATATATATATATATATATATATATATATATATATATATTTTACACACACACACACACAAATGTTAACATCTGTTTCCCATGCCAATAAAGCCCAATTGAACTGAAAAAAATGTAATTGTAAACCTTTACAAATGGAGTCAATTTTGTCAAAGTTCGTGATTAAGTTTACGTAACTTTTTTTTAGCCAAGATGATCACATTTAGCTTAGTAAAATACATACTCTTACACATCTTCAAATGGATCCCTATTATTTTGGTATTCCTCTTCATCGTTGGAATCAAACCCTTCAGGCTCTGAAACTCCATCATCCTCGTCGCTGCTCTCCAGAATCGTTGCTAAAACTACACTAACTGTGTACTATGGACAGATAGTCAGAAGACACCGATATGAAGACAGATGTTGATTTATTTGAAACAACAGCAGAGTAAACTAAAGTTGCAGATAATGGATGGTATTGAGGATGTTTAGAATGAACACAGATACTGTCCTTTTGCTTACGGGTCCGTATGTGATGGTGGGTCGGTTTGTAGTGAAGCACCCGTTGGAGAGGATACACGCTGGAGTGGAATGGAAGAAGACACAGGCTGGAATGGGAACACACGGGAGTCGGCTGGAATAGAACCACGATGGAATGAAGACACGAAGTTGAAACACGCTTAAGTCGAATCACAGTTAGTAGACGTTGTTGTCGAGAGGAGTCCTTCTAGTCTTTAATGGGGTGTGTGGTGGCAAAACATCAGACCTTTATTGAAATGAATAAAGACCTGAATTGGTTTGCAAAGCGACTGAATCACACAGGCATACTGTTGGGACTCCACAGATGAATTCATTCATTTGGGTGATTTGTTAACTGAAAGGAGAATAACTTTAAAGCTCCCGCTGCACATGTTCCTTTGTTTCTGACCATGGGGGTTCATGCTTGTGCACGCGAGACAGAACAAAGAAACACACATACACACACCCTTTGTTCTGTAGTTGAGTATTTAGAGTACCAATTACAGCAGATCCTGAATGCACACCTCTTGATCTTCTGATTATCTTTTTTGTGGCCAGCCTTGTTCTGTATGTCACATTGAAACTAAGAGCACAAACACTGGATTTTTGTCTAGACTTCAGAATGTCATCCCCAAGGCTTGCTTGATGAGTTTAAACTTTTGGAATGTCAGCCTTAAAGCTTGTTTATCTTCATCAAACACGTCTTTAGGGCACAGTGCTCTGTTTCAAGGTGCAAGGTCATCATATGCTGTATCACACAAAACCAAGAATATCATTGGACATGAACAAAGGTGATATTATAATGATATTATTATGAACATAAAACATAAGTATTAACTATTAACTGAGTTTCCACTACATATTCCCCCCTTTGGGACGACAAAGGTCCCATACTTCTCACTTATAGGGGTTAAGATACACTCTTTATTTGCCGAGTTTCAGAATGCATAACAGGAAGGAATCAAAACCAAAAAAATTTCATATTGATGAAACAATACTTATCTAGCCTGTGTTGATAGAGTCCGTCTTAGGCCAAGAAACTTAGCTCTCGTTATCCTTTGGATGACCATGAATCATGGCTTCTCATCCTGAGGGAGTCTGTTACTTGGGAAAATAACTCTGATGGTATAAGAGGAAAAATGTCAAGTATTAGCCTTAATTCTACTTTTGTCAATACAAGAAAACAATCTAAATATTTAATAACACATAGAATATGAAGAAATAATTAGCCATGTGAATTAATCATGTCTGAACACATTCAAAACTTAATTGAACACAGATATGCTAATAGTGATTATTGCTTCAATCATTAGCACAACATTTTAAACCTGAAATCAAAAATAGCAGCACACTCAGATATTGACATGTACTACCCAATTGCTTCAGTTAAATGCTACATTTGAATCTCTATCCAGGCTTTATGATTTTTAATCAGCACCTTGATTATCAAAATCCATCTTTATTTCAAACACATACTTAAACACATTCATCTTCAGGCATTTTCTCATCAGTTGGAAAACCTGGTGGAACCCAAACTTCAACAACTTGGAAATCATAATACCTCACCTTCCATCTCATTCCCATCTCATTCCATTTCCTGCCAACCTCAGGGGTGCCTGAGTAGCAACCTTTGTGACCCTGCAGAGGATGAGTTTAACCACAAAGATAATACATGAACATAGCACAAGTAGGAGGATTGTTGTCACTGCAAGAGTAGTCAGGAATTTAATCAAGCCAGATCCCCATGATCCAGACATCCCTGAAATATTCCCAAACCTTTTACTTTAACTGACCCTACAGACCAGGTACCAATGCACGGCTAGATATAAACCATTGCTTCAGCTGACACATTAGGAGTGTAGGGAATGCATACATGGTCTCTAGGAGTTGAGCAATTAGTTTGAGCCAGAATGAGTGATTCTGACCTCAGAGCCTAAGGCATCTGACCTTTCTCCTTGGTGAACTGTTTTCCACCTGTGGCACTCGATTAGTGACACTTCCGTTGATTTGAGCACGAGAGCCTTCGCACTACTTTAGCGGGCTGTCTGGATTGCCCTGCTTTGTCTCGTTCCCGTTTCCTTGCTTGAGTCCACTCAGCAAGAGGGAGAACAGGTGGAACCACTCCTTCAATCGCCATGGCTTTCCGCCTCCTCTGGAGTGGTTGGGGGAGCTGCCCTGCACCTTGAGGCATGGATCCATTCTGCTCTACCTTCGACCTTAAGGGCTGTCCTGGTTGTCAGCAGCACCTGGAATGGACCTTTCCACCTAAGAGATTAAGATATCTTGTCCAGATATTTGATTAGTACAAAATCACCAACTTGAAAAGGATGAATAGGCTCCTCTGTTGGTTTTGGGTGTCTGTGTGATACCTGCAAATTAAACTTTCTCAAGGTTTCTGTTAGTCCTTTTACATACTCTGTACTATAATCATCAGTCCAAAGCAGAGTGGTTTTGTACATTTCATTAGATCAAACATGTCAGTTCGTGGTTTACTATGATTCAGTTATTCTGCAGTCACTGTAAGACTCTTCAGTCTCTTAGACATGACTTTCATTTTATTCATTATTTTTATCAAGTTGTTAAAGTTTTTTCTTTGTTTATATTTATCTTTGCCTTACTTTCCTTGTGATCTCCAATATTGTCTCCTCTTTGGATGGGAATGCTGTATCACAAATTCTCCTTCCACAATCCCACAAGCAGTCTCTTCTCACCCTCTAGGGGAGCTAGACTTTCTGGATCTTTGGGTGCTTTTGAACCCTCCCCAGCTGCATGCAGATTCATTTGTGTAGAAGGTGAACGGAGGACAGTATAAGTTAGGATCGGAGAAACAAACCCAGATTGTTGTAGCAATTTTGCAATACCATGCTAACAGAGAGGAATGAGATAAAGATCTAAATAATATTGTTACATTTTACTTTCAGAGCATCACAGGCTATTTTAGACCTGTTGTCATCATTGTTTTGGGCCTTATTACAAAGGGACCGGTCATGCTTCAGTGCTTCACAAGGCTGTCTTTTCCTCTGGTTTGTTGACATGTTATGCATCTGTCCACTGTTGTTTATGGGATTTGTGTGAATGCAAACAGATTACCTCATTTATCCCATTTATCCTCCCCCCGCTTCTCCTACATGTGTGAAACCATGTGCCACCTAGGTTAACGCATAGAGGAAGAACTGGAGTTAGGAATGAGTTAAGCGTGGCTTGTTTACTAGCAGTGTATGCTAATGCGTTCACCTACAAGGGCTATGTTGTAGAAGAATAATACTGACTATTAACTAGAAAATGCTGAACAGAAATGCACCACTGTGTAAAATTTAGAGTCATGAAGTAATGAGGCCAAATTAGAATTAACACCAGCCAAAACTTGAATTGAACACAGCTTCCAGATCTTGAACAAAGCACCATTCTCCAGGTTTGTTAGCTTTAGAGATATAAATGTATTACTGGCTAGAAGCAGGTGTCAGAACACTTTGTTTTAGAAGAGAACCAATAACAGATTTAATGCCTTTACTTGCCTTTTCTTTAGGTATATGATACTGCTTAAAGTGTAGTAGCCCCTAATAAACTCTAAGGGAAGCAACAATTGTAATTTGGAAAATGTGTAAAATGTTCAAATGAAGTGTGAATTTGCTCTGATACATGCAGAACTATACACACTCAGTGTCAGAAATGGAATGTAAACAATCCAAAAGAAGCACTAAGGGATGTGTGTTCCTGTGTGTGTTATCGGCAGCCAGCAAGTTACAGACCACAAGGTTAAAATGTGTGGGACTGACTGGAAAAAAGTGCTACTGCATAGCAAAAAGGAGCAGTGCCAGACGCAGCCAGAGCTGGCGCTTTTTTAGCCAAAATTTGAATGTCACCCAAAGGGAACAAAAAAATGACTACAGATAAGATTAAACTGGTCAAAAGTACATCTTAAATTTAGCAACAACAATCAAGTGGTTTGAAACAATATGTTATCAGGAAGAGCCAAATATACCATCAAAAATAGAGTAGCTCACAGCTATCAAATTACACAAAGAATCTCTTCCAAAATCTCACTGAAGAATTTAAAATAAAAAAACTTTAGCTCAGTGGAATGAGATTTGCTATCTGCCTGATACAGTCTTTGATACAGGCTCTATCAAGTCAATTCCAAGTACACAAATTTGACACATTTACCATTGTAGAAAGGAGTACTATAACCATACTGCCAACCAGAATTGCAACTCAGGTGAATTAGACAATATTATTTTTGCTTGCAACACAGAGTAATACTGATTTCTGCCTCTCATTACTAATCATTGTTACAATTTCTGTATGGATTAAACATGGTGTGAGAGAAGCTGGGTATTGTGGCCTATCTTCAACATTTTAGACCATTTGCTTTTCACATGTACCTCAGTGTATGAAAATCTTTCCTGACAATATATCTGTTTTATCTCTGAAAATGTCTTTGCCTGTCAGATTAAAACAATTGATTTTAAAGATAATAACTACATTTAGGCAATAAGCAATTCATTGTTCCATTGTTATGCCTACATTGGATTCCTACACCCTCTGAAAGTATTTGATAAACTCTGTTGTAGATTATTTTGGTCTTTGAAAATACGCATTGACAACACCCAAATAGCTGTTTGTCTACTGATATTCATGACAACTTTACATGTCTTTACCTAAGTGTCTTTGGCTGTTTCTGTAGACCAGACACCTTTTAATAGTAGCTACAGGCATTAAGAAGTAATTTTTAACCTTAGTACACTAGTAACACTAGTAACCTTAGTTTTTTTTGTTTTTGCTTTTTCTGTTGGATAGCAAATTAAATGTTATGCCTTTGATGTGTAGCCAATCATGAAATTATTTTGGTTTAATCTAAGGTTTTGATGCATTTTCTATCATGTTAAAAGCTCTCCTGGAGTCCAGGGTCTCTTTGCTGGGATGAAGATGTTAGTCAACAAAAGCATGACACATAGCTGAGCCTTGTTTTGTCTTCATCTGCTCTGTCTTGTAATCAAAAAGGGCAGTAGCGAGTTTTAGCACTAACATTGGTACTTATTTCCTCAATTTATGATCACTAAGCTTCTTTGTGCTTTTGACTTTTAACCTGTGTCCATCATGGAAAGAGTACTAGAATATTTTACTCAAACAACAGTAAAATTACCAGTCCAAAATTGGACTCAGATAAAAGCTAGAAGTAGGTCAGTTAAAATGTACTCTGAGAAAATATTACTGCATTACACTTCATTTATATTTATTTATTTTTTTTTTTTTTTTAAAGGAAGACACATTTAGGCTATAAAATCAAATCCATCAACATATCAATATATCTGGTGAAATAACATCACGCTTCAAAGACATGATGTCCAAGTCAACAATAACAACAATAAATTCCTTTTCTATAGACCAAACTTTGCAGTCAGTGCATACAAGTGATTATGATCTATAAACATAGAACCACCTTTCTCAGTAAAACCTTACTGCAATTGACCAGAAAACAGGACAAACTCAGACAGTTACACAAAATGAGCAACAATAAATACATAAAACAGCTATGGACAGCGCAGTGGGTGCAATAAGCAATGTTGCCACTGTCGCCAAATGCTTGCTCATGGTGGGATTTGTTGGGTCTCTGTAAGAGTATGGTCTAGATCTGCTCTATAAGAAAAGTGCAATGAGATAACTTCTTTTATGAATTGGCGCTATAAATAAATTGAATTAGGGTACAGAAATTAAACCAGCAAGTTGTTTAATTCTTATCGAATTACCATCAGAATGAGACAGAAGTATAAACAACATAACACCACTGCAGCTACAACCAAGAAATGCATATGAGAGGAGAAAAATCTGCACAGTTTAATAAAACTTTTTTTTTTTTTTTTACACCTCTTAGTGCACACACACACACACACACTACTTTTCTAGGTAATGCAATAGTTGTTGACATTCTACTCTGCACAGTGAGAGGCACAATGAAACACTCTCCTATTTGTTTTGCAATAACATCAGCGAGAGTATCAGGTTGAATTAGGACCTTTTTACTTTCTGTCTCTCCCAAACATCTGATCTGGCATGGAACTTGCACTTTTTGGCCTTAATAGTTTGTTCTCCAGGAGTCGTTGAAGAACCTGACGGACATGGGCAATGTGGCTGGCTTGGTCTTGTGAGAAGATGAGGATATTGTCTAAGTAGACGAAAACAAAGCGGCTCAGAAAGTCTCTCAGTATGTCATTGACCAGGGCCTGGAAAACATCTGGGGCGTTAGTGAGTCCGAAAGGCATAACTAGATATTCAAAGTGGCCCAGAGGGGTGTTAAAGGCAGTTTTCCATTCGTCTCCTTCCTGTATCCGGACCAAGTGATAGGTGTTCCGGAGATCTAGCTTAGTGAAGATAGTGGCACCGTGAAGGGGTTCAAAGGCGGAGTTAATGAGTGGCAGTGGGTATTTATTTTTGACGGTGATTTGGTTGATCCCTCTGTAACCAATGCTCGGATCTAAAGTCTTGTCTTTTTTAGCCACAAAAAAGAAGCCCGCCCCTACTGGTGAGGAGGATGCACGGATGAGGCCTGCCTGTAGTGAGTCCTTAATGTAGCTTTCCATAGTTTCCCTTTCAGGTCGGGACAGGTTGTAAAGGCGGCTAGATGGAAGAGGGGATCCAGGGAGAAGGTCAATGGCGCAATCATAGGGGCAGTGCGGTGGTAATGAGTGAGGTTTTTACTAAACACTTCCCTTAAGTCCTGATATTCTGCAGGTATCAGAGTTAGATCCAGGGGTTCCGGGTTGAGTGGTGGTGTACTGACCTCTGGTGGGGACCGAGCAGATTGCAAGCAGGTGGAGAGGCAGTAGGAGCTCCAACTCAATTCTCCTGGTAGACCAGTCGATGTGCGGATTGTGTTGATGTAGCCAGGGGAAGCCCAGAACTAGTGGTGTGTTGGGAGATGAGATGAGTTGGAATTGAACCTTCTCTCGATGATTACCGGATAGAACCAAAGATACGGAGACAGTGCAATGGGTTACTTGAGCTAAGGGTCTGCCATCCAAAGCCTCCACCTTACGTGGCAAACTTAGAGTCTCTGTGGGGAGGCCAGCTTGTCGAGCCAACTCGATGTCTAAGAAGTTACCCTCTGCTCCAGAGTCAACGAGGGTTAACAGGGGGAGCAACCCCCTTTGGTGGTAGAGGGTAGCCAGGACTTGTAGACAAGGTGGTCCCAGATTACGGGGGTTGTTTTGGCTCACCAGAACCCCCACTGCAACTGGTGAGTCTACTCTTTTGGTCTCACCAGACATCTAACCAGAAAGTGGTCACTGTGGCCACAGTAAAGGCACTCCCCAGCCACTCGTCTGCGAAGGCGCTCAGCTGGCGAAAGATGGGCTTGACCTAGTTGCATGGGTTTGGTCTCAGGAGTGGACGGAGGTTGCGGGTGTGGACTCGTGGTCAGGATTTGGATCCCAGGTCTTGTGTGCGTGGGGGGAGCAGTGTTGCGTGAAGGCTGGGTGAGTGGACGGCTGGTGCGCTCCTGGCATTGTTCGCGTATGCTGTTGTCCATTCTAATGCATAGCGAAACCATCGCAGCCAGGCCAGCGGGTTCATCCCGAGCAGCCAACTTATCCTTCATTTGCTCGTTCAATCCCTTCACAAACACAATGACCAGAGCCTTCTCATTCCACCCAGAGTCCGCTGTTAGTGTGCGGAACTCCACAGAATAATCCGGCACACTTCGGGTCCCCTGGCTAATCCGTAATAGCCGCTCTCCTGTGTTCCCACTGGCGTCCGGATGGTCGAAGACATTGCTCATTTTCTCATCTACACACAGAATGTTACTAATAAATAAGCCAAAACATGCTTACCCTTTAGTAGAGCCACTCTCTATGTGAAGAAAAGCTCTGAAGTCCCGTCCCCAACTGTAGTAGCTTGCTCTTGTCCAATCCGAGTTCGCAATGACAATTTTGTGGTTGAAATCAAAAGTTCGGAGGCAAAGTCAGAGTTTTTTAAGGACCTTCATTGAAATCAATAAAGACCTGAATCGGTTTGCAAAGCGACTGAATCCCACAAGCATACAGTTCAATATTTGTACATCTCGTCATTGAGGGTTGTAACCTCACACACCAATTACAGCAGATCCTGAACGCCTCGATATTCTGATTATCTTTTTTGATGTCAAGGCGTGGCCAGCCTTGTTCTGTGTGTCACGTTCAAACTAAGAGCACAAACACTGGTTTTTTGTCTAGACTTCAGAATGTCATCCCCAAGGCTTGCTTGATGAGTCTAAACTTTTGGAATGTCAGCCTTAAAGCTTGTGTATCTTCATCAAACACGTCTCTGACACGTCTCAACAGATGCATCATTCCTGGTTGTTCCTAGGTCCAGATTTGTAATCAAAGGTGACAGAGCCTTTGCAGTTGTCACGGACTAACAGGCAGAGGACACCGAGATGGATGGGAATGTCTTTATTAAGATGACAGCCAGAAGTGGAGTGTGGAGATAAGTAGAGTGGGTCTGGGGAAGTCACCGGAGGGAAGCCACAGGAGACCGGAGAGACCAAAGAGGAATGGAGAAGCCACGGAGGACTGGCGATGACACGGAGGACTGGAGAACACACGGGGAACTGGAGAGACCACGGGGGACTGGAGAAGCACTGGAATAGTCTGGTGCAGTGAGTCCTATACACAAACGAGGTTGGACACTGAGTGTGGAGAGTGGAGTGGTTTTATCCTGGGTGTGATTGGGGCTGATTAAGGGCCGGAGTGTAATTAGGAGCAGGTGTGGGTGATTACGGGCTGGTGAGGACATGACAGGCTGTGACAGTACCCTCCCCTCCACGGCCAGCTCCCGAGGGCCGAAACCCTCCCCAACGCGGTGGCCCATCCCAGGGAGCACACCGATCCGGGGAGCCAGCCGGAGTCTGGTCACGTCGGGCGGACGACCAGGAGCTTGGAGACGGGTGGAGCCCGACGCCTCAAGCGGATGACCAGGGGCTTGGAGACGGCTGGAGACCGGAGCGGACTCTGGCTGACTGCTGACCTCTGGGCTGAAAGCCGGAGCGGAGCCTGGGGACTGTCTGGAGACGGACGGCGAAGGCTGGGACCCTCTGGAGGCGGACAGCGAAGGCTGGGCCTCGGAACTGGAGACAGGCGAGCAAACGGGTTGGGGATGGGCTGACGACCACATGTTTGGCGGGCCAAACTCCTGGCCGAACAGCGCCAAGAACTGGCCCAGAGAGTGGAGGACCGCCTCTTCCCGTGCCGCCAGGGAGCCCGCCCAGTACAGCGCCGGGCCGGCCAGCCGGAGCACCACGAAGGCGACCCGAGACCACTCAGTCAGAAACTGAGACGGGTGTAGGAGGAAAACCAGGTAGCATTTGGCTAGAAACTCCTCGCAGACACCCACAGAGCCCGAGAAGATCCCAGGCCGTACCAACTCGCCAGCTGCTAGAGGAGGTGAAGGGAGGCTGAGGAGGTAACGCTTGGCCAGACCACTCAGGTGGAGCAAAGGGTCGTTGGAAACACTGGCTGCCATCTTAGCGGTTTTAGGTCCAACCTTCTGTCACGGACTAACAGGCAGAGGACACCGAGATGGATGGGAATGTCTTTATTAAGATGAGAGCCAGAAGTGGAGAGTGTGGAGATAGGTAGAGTGGATCTGGTGAAGTCACCGGAGGGAAGCCACAGGAGACCGGAGAGACCAAGGAGGACTGGAGAACACACGGAAGACTGGAGAACCTCTGGAATAGTCTGGTGCAGTGAGTCCTAAACACAAACGAGGTTGGACACTGAGTGTGGAGAGTGGAGTGGTTTTATCCTGGGTGTGATTGGGGCTGATTAAGGGCAGGAGTGTAATTAGGAGCAGGTGTGGGTGATTACGGGCTGGTGAGGACATGACAGGCTGTGACAGCAGTTAGGGCTGCAATCTGTCTCATCTTTAAAATCACTTTTAAAAACCCACTTTTTTGTTGTTTTCATTGATGTTTTATGACATTTTATTTTATTTTACTCTCTTTGTTTTTTACACTGTGTTAATGGCTTTTAGTTTGCTTTATTCAGTTTTTTTTATTGTAAAGCACTTTGTAACTGTGTTTTGAAATGTGCTATATAAATAAAGTTTATTATTGTTATTATTATATCCAGATACAGATCGCATGTTAATACCAGGTGTAAATGAGGCCTATGGAAATTGGGTGTGGAAATAGTCAGGATAATGCTCAGTGACTGCATGAACTTTTATTTTCGAATTCTTGGCTCCAGTATAACAGATCCTGAGGTGTATATCGCATTACACTCTGTTAAGTGTGGTTGAAAAAACTGGCCTAAGATGTCATCTTTGCTACATTGATGTTTATTCAACTTTATTGCTGAAGCATGTATCACCTATGACAAAAATACACTCATCTGCACTGGAAAAGGAAGTGTGGGGATTGGATTAAGTGCAGTGGACACCGTGACAATCACTGCCCATGGCATCTTGACCACCCAGCCAGACCAGCTGGACCAAGTTGAATTCAATTCAATTCCACTTTATTTATATAGCGGCAATTCACAACAGACGTTATCTCATTGCACTTGGTCTAAACTGTATTATAATATTATTCACAGAGACCCAACAATTCCTACCATGAGCAAGCACTTGGCGACAGTGGCAAGGAAAAACTTCCTTTTAAGAGGCAGATACCTCGAGCAGAACCAGAATCAGGGTGGGCAGCCATCTGCTGCTGCCAGTTGGGTTGAGCGAGAGAGAGAAAGAGAGAGAGAGCACGAGATAAGAGAATACAGTAGCACATTGCAAATTCCATATAGAATTTTAAAATGATTATGTAATGGTAGTGGTAATATTAATATTAATAACATAATAATAGTAATAATAATAAGCATAATAATGATAATAATAATAAGACTAATATTAATAATTGTAGTAGCAGCTATCGAGCAGGAAAATGGGGGCAGCAGGTGGCTCACAATCACAGATCCAGACTCTGCAGCAGGAGGCAGAAACCTGCTGAAAGCGACAGGAGAGAGACGAGAAAGCACAAAACTACAGGAGAGAGAAGATGTCGAGTTAGTAACATGCATTAATGGGATAATAATGCATACAGATGGAGAGGGAGAGGAGGAGAAAAGTGCATCATGGGAAGTCTCTCAGCAGTCTAGGCCTATAGCAGCATAACTAAGGGGTGGTTCAGGACTCACCTGAGCCAGCCCTAACTATCAGAATCAGAATCAGAAATACTTTATTGATCCCCGTAGGGAAACTCTTTGTTACAGTAGCTCGTCTTTACGTCAGTGCACACAGGAGAAAGTACTAGAAAACGATATGATACACTATAAACACTATAAAACAGGCTACGGCAACAGGCAGCATGCGGGCTGGCGCATGCGCACTAAAAAAACAAACTATAAGCTTTATCAAAGAGGAAAGCCATAAGCCTACTCCTAAATGTGGAGATGGTGTCTGCCTCCCGAACTGATTCCACAGAGCGTGATAGCTGAAGGCTCTGGCTCCCATTCTACTTTTGGAGACTCTAGGAACCACAAGTAACCCTGCATTCTGGGAGTGTAGTGTTCTAATTGGGTAATAAGGTATTATGAGATCTTTAAGATACGATGGTGCCAGACCATTAAGAGCTTTGTAGGTGAGGAGAAGGATTTTAAATTCTATTAGCAGCTCTATTAGCAGCTCTATTGGCAGCCTGATAATAAGGAATTGCAATAATCCAGCCTAGAAGTAACAAATGCATGGACTAGTTTTTCTGCATCATTCTGAGACAGGATGTGCCTGATTTTTGCAATATTACGTAGGTGAAAAAGGCAGTCCTTGAACTTTGTTTCATGTGGGAGTTAAAGGACAAATCAGAAAAGATGACTCAGAGATTCCTTACGTTCCATCTGCATAACAATGAAAGTTTATGGAGTGTTCCCTAATAATACTGCCTAGAGGAAGCATATACAGTGGTGTGAAAAAGTGTTTGCCCCCTTCCTGATTTCTTATTTTTTTGCATGTTTGTCAGACTTAAATGTTTCAGATCATCAAACTAATATACTGTATTAGTCAAAGATAACACAAGTAAACACAAAATTCAGATTTTAAATGAAAGTTATTATTAAGGGAAAACAAAATCCAAACCTACATGGCCCTGTGTGAAATAGTGATTGCCCCCTAAACCTAATAACTGGTTGGGCCACCCTTAGCAGCAACAACTGCAATCAAGTGTTTGCGATAACTTAAACCTCATTAAGCCTTCAGGTCAGACTTGAGTTGATGTAAAACTGCCAAAGCATCAATGTAACGTACCCATTCCATATCTATGCTTCCCCACTCCTATATTATTAATCAGAATCAGAGATACTTTATTGATCCCCGTAGGGGATAAGCTTCTTTATCAGAAAGGAGTGCCAGAGGGTTTATATTTTGATTCTCAACAAACCATGCATCATGGACAATTTTCCATACATACTTTATCAGTCATGTCACGGTTCTTATCATGTTCATTTAAAGTCTGGCTTTGGATCTAAAATTATTTTTATTGAACGTTTATTCTGGTTGGAGGCATGAATATAAACTATTACTCCAAAGATAAATCTGTGGTGTCACAACATGGGATAAAGGGATAAGAAATATATTTTTAAAAAACTGCATCCAAAATATATGTCCACACTAAGGCCAAAGCTGTGAGAGGTTAGATGTGGACATTTCATTTAAGGAACCACTATCTTGAAGCAAAACTTTGTAACTTTTGCTGAACATGGTGTCTGTTGAATAATTTATTTCACAAGATTCTTGAGTAATTTCTTTCAAAGAGCAACTTAACACCACTTTTAGCTTGAAAACGCTGCATTCATATATTCAGAAAGTCCACAGAAATCCAATGCGCCCCCCTACCCCAACCTTTGTGTTTACGCTCTATAGCTGATCAAGAGCATAGGTTAAAATAAAACAAAACAAGTACATAAAAGTAATATAAATGTTATTTTCTTAATTTATATAAATGTATATATAGCAAATAATAAATTATCATTTACATTGGTTATCATGTTTTCCATAATATTAGTATACTAAAAAACAGAAATTGCTTCATTACAATGCACTAGCCCAGTAACCTCAATTTCCTTGATAGAGACCAGACTTGAATCATTTTGCTAAATTTTGTCATTATGTTATATAAAAAAAGTTTGACAAAGAATTCAAACTATAATTTCCAATGTCAATGAACCTTAAAACTCAATAAATATTGTATTTCCATCATTACTACAAAGAGCTCTTTTATACTGCGTTAACTTTGATGATCAATTCTAGCATATTTTTAGGAGAATTATCTGTAAATAAACAGCCAGGGGTGGAAGTAATGAATTACATTTACTCTTGTTACTGTAACAAAGTAGTTTTTTGTGTACTTGTACATTTTTGATTATTTTTAAAAATAGGTAATTTTACTTTTACTCAAGTATGTTTTATCACGTATCAAGTATTGTACTTGACTTAATATCAAGTCACATCTGTTACAGAGTAAAAACAAAAGTCACATGAAAAAGTCATGATAAACTGTGTGAGAATTTAACAGAAGAAAGATGACATATCAGCAGCTGCAGCAGAGAAGAATTAGTTGCTGGTGTGTCTGAAAAGTGCATTCAATAGAAATGGAATTTATTATTGGTTTCGACATTAGGGCTCGGTGACGTGATGTTGTTCCACTAGTGTATACGTTGACATTTAATGTACTTTGCAGCCTAAAGATGTTCTTTGATTTTAACAGTAGTATCATATACAGTATCATCATTTGACCCCCCCTTTTAACTGACCTACTTTTTACTTTTATCCAAGTACATTTTTACACAACTTTTTACTTTTACTTTTACTTGTGTAAAATTTTCTTTAAAGTAACAGTACTTTTACTTGAGTATAATATTGTAGTACTCTGTCCATCCCTGTAAACTAAAATGACTCTTTTTTTTTTTGTCTTTTCTTTTTTTTACCGAAAATGCATAGGAGCTGTTGAATTAAAAATGGATCAAAACACGCCTGTGAACTTTACCTTCAGGAAGACTATCGTGAGGCTCCATTTTAGAACTTCAAAAAGCTTTACTGGGTAGAAGTGAGCCCAGAGGAAAGAATGCTCTCGGGAGGCCAGGAGATATATTTTAGAAAAGAAAAAAAAGATGTATCCTTTACATCACAAATCAGCTGAATACAGCATTGCAGAGCTGGACTTATTTTCGTCTCCCATGACACAGTTGTCCTGCCTCTGTTGGCTATTACAGACCAAGGCCCCATCGAATTCTTTATTCATGGAGACGGTAAAAAATATTTTGACCTAAACGACACCTTGTTACACATCCATCTTAGCGGTACATACATCCATGTTACAATTACCAATGCAGACGGGTCGAACCTGGCCAACGACACCCCTGTGGGTCTCACCAATTACCCGCTGAATACAATTTTCAGCCAATGCGATGTTATTGTGGGGGATAGGCTGATTTCGCAATTTGGCGCTACTCACCCCTACAGAGAGATGATAGAGACTTTGCTCAACTATTCAGTTTATAAAGTGACGGCCAGTTCTATGGACTCTGTAGTGACTAATAACGTTCCAAACAGAGAGTTAGTTCAGATAACTCGTTTCAGCACTGATTAAAAATACTGGGAGCCTCTCTGTTTGTCAAGAAAGTGACCGTTTCCCCTGCCGTGTGTTTAGGTAATGCATCAGCCTTAATGAGGGGCAACACTCTCTACGCTTATCCTGCGTGAATGTGAAAACTTACTCCATCTCTTTTTGGGAATGATGCCAAAATATATCGTTTTAGCCATGGTAAACCACGAAGCCTTCACGGATAAAAGAGACCTGTCACCCTTCAATTTTATCCACAACAACCTCGAATATTTGGCTCTGTGTCAGGACGGCAGGCAGGTGCCTGCCAAAGCTTTCCAGCCTCAATTTAACCAGGGGCTGCCGCAGAGAGTTTTACAACATGTTTACGGCTACGGGGAGACACCTGAAAGATTTACCTCTGAGTATCATCAACAGGGAGGAATTTGAACGGGGATACTCTTTGTTTTTAATCTCAACGCTGGAAGAAAGCGACACGTTTACGACGGTAGTGTAAGACTGGAAATGCGATGCAGAGTGCTCTTAGTGCTTACAACCATGCTTATCATTTACACTTGTTATGAATCTATTTTGGAGATAAATTCCAAACTGGTGTTGGTGGACTATTACTGAGAAAAGATGAACAATAATCAACTGGAAGGTGTCATGCGTCATTTACTGGGAGATGTCTTTTGCAGCGTGTGGGACTTGGATCAGTTACCTTTACTGCAGCATTCCTTTAGACTTCCTGCCTACATGATTGTCAACACCCACCCTGGACACGAGCCCGGAGACAACTGGTTCAGAATCAGAATCAGAAATACTTTATTGATCCCCGTAGGGAAACTCTTTGTTACAGTAGCTCGCCTTTACGTCAGTGCACACAGGAGAAAGTACTAGAAAACGATATGATACACTATAAACAGGTCAGAAATAAATTAAGAATTATTATTAATTATGGCGGAGATGTAATGCTCAATGTCCAGTTTAGTGACCTAGGGTCAAACAGACTAATCCTTAGAGGGAGGAGTTAAATAGTTTGATGGCCACAGGCAGGAATGACTTCCTGTGGCGCTCTGTGGTGCTCTTTGGTGGGATGAGTCTTCCGCTGAAGGTGCTCCTTTGTTTGACCAGCACGTCATGGAGCGGGTGGGAGACACTGTCCAAGATGGCGTGTAGTTTGGCCAGCATCCTCCTCTCTGACACCACCGCCAGAGAGTCCAGCTCCACCCCCACAATGTCACTGGCCTTACGGATCAGTTTGTTGAGTCTGTTTACGTCCGCTACCTTTAACCTGCTGCCCCAGCATGCAACAGCATACAGGATAGCACTGGCCACTAGCTCAGCCTCCTCAGAAAATAGAGGCGGCTCTGGCCCTTCCTGTAAACAGCCTGAGTGTTCTTGGTCCAGTCCAGTTTGTTATCTAAGTATACTCCCAGGTACTTGTAGTCCTCCACAATGTCCACACTGACCTCCTGGATGGAAATCGGGGTCACTGGTGCCTTGGCCCTCCGTAGATCCACAATAAGCTCCTTTGACTTTGTCGCATTGAGCTGCAGATGGTTCTGCTCGCACCATGAAACAAAGTTACCCACCACAGCCCTGTACTCCGTCTCATCACCACCCCTGATACATCCCACCACAGCAGAGTCATCAGAAAACTTCTGAAGGTGGCAGGACTCTGTGTGGTGGCTGAAGTCCGTGGTGTAGATGGTGAAGAGGAAGGGAGAGAGGACAGTCCCCTGAGGGGCCCCAGTGTTGCTGACCACGCTGTCTGACACACAGTGCTGCAGCCGCACATGCTGTGGTCTGCCAGTCAGGTAGTCCACAATCCAGGACACAAGGGGGGCGTCCACCTGCATCGCTGCCAGCTTCTCTCCCAGCAGGGCCGGCTGGATGGTGTTGAAAGCACTGGAGAAGTCAAAAAACATGATCCTCACCGTGCTTGCCGGCCTGTCCAGGTGGGTGTGGATGCGGTTAAGCAGGTAGATGATGGCGTCCTCAACTTCCAGCCGGGGCTGGTAGGCAAACTGAAGGGGGTCCAGGAGGGGTCTGACGATGGGCCGCAGCTGTTCCAGCACTAGTCTCTCCAGGGTCTTCATTATGTGGGAGGTCAGTGCCACCGGTCTGTAGTCCTTGGAGCCACTGGGACGTGGCGTCTTCGGCACAGGAACGAGGCAAGATGTCTTCCACAGAATGGGGACCCTTTGAAGACTCAGGCTCAGGTTGAAGACGTGTTGAAGGACTCCACAAAGCTGGGGGGCACAGGCTTTTAGCACCCCGGGGCTAACGCCATCGGGGCCTGCAGCCTTGTTTGAGTGGAGCCTCATCAGCTGTCCTCTCACCTGGTCAGCAGTCAGGCACACAGCAGAAGTTACAGGTGGGGGAGGGGGGGAGTCGTCGGTCTGGAGAGGGCCATTAGCCTGATGGGGAGGGGGGAGCAGAGTACTCAGAGGAGATTGAGGGCCGACAGCAGCTGAGTTAGAGGGGGGATGACCAGGAGCCGGTGTGTCGAATCTGTTAAAGAACAGATTCAGTTCGTTGGCCCTGTCCAAGCTGCCTTCAACTCCTCTGCTGCCAGGCGGTCTGAAGCCAGTGATGGTCTTCATGCCGCTCTAGACCTCTCTCATATTGTTCTGACTGGTTCAACTGGTTGGTGCTCACTCTGGAAAAAGACAGGAAAGCCACCTTTTTTGACTCTTTTGGATTCCCCCCTGATTTTTCGCATTGCCCTAAGAGCATCTTACAATTTTTAGAAAACCGGTGCGAATCCATTTTGTATTACAACCGTCAGCTTCAACACGTCCTGTCTGAGGCGTGTAGTCAGCATTGTGTTTATTATTTATGCCATAGATCCTGCAGGCTATCTTTTGAAAGCATGAATCTTTGTGTCAAGATTATGTAATGAAAAACAATGCGACTATATCAAATTTTGTGAAAAAATATCAACATTGTATGTGGCATCAAAGAGCAGGATCTTTTCACCACACCGTCTGTTCTTTACAAATCTTCAAAGATTGTTACGACTTGTGAGATAAATAAAGATTGGTCCTGAGACATTTGACTTTGTTTGAATGACTCTTTATTGAGGAGAAAAATGAATCCACCGTGGGGCAAGGGGGGTTTGGTTCTTTCCTCTTCCCATCTTTGCTAAAGTGGCCGACAGCAGCATGCCTAACACCTCCTCTTTCTCAGACCATCTCGGGCGAGGGGCATTTTCTTCTTTTTTTCCCCATCTTTGGCAAGATGGTGTAGTCAACCCGTCCTCCTCCTCTTCCTCATTGTCCCATGGTCCTCCTGTTCAGAGTCGTCGATATTGCTTACGAGCTCGAGGGTTACTCACCAAGGATAAAGGGATGTTGAGTTCCGTCAGATTATTTAAAAAAAACTCATCCAACCCTTGGGTGGTAGGGATTTTTTTAATAAGAGAGGTGCAAACCTTTCACAATCTCTCCCTTATACACAAATTCACCCTTGGGAGTCCATCCGCCCTGGCTCTTGGCTAATTTCTTCATGATGTATTTGCTGTTGTTACGGTAGTGCACCGGAAGGTTTTGTAGTACCTTCGCCGTTTAGTCCAGCATGACTAGATTTCTTTCTTCTTCTTTTTCTTCTTGCTCGTCTTTAGGTAGAGTCAAGTAATAAGACGTTCCTCCACTTTCGGCCATGCGTCTCATCATTTCCCTGCCGCTGGAAACAGAGGCTACAGTCTGACTCTGACAGTTTAACTGATGTGGTGACAACAAAAACATCTTTTGACTCATGACTTTAGGTTTTAATGAGTCCCCCTAGAAGCTGTCCAAAGATAGAAACAACCGCTGAAAGCAGAGGAAAAAGAAACCCTGTGGATTGTTTCCTCAGAGCCCAATGTTTGCTTTTTAGGCTGGTTTTAGTCTGAGGATTTTCTTTTGCCTTTTGAGTTTTTAATATTGAGCGGAGGTCAGGGGAATGTTTCCTTTTAAAAGATTTAAAGAAAGCTCGCACAGAGACTGAAGAAAGTCTGAGGAGCAATGGTTGAGAATACCTTTATGTTTCTGAGGCGTGGCGTGACACATAGCTTGCAGTAAAGGCACGTTCCTTTTTTAGCACACCGACATGTTGGGTAAGGGTTTCGTTTTAGGTAGATAGACGACAGGCCACTGATGGGACAGTACTCCCGATCTTAGTCTGTAAGGTTCTGGGCAGATAGAGATGAGGTTGATGATTAAATAACTGTGAGGATCTTTGGTAGCGTCTTCAAAACTGTCCAAGAAAAAGAATTTTCATCCAGGGAAAATCTGTAATCTGTCTCGAGGGTTTTTAAAAAGCACCAGGTAATTACTGTTCAAACTGATGGTATGACTGTGTTTACCTTGATCAAAAACATGTTGCGTCAGCATCATGATGCTCATGTTCCTGTGGTGTCTGTATTGTGTAAAAATCCTGACTACTTCTGGACGGCCAGAGGCCTGAAAAATGACGTTGTCCATAATAATCAAGTGATTTTGATCCGGGGGGAAACAGGTTCTCAGATCCCTCAACAAATTTAATCTTTTTATTTTGAAGTTCACCATACATGGGTTGAAAGGGAGTGTAGATCCATACAATGTTATCCATCACATTTTCACAGTTTTCCAAAACATTTTTCACACAAAAAAATCTGACATGAAGAAGGCACGCGCAGTCTAGGATCAAAGTCAATTGGGATGGATGAAACATTTTATTCAATATCCAAAAGGCAAGGTTTGATCTTGGGTCAGCAAACATCTCTTGTTATACACCACTCTAAACTTTTTCTGGAATATTTATTTAACCTTAGCACTGATTAGCAATCAATAGCTTCGATCAACAACCACCATCGTCTAGTCTAAACACAATAAGCATACAACAATGAGCAAGCATATAAGATGTGTGTGTCTGTGTGTGTGTCTGTGTGTGTGTCTGTGGGACAGCAGAGAGGGGGGGTGCAAGGAAGGTGGAGGCCACGTGGGTGGTCGTCATGCACAAAACCAAATGGCAGGCAGACCTGCAAATCTTAAACAAAAGAATAGAGCTAAAACAGGAGGATGCTCTATATTGTCCTCAAAATAACGTACAGCTTAGCTGGCTTAGGTACCACGTTATCTGGGCTGTTTGAGATGTGTGTAAGCATGTAAATGTATGTGTAAAGGTGTGTGAGTTAGTGGAGTGAAAGAAGAGAGAGAAAGGCACACAGAGTAAGGCACAAGGAATCTCAAATGTCGTGGCAAAGCACAATAGCTGTCCCTTTATCACACAGTAATCCAGCAGCAGACTTTCGTACGGCCGTGTTACTGGACCGTAGTCTGATAAAGCAGTTATTAGCTCCCAGAGTGGCTAAAGCTAACACAGTTCAAACGGCCCAACAGCGTGGTACTGAAAATGGAACGTGCTTAACACAAAGCAAAAACACACAGCAATTTGAGTGCAGTGGCCTGTCACTTTTCCAAAAAGCAAAGCACAATTCACAACAATGCAACTTAGGTAAAATAACACACAGTTATAAAATCTATCTCTGCCCAGACACAAGCCTCTCACTTGAAATCGCTCTTGGCTAGCAACTGATGGATGCGTCAGTCTATTTGGGTTTGTCCGGCGGAGTTTCTCTCAGGCTCAGACGCTGACAAAGCCAGGACCACTGGCGAAACTGTTCCAGCAAAGGAAAACAGCGGCCAACGTCGGTAGGGAGAGGGGCTCTGTGGAGATCTTGCTCTCCATGAAGGGAATGGTCAGTCCGTGTCTCTTCCTTCTGCAGGTACAGGATCGTTATAGGGATTAAACGATCAGATCCAAAAAGAGATCAGTGAGTTAAGACTCTTGCTATGGAAATTAAAGGCTGACATGAAAAGCGTCTTCTTGTGGTAACGGAAGATATCGTGGAGAGTGACGTGATGTGCCTCTGTTAGTAAACGGGTTACTGTGGAAATGGCAGCGGGCAGTGTGGAATACCAGGCTTTATAGAGTTGAGAGATCTTGCGTTGGGTTCAAACAAGATCCCATCTCACTTTCACATTCAGGTGTGAATTAACAGTTGTGTTGGCTTGGCACCTTCGTATTGTCTGTTCTTTGTTTTTAAGTCAAGCCTCTTAGTGAAGGCTTTGGCTTTTCCAGGTAGGCCTGTTTTTTGTCCCTCACACATGGTGAGGCTAGGCGAGGCCCAACACCTGAGTCACTTTAAAAGGTGTACACAAACCACAATTAATTTTCAGTACACTCTCAATGTCCTCATACAAAACCTTAATCTTGGCAATAAGTACAGGGCTGAGGCCGAACCTTTGTTACACTTTCCAAAGGTAATACTGCTCAACCCGGTCAAATGCCTTTTCCTGGTCCAAAGAAACCAGACCAGCATCAAAACCCAAAGAACAGAATCAGAATCAGAAATACTTTATTGATCCCCGAGGGGAAACTCTTTTATTACAGCAGCTCACTATCATGTCAGTGCACACAGGAATAGAAGTACTAAGCAAAAAATATAATACAGGTCAGATAAATTAAGTACCAAGTGGGTATAAGTATAAAATTAAAATAAGTGTGAAGTACTAAGTGGGTTTACCGGTTGATGATAATAATACAGTATAATAATACAATGTAATAATACAAGTAGTAAGTAATAGTGCATGAACTGTCAAGTTAAGTGTAGCCTATTAAGATTATAATGAGATGGTGGATATTGCACAGTAGTAATAGAAGTATGAATAAATATCAATAAATAGGGAATTTTAAAGTGAAAAGAGTATATTGCACAGCAGTATTAACACAGAATATTGCACAATTATGTCAAGTATTGCAGAGATGTTAATGATCAATGTCCAGTTTAATGACTTATGGTCATACAGACTAACACTTAGAGGGAGGAGTTAAAGAGTTTGATGGCCACTGGCAGGAATGACTTCCTCTGGCGCTCTGTGGTGCTTTTTGGGGGATGAGTCTTCCGCTGAAGGTACTCCTTTGTTTGACCAGCACGTCATGGAGTGGGTGGGAGACACTGTCCAAGATGGCATGTAGTTTGACCAGCATCCTCCTCTCTGACACCACCACCAGAGAGTCCAGCTAGACCCCCAATATGTCACTGGCCTTACGGATCAGTTTGTTGAGTCTGGTAGAGTTTGCTATCCTCAACCTGCTGCCCCAGCATGCAACAGCATACAGGATAGCACAGGCCACCACAGACTCATAAAACATCTTCAGCATTGTCCAGCAGATGTTAAAGGACCTCAGCCTCCTCAGAAAATAGAGGTGGCTCTGGCCCTTCCTGTAAACAGCTTGAGTGTTCTTGGCCCAATCCAGTTTATTGTCCATGTGTACTCCCAGGTACTTGTAAACCTCTACAATGTCGACATTGACCCCCTGGATGGAAACCTGGGTCACTGGTGCCTTGGCCCTTTGTAGGTCTACAACCAGCTCCTTAGACTTCGTCGCACTGAGCTGCAGATGGTTCTGCTCACACCATGAGACAAAGTTACCCACCACAGCCCTGTACTCAGTCTCATCACCACCGCTGATATATCCCACCACAGTAGAGTCATCAGAAAACTTCTGAAGGTGGCAGGACTCTGTTTGGTGGCTGAAGTCCGTGGTGTAGATGGTGAAGAGGAAGGGAGAGAGGACAGTCCCCTGAGGGGACACTGACTTCAAACCACACTGATTTTATTTAAAAACTGACCTCTGTCAGTTCCTTTGTTGGGAGTGTCATTGTGCATTTCCTGAACCAACATCGCATTAATACTTTTCAATTCATACAATACAATTCAGTTCAAACTGACTCACTCTCTTCCTCACATTTGTGGCTCCATTTAAGTTGAGTGTGGAAGCTCTGAAGTCACTCATGACCTCTGATGTGAGAAGAAACACAAGATAAAACAGACAGTAGACAGACTGTCTTACATTGCTTCTGAGTCCTCGTCATTATAAATTTCCTGTTTAAGTTTCTGGACTATTTTCTTCAGTCTGTAAATCTCCTGGTCAGTATAAGCTCCCTTCCCTCTGCTTCTCATCTGTGATCTGACAGAGAGAAAAAACTGTTATTTGTCTGCAAAGTAATCTTCTGTCTACAAAGTAACTTTTTTTCATGTTTTTCATTGTTTTCAGGAACTTTTTAATCTGTCATACAGTTTGTCCTGCTGCTGCGATTCAGCAGACGGTTGTGTGAGGCTGGCTGTCTTCAGCACAGTCTTCCTCCTCCTCCGCTCCCTCCATGTTAGTCTCAGACTAGGCTGCTGCTCTTGCTGACTCTCCCTGCTCCTGGTTACTGGTCCTTTTTTTGGCCTGAGAACCACTAATTTTATTCATTTGTTTTCTTTTGAGAACAGGGATTTTAAACACATTCTCTTCCTCCACCAACAGGTCTTCATCACTGCCTTTCACTGTGTCTTCTGCTGCTCTGTCTGCACTGTTTGACACTGTCTGTCTTTTACAGCCTCAGTGTTTTCCGGACTCTGCTGTGTCTTTTCTGTCCCCTCACCATCTTGTTTAGTCTGTCTCTGTGTGTGTTCTCTGGCCTCCTCCATCTGTGTTTCATCATCAGGAGACTTTCTCAGGACAGGCCTGGACTAAATGACCCTCTGTCCCACAACCAAAACACTTCAAAGTCACAAAAACAATATATTCAAAATGTTAAACTTTCAGGTTAAACACCAGACTGAGTTCCTCATCTTTCTTATTTAGGACCATGTGGACCTGCCGTCTGTGTGAAATGACGTGTTTCAGCAGTGGAGATTTACAGCCCGACGGCAGTTTCATGATCGGGGAAACTATCTAACTGCTGTTGTGATCCACAACTTCTCCCACTGCCAGACTGCAGTCCTCCACCAAACAAGGGAAACCAGCAGAGATTTTAAAACCATGTTTCCTGCTGAGTTTGGTAAACTCCATATCGGCGTTTAGCATGCCGACCAGCGAAATGCTGGCTGACCGCAAAAACACACAAAAAACCTCCTAAAAACAACCCTATATAAACACCAACTGTTAAAACCTAACAAACCTACAACTACACAGAGAGCAAGAGAGAGAATTAATAAAATAATGATGATGAGAGAGAAGATGTTGAGTTAGTAACATGCATTAATGGGATAAGAATGTATACAGAAGGAGAGGAGGAGAGAGGTGCATCATGCTGATACCGGGACTGATCCGATACTTACAGTGGGTACGGAAAGTATTCAGACCCCTTTAAATTTTGCACTCTTTGTTTCATTGCAGCCATTTGCTAAAATCAAAAAAAGTTCATTATATTTCTCATTAATGTACACTCAGCACCCCATCTTGACAGAAAACAGAAATGTAGAAATTTTTGCAAATTTATTAAAAAAGAAAACCTGAAATATCATATGGTCATAAGTATGCAGACCCTTTGCTCAGTATTGAGTAGAAGCACCCTTTTGAGCTAGTACAGCCATGCGTCTTTTTGGGAATGATGTAACAAGTTTTTCACACCTGGATTTGGGGATCCTCTGCCATTCTTCCTTGCAGATCCTTTCCAGTTCTGTCAGGTTGGATGGTGAACCTTGGTGGACAGCCATTTTCAGGTCTCTCCAGAGATGCTCAATTGGGTTTAGGTCAGGGCTTTGGCTGGGCCAGTCAAGAATGGTCACAGAGTTGTTCCGAAGCCACTCCTTTGTTATTTTAGCTGTGTGCTTAGAGTCATTGTCTTGTTGGAAGGTGAATCTTCGGCCCAATCTGAGGTCCTGAGCACTCTGGAAGAGGTTTTCTTCCTGGATATCTCTGTACTTGGCCGCATTCATCTTTCCTTCAATTGCAACCAGTCGTCCTGTCCCTGCAGCTGAAAAACACCCCCATAGCATGATGCTGCCACCACCATGTTTCACTGTTGGGATTGTATTGGGTAGGTGATGAGCAGTGCCTGGTTTTCTCCACACATACCGCTTAGAATTAACGCCAAAAAGTTCAATCTTGGTCTCATCAGACCAGAGGATCTTATTTCTCATAGTCTGGGAGTCCTTCATGTGTTTTTTGGCAAACACTATGCAGGCTTTCATATGTCTTGCACTGAGGAGAGGCTTCCGTCGAGCCACTCAGTGATCAACTCAACTCTGCAGTGATAGTTGACTTTCTGGAACTTTCTCCCATCTCCCTACTGCATCTCTGGAGCTCAGCCACAGTGATCTTTGGGTTCTTCTTTACCTAACTCACCAAGGCTCTTCTCCCACGATTGCTCAGTTTGGCTGGACAGCCAGGTCTAGGAAGAGTTCTGGTCATCCCAAACTTCTTCCATTTAAGGATTATGGAGGCCACTGTGCTCTTAGGAACCATGAGTGCTGCAGAAATTCCTTTGTAACCTTGGCCAGATCCGTGCCTTGCCACAATTCTGTCTCTGAGCTCCTTGGGCAGTTCCTTCGACCTCATGATTCTCATTTGCTCTGACATGCACTGTGAGCTGTAAGGTCTTATATAGACAGGTGTGTGCCTTTCCTAATCAAGTCCAATCAGTTTAATTAAATCAGGGTTAGTGTGCATGCACCATCATGCATGCTGCCTGTTGCCGTAGCTCCATCTCGTTGTCTTACTTTTTCCAACTTTTGAGTAACTTGTGTGTAAGTATAATTTAATCTACGCTCTTTACGAAAATGAGGGTAGAAAGTGTTTTGGTACTTTTTTTCGCCGTGGAACTTCTTCTCCTGCTACTCGGTCGGGGCACCGCTGCAGATGCGCTGAAGCCGAGCGGCATGGTGCCCAGGACTACCGATGTCCCCACTGAGATCTGGAGGAGGACACACAGAGGATGCAGAGGTGGAACGAAGCAGCGAGGGAAGAGAGAGGGGTCCAGACAAAAGAGACTTAAGAATAAGAGATTTAAGCCGTGTCTGCCTTCTCTCGTCATGGGCAATGTGAGATCGCTAAAATGGACGAGCTAATGGCGTTAGCCCGGAGTCAGACGGAGTTTTGTGAGTGTAGTTTGATGTGCTTCTCTGAGACATGACTACACCAGGATATCCCGGATCATAACGTTTCCATCGACGGCTTTCAGACTGTACGGGCCGACAGGGATCACACCAGGAGCGGTAAGCGGAAAGGTGGCAGGCTTGCTGTTCTGGTCAACAACAGATGGTGTAACCCTGGTCACGTTACTATCAAGCAGAGTATCTGTAGCCCGGACATTGAACTGTTAGCTGTGGGACTCCCGCCATATTATCTGCTACGTGAATTTTCACATGTCATTGTTGTGGCTGTTTACATCCCCCCCTCTGCAAACCCGGCATCGGCGTGCATTCACACCACCATAGCTCAACTCCAGACTCAACACCCGAGTGCACCCCCGGGTAGGTCAGACCACAACCTGGTTTACCTCAAACCCTGCTATGTGCCTCTGGTTAAAAGGCAGCCCACGACCACAAGGACAGTGAGGAGATGGTCAGTGGAGGTCTATGAGACACTGCAGGGATGTTTTGAGGTGACAAACTGGGATGTACTCTGTGAGCCTCATGGAGAGGACATTGATGGGCTCACTGAGTGCATTACTGGCTACATTACCTTCTGTGTGGACTGCAATGTCCCAACTAAGATGGTCCATTGTTATCCAAATAACAAACCCTGGGTAACAAAGGACATCAAGGACATCCTGAATGCCAAGAGGAGGGCCTTTACTGATGGTAATAGGGAGGAGGTGAGGGCAATCCAGGCCGACCTGAAGGTGAAGATCAGGGAGGCCAAGGAGAAGTACAGGTGGAAGCTGGAGCGGAAACTCCAGCAGAACAACATGAGAGAGGTCTGGAGCGGCATGAAGAGCATCACTGGCTTCAGACCGACTGGCAGCAGAGGAGTTCAAGGTATCTTGACAGGGCCAACGAACTTAATCTGTTCTTTAACAGATTCGACACACCGGCTCCTGCTCATCCCCCCTCTAACTCAGCTGCTGTCAGCCCTCAAGCTCCTCTGAGTACTCTGCTCCCCCCTCCCCATCAGGCTAACAGCCCTCTTCACACTAATGACTCCCCCCCTCCCCCACCTGTAACCTCTGCTGTGTGCCTGACTGCTGACCAGGTGAGAGGACAGCTAATGAAACTCCACTCAAACAAGGCTGCAGGCCCCGATGGCGTTAGCCCCGGGGTGCTAAAAGCCTGTGCCCCCCAGCTATGTGGAGTCCTTCAACATGTCTTCAACCTGATCCTGAGTCTTCAAAGGGTCCCTGTTCTGTGGAAGACATCTTGCCTCATTCCTGTGCCGAAGACGCCGCGTCCCAGTGGTTTCAAGGACCATCATCTTCCTGCGTAACCGCATTCACACCCACCTGGACAAGCCGGCAAGCACGGTGAGGATCATGTTTTTTGACTTCTCCAGTGCTTTCAACACCATCCAGCCAGCCCTGCTGGGTGAGAAGCTGGAAGCAATGCAGGTGGATGCCTCCCTTGTGTCCTGGATTGTGGACTACCTGAATGGTAGACCACAGCATGTGCGCCTGCAGCACTGTGTGTCGGACAGCGTGGTCAGCAACACTGGGGCCCCTCAGGGGACTGTCCTCTCTCCCTTCCTCTTCACCATCTACACCACGGACTTCAGCCACCGCACAGAGTCTTGCCACCTTCAGAAGTTTTCTGATGGCTCTGCTGTGGTGGGATGTATCAGCGGTGGTGATGAGACGGAGTACAGGGCTGTGGGGGGGAACTTTGTCTCATGGTGTGAGGAGAACCATCTGCAGCTCAATGCGACAAAGTCTAAGGAGCTGGTTTGTGGATCTACGGAGGGCCAAGGCACCAGTGACCCCGGTTTCCATCCAGGGGAAAGTGTGGACATTGTGGAGGATTACAAGTACCTGGGAGTACACTTATAGAGAATAAACTGGACTGGGCCAAGAACACTCAAGCTGTTTACAGGAAGGGCCCGAGTCGCCTCTATTTTCTGAGGAGGCTGAGGTCCTTCAACATCTGCTGGACAATGCTGAAGATGTTTTATGAGTCTGTGGTGGCCAGTGCTATCCTGTATGCTATTGCATGCTGGGGCAGCAGGTTAAGGGTAGCGGACGCCAACAGACTCAACAAACGGATCCGTAAGGCCAATGAAATTGTGGGGGTGGAGCTGGACTCTCTGGTGGTGGTGTCAGAGAGGAGGATGCTGGTCAAACTACATGCCACCTTGGACAGTGTCTCCCACCCACTCCATGACGTGCTGGTCAAGCAAAGGAGTACCTTCAGCGGAAGACTCATCCCACCAAAATGCACCACAGAGCGCCAGAGGAAGTCATTCCTGCCTGTGGCCATCAAACTCTTTAACTCTCTAAGAGACATGGAGGTATGAATAATAATATCAATAAATAGGAAAACTAAATATTGCACAGGAGTAATACATAGAATATTGCACAATTATTTCAAGCATGGCAGAGATGTAATGATCAATGTCTAGTTTAGTGACCTCCTCCCTCTAAGTGTTAGTCTGTATGACCTCGTTTGTGTTTAGGACTCCATGTACCAGACTATTCCAGTGTCTCTCCAGTCCTCTGTGGTCTCTCCAGTCCTCCGTGTCGTCGCTGGTCCTCCATGGCTTCTCCATTCCTCTGTCTCTCCAGTCTCCTGTGGCTTCCCTCCGGTGACTTCCCCAGATCCACTCTACCTATCTCCACTTCTGGCTGTCGTCTGAATAAAGACATTCCCTTCTATCTCGGTGTCCCCTGCCTGTTAGTCCGTGACACTGTCGTATCTCACCACCAATTTGACTCCTGCTTGAATAAAACATCGGACCACACACAAAATCACGAAATCTTAAACCCCTTCGGTTTTTTTTTTTTTTTGCATACTTGCATACCCAAATAGCAATTTTTTAGTTTATAGTTCAATTTTGTGGAGTGTGGCAGAAGCAAGGACTAGAATCAACACAAGATTGTGGAATGCATAACAGGCTCTGTTACAGTTCAGAGCTGTTTATGCCAGTCTGCATCTTGTAGGAAACACAGAGGAAGTGCCACCAGGTTATCAAGGGATATATGTTAGGAAATGGAGTGTGATATTTGTTTTCTGGTTTCTTTAACCTTTTTTTGCCATTCACCAGGCACAACAATTAAAAGACAAATTTTGATTTACCACAATGACCTTCTTGGGTTCAGATCTTGGAAAACGACTCATGAAACACTCAACTGCATAATTATTCTCAGATCATACAGAAGATACAGTACAGCGAAAGACATACACTAGGAAATGGAATTATGTGGAAACTCATCCAAAATGTACAGTTGGCGTTTACTGTCTCTAGGTGTGACTAAGGGACAGATGACTCATCTATTTTATCCTGTGTATGGTCTTGTTTCAACTTCCTCTTTGCTTTGCACGACATACTAAGCAAATAAAATCTTGTCAGAGACATTTTTACAGCATAAACAGCTGATTTACCCACTCAGACATTTAATTCCGGGCTATTGTCTTTCTGTGTTATTTATTTTGTTTTTTTAAAGCTGCTTTAATCTATATATTTATATATTAACAATGGATCGAATAACTATAGATAATGTGACAGGGTTTGCTTGTGGTGACAAACCCACAGAGAATTATCACCAACTCTGCAGTTCCCTCAGCTCTACAGAGCATTATAGCCTCTTTTTAGTTAATTGTTTTGGTCTTTCAGGTTGCAAACTGCCTTCATCAGCCTTGTTACTAGCAGTCTAGGCCTATAGAAGCATAACTAAGGGGTGGTTCAGGACACACCCAAGCCAGCCCTAACTATAAGCTTTATCAAAGAGGAAAGTCTTAAGCCTACGTTTGAATGTGAAGATGGTGTCTGCCTCCCGAACCCAAACTGGGATGTGATTCCACAGGAGAGGAGCTTGATAACTCAAGGCTCTGGCTCCCATTCTACTTTTGGAGACTCTATGAACCACATGTAACCCTGCAATCTGGGAGCGTAGTGTTCTAGTCGGGTAATAAGGTATTATGAGCTCTTTAAGATACGATGGTGCCAGACCAGCAAGAGCTTTGTAGGTGAGGAGAAGGATTTTAAATTCTATTCTGGATTTTACAGGGAGCCAGTGCAGAAAAGCTAATATTGGAGAAAAATTATCTATTTTCCTAGTTCTTGTTAGTGCACGTGCCGCAGCATTCTGGATCAACTGGAGAGTGTTAAGGGACTTATTCGGGCAGCCTGATAATAAGGAATTGCAATAGTTCAACCTAGAAGTAACAAATGCATGGACTAGTTTTTCGGCATCATTTTGAGACAGGATGTGACTGATTTTTGCAATGTTACATAGGTGAAAGAAGGCAGTCCTTGAAGTTTATTTCATGTGGGAGTTAAAGGATAAATCCTCCTAAAGATAACTCCATGTTCATTCAATCATCCAATACTTCATTACAGTGGTGCTGGAGACCAGGGCAATGCCATCTAGAGCAACTATATCTTTAGATAACGTGTTCCGGCGGTGTTTGGGGCCAAGTACAATAACTTCAGTTTTGTCAGAGTTTAACAGGTCATACAGGTTTTTATGTCCATAAGGCAGGCTTAAAGTTTAGCTAACTGGTTAGTTTCATCTGGCTTGATTGATAGATATAATTGGGTATCATCCGCATAACAATGAAAGTTTATTGAGTGTTTCTTAATAATATTGCCTAAAAGAAGCAAATATAAGGTGAATAGAATCAGTCCAAGCACAGAACCTTGTGGAACTCCGTGACTAACTTTGGCGTGCACGGAGGACTCGGCGTTAACATGTACAAACTGAGATCTGATAGGATTTAAACCAGCTTTTAGACAGTATTTCAGTTTTGATTATTGCAGGAAGCTGTTACTACCGATATCATACCTTGTCTTAGTGCTTCATATGGTATCAGTGAGTGATCTTCAAATAAATGTTCCAGATGTGTAATACTTGATTTTTTCCACGAGTTGAATGTTAGAGGTTTATTTTTAATTTGAAAGCTAGATTGTGCCATATTGGTGTGAATTTATTTTTAATCAGTGGATATCCGGTGATTTGGTGTAAGAAATGGGAGCTCTGATACTGATAATTCCTGGCATTCATATTGTTCAATATCCAGCCATGGGTGTTGGGATTGTTAGTTCTCTTGTAGCAATTGTTTTAAAAATTGTATTGTAGATGGGTGGCAAGTTGATCCTGTTACAGCAGAACGATGACTTGAGTGGTTTATTTAAGAGCTTACTGGCAGATACAGGAAGGCAGACCGGTAGACAGGCAGTCAGGTAGGCTGTCAGGCAGGCAAACAAACAGGTAACAGGCAGGCAGACATAAGTCCCAAAGGTAGACAAGACAGAGCCAACATAGCAACGGGTCTGGCGGACGGCCCGGGGGCAGGACAGAAATGCAGAGCTGGTCAGGAGGGTGACCAGGAGGCAGAGCTGAAGGGCTGAGCAGGTCCGTGGAATGACCAGACGTGCGGAGCAACTCAGGAGGTCGGTGATGAAGGCGAGACCACTCTGGAGGTCGAACAGGATGCTGGCAGCGAAGACAGAAGCACTCTGGAGGCCGGCGACAAAGGCGGAACCCCTCCGAAGGCTGGACTGGAGGCTGGTGAATGGCGTCGTGGCTGGAGATTTGAGCAGGAGACCGGCGACAGGACAGCAGGACTGGGGCCTGGCGACAGGAGGGCAGAACTTAGAAAAGGTGGGTCCAGGGAAACAGGAGACTGTCGCAGTTCAGCAGAAACAGGAGGTTGCAGCAGCTCCGCAGGGACAGGGGGCTGCTGCAGCTCAGGAGGTTCAGGAGGTTGCGGCCCAACCGGAGTAGGAGGTGGCTTCTGCGATCCAGCAGAGGCAGGAGGTAGCTGCTGCGATCCAGGCCTATTTACATAGAGCACTATTTGCTCTGTGTAAAGAGGTCCAACCTATTGGCAAATTTCAGTCACATAGTGTTGACAGAAATAGTGCGGCAAATAGAGAGTTTGCCTGCATACTGAATTGACTCAGGAAACATACCAAAGGGGAAAAACTTAGCAGGATGAAGTGTTATTAAAACAATGTGAGACAGGCATGGACGAAGACACAGAGGACCTTCACATTTTTGCAACAAACAGTGAAGTGCAAACACATACAGTAATTTCAATATTTTAAGGTATGTTCAGGTATTGTGCAAATTCAAGATTTTGACAAAAACCCTCAAACGGGGCGATTTGCACATAAGAACAGCTTATATTCCTATGATAAAAAAAAACATATTTGGATAGATTGCCAAGTGTTGGTCCGAAGGCTTGCGTAGATCATGCAAACCGAATTTCGTACGAATTCATGCAGCTGATAACAGATAGATAGAGCTATAAACTTTTCGCATTTGTAGCACCACCTAGTGGCCGATTGGCGGCAAATTTTGCACAGAGCCTACACCACTCCTGTGAATTTCACTTCCACTGTAGACTGTAGTACCACTTTTACCAACGGAAAAATAAATTAAAAAAACAAACAATCTGAGCAATTTCAGTAAGGTTCCCAGCACCGCTGGTATTGGGCATCACAATGCCTTGCATTCGTGGGTTTCCAGCCCACTCAGGCTTAGCCCCCTAATAAAAATCTGAGCAATTTCAATTGGGTTCCCAGCATCGCTGGTACTGTGCACCACAATGCGTTGCATTGATTGTTCCCAGACCACTCGGGCTTGGACCCCTAATAAAAACATAATTCAAAGCAGTAAGTAGGCTTTCTTTCATATCTTATAAGTACAACAAGTACAAGGCTTTATTGCTTCAATCAGTTAGGATGATATCGGTGTACAAAATCACAAGAGTTATGTCGGTCTCTGAACATTCTTGCCCTTCTAAGAGACCCTCTCACGATCCGCGCACCAAGCTTTTATTTTTTAATTATTGTTTTATTTTGCGCACCAAGGTCCACAGAATCTTGTATGAATGGTGATGCCATTTTCCAAGAGAATTGACTGATCAGTAGCCTATATAAGCGGTAGTGATGCGTGGGTCAACCCATCCACAGGTTCGGGTAAGCTTACTAGAAAATATCACACGTTCGGGCGGGCAGGTCAAAAAGTGACACAGCAGCATTCAGAGTAAGTTATTAATAACTTGCAGAAACATTGCGTGCAATAGTCCACCTTCTCTTCCTCTCCATGCTGGCTAAAGCGGTGCTGTGCATTTCATCAACAAACGCATCCAGTCTGCGAGCTTTACACTCAGCTGGTTGTGTGCGTCGAAATTTATATCCTGGAATGTGGACTCCATTTTTTTTTTTTTACACAGTGCAGCCAAACACTAGGCTAAAAACGACAGTATAGACCTACGCAAGTAGACTACTATTCACAAGATGTGAAGTGTGTGTGTGAGAGAGAGAAAGAGAGAGACAGAGTTCATGTCTTTAATGACGGGTTAGCTACTTGTTTTTGCTGCTATTCAACAATAAAGAACACCATTTGGAACAATTTGTCTATTTATTTTGCCTAGCTCTTACCACTACTGTGGGTGAGGGAGAAAGACAGTGCTCTAGACTGCTCCCAGCAGCAGGATCAGCACCTTTAAACTAGACTTTAGAAAGCACAGCAGTGCACAGTCCTGACAATTGTGCTACTATAATGCATATAGCTGGCGGTTTGCGGGTCTGTTCGGGTGATTGATTAACGCATATTTTTGCAGGTTGGGCAGTGCGGATTTGCTCTCATTGGGTGCACGTATTAAAAAACCCTGACCCACGCATCACTAATAGGCGGTGCTTTTATACCAGGGAAGAAGTGAAAAACCGTTGTAAACCTGAAAACCCAGAGTTAAACCTGAAGTTACCTCGCTAACCCCAAATCCTGCTTCCTGGCCTCTGGTTTCATTCACAATTCAAACTGCCTTTATCTTATAAACATAAAGAAATAATCCTTACAGAAACAACATAACACTGATTTTGAGTTAACATTTTTCCACAAGTATTACAGTCATGTTCAATTCATTGTATAAAGTTTGGTCATGATTGGCAAAAGAGGAGTGGTTTATAAACTCATATTTTCATCTATAGTGAAGTCAAAACATCCAAAAATCATTTAAATTTCACCATAGGTCCTAGAGAGCTGAACATTTTTCAGCACATCCACTGATGTGTGACAAAACTGCAACCTATGGTCAATTCAGACGTCTGTCACTCTATATTTTTCAACATATACAAAATCAATTAACATCTATAGCTCCAGTCTTCATTCAAATGCTACCAAAATCGACACAGACATTCTATGGATACTAGATGGATAAAGTATTTGAATGGTGTTCAGATATGTCAAACGATGAATTCACAGTGATGTTCAGTGTCTTACTGTAATTAGTACTGTATGCACAACATTTTCTATTTCGTCAAATATTCGATCAAATTATTTGACAGTACACCCGAAACCAGCAGAATGAATTGTGTTTTTTTTACACATTTTTAACATTTAACATTTTGACTGTTGTAACCGTTTTAAGTTTTAATAGACAAAAATACCCGAGTTTTGCACGTGATGTCATTGCTTCAGCTTGTGAAAAGGTGTGTAGAAAGCACATCTCCCCAGTGGCGCAGTCATTAAGTAACGACTCTGGGGATACAAAGTTCTGGGGGTCGAATCCTCACATGACCAAGTCCTGTTTGCTAACAAATGTTGCAATTTGTGCATGTTGTATATTTTGAAAAGCTTCTTGCCAGTTAAATAAGAAACAAGCATTCAAATGCTGGCAATCTGCATGGAGCCCATCAATGCTGCTTGCGGCTTTAATTCTTATCCTTCTGAAACTCAACTTTGCACATAGGTCCAGTCCTATGACAAACTTCCTCAACTGGCATTGTGGGCTAATAGTTCTGATGGTGGGGCTACAGCAACAGTCTAAAGTTTAAAATTTTGAAAATTCACAACAAATCAGTCGTACGTGCTACCACGTTGAATTATCAAAAATTGAACCCACAGTGCATCAGAATGTTTTCTGTAAACAGTTTCTGCAAATTCTCGCTAAATAAATCTCAAATGTTCATGAAAGAAAAACACAAAATTATGATGTCATGGTAGATGTAGTGTGGTAAATTTCAGAATTGTATCTCAAAAACAGAATTTCTGACAGTATTTTGAATTCTATCCTCATGTAAACTATTGTACTCAATGGAAAAAGAGTTTCTTTAAACATCAGTTTGTCACTTATGGAGCAATCAATCTTTGTAAAAAATAAATTACAAACATCGCTGTTGTTTGGATGAAGAATTTTGTCTTGATAACTGAATTGATGATAGTAGTTTGAAATCTGTCTTTACATGTAAGCCTGCTGATTGCCATAGTCATAGTGTGAAGCCATCTATGGTTTCTCTCTTGGCAGGTAGCTCAACAACTTGCCCTTGGTGTTTAAGATTGTGAGTTCAAGCCCAGGGTGGGGCAGAATAAACATGCTAATGCCTACTCAGGCATTATGCTGTGTGGATTAAAGACACATGATTTCAAAGGTATTTTTAATTTAAGAAGTTTTAAATAATTATGGTCCGGGCAGTTCTGCTGACCGACCCTCATGTATTTGTCATTTGTCTTCCTCCACTTCCTTTTTCCTCTTCCTCCTCAAAATGTCCAGCCCTGACTCACTGCTGCGCAGCAGCTATAATTAATATTGAAGTTCTGATGGGGAAAGAGCCTTCCTCCAAACAACTGCAATTCTTCCAGTTAATCTTCCAATACATTAAGTCAGCTGAGCCGATATTGAGCAATGTAATTGCATCCCTCCAAGGCTGTTTGTGTGAGTCATAATTGGAAAACTGGGTTACTCAGGTTATAAGGCGCCTATTGCCACATAACCTTCTGCTGACTCAGTACCATCTGAAGTGCTCAGTGACATGACCAATTTGCAAAGTCAGTAGACCGAGGCATCATTTTGGCCTTAATCTTTCATAAGGCCATGCCAAGCTCGTGTGAGGAATAGACAAAAAAAACAACATAGTAAAAGATAAATGTGAGGGAAAGAGCAGGGTGTTTGACAGGGAGGTAATTATACGGGGCACAAATGACACCAGTAATCAGCTTGTTAACACAAAGGGATTTAAAATGTTGTTTTAAAATGTCAAAGGGCTGTTACCGAATTCAGTGATTTGCTGGTGTGACTTAAAGGTGGTATCAGCAGTTCTGTGTGTGCATGCAGAATTAGATTGCTGGCTGATACCCCTATAGTAGTCTTTTCACTTACTGTAGAGCATCTGCACACATGTAGAGGCTGCTGTACTGTACATTCTTTTTTCTTGCAAAAACAACAGCAACTGTGCGACTACAGCCTTCAAAATACAAATTAATCATTCAGATGCATCTGAAAGTCTGTTGCTGTGTGTGCAAGCTTGATCTCAGAGCTGAGAAGCTTAAAGGGACAGTTCCCCCCAAAATCAGAAATACATATTTTCCTCTTACCTGTAGTGCTATTTATCCATCTAGATTGTTTTGATGTCGCAGAGTTTTGGAGATATCGGTCATAGAGATGTCATTTTTGGAATATAATGGAACTGGATGGCACTCGGCTTGTTGCTCAATGTGCCAAAAAATAATCAAGAGCAATGTCTCTTTCCAGAAATCATGACCCGGTTACTCGAGATAATCCACAGACCTTGTTGTGAGCAGTTTCATATAGGAATTATTGGTTAAAAGAAAATAGTTCCTAATAGTTTGGGGTGAAGTGTCACTTTTAAATAATAGTCTTGGATTTTCCAAGTCTCCGTCTGACCGGTTAACCCAGGCCTGGGACTCTGCATCTACTGTTTATCCAGACGAAGATTCAAAGATTAATAGCAACCGGAGCCTGACACGGTTACAGTAAATAGCCGTAGACGAGAACGTTAGCAGGTTGTGAACATCTTAATATGAGAACGACTCCCTGCTGCAAGCGCATGCAAATTAATTTTCAAATCACAATGCCTCAGTGCCACAGAGCCATGCATGAAACTGAAAGGATTGTCTTAATTTTTTACATTTTTATTCTCTTTCCGCTTCTACAAAGAGCTATTCAATTGCTGTCATTTGTGTAAATGGGTTGATGCACTGCTGCACTCTCCTTATGTGTTGAGTTATATGTCTTGCTATAATGACATCAAAGACTGTCCTTCCACACTGACAGACCTACGCTGCAGATAATACAACAGCATCTCAAAAACATGTCCATCACAGACATACTGTATGTAAAGAATTAAGCAATTCTCTCCCCAGAAAGGTCTTGTGCTCTACACATGTAAAAATACATAATTAAAAATTAAATTGTGTTTCTGCTTATAACAAAGTCCTTCCATCACACCCCAGTCAACACATACAGTTCTGAAGTTTTATGTTCTGTACACAGTGTGCTGTATGTGTTGGGTTTTCCTCCATCTGTACTTTGATTGTAATTGGATAAAGATAACTAACAGCCACGTGTGTCATTGTGTGCAGATGTGATGCTTTTTATTAGTGCACTCTGCACTACTTGTAAATATTACTTGTTGAGGCAGTTCCCCGTAGTTGCCCCATAGCCTCCTCTGTATTTCACTTCCTCTTGTGTGGCTGCAGCTTTAAAACACATCCCAGTCTGTGTGTGCAAAACAGTCCTGCATAATGCTTCAGTACCTGAGACCAAAGTTTGATTTGTTTACTCACGGGGGTAGTCTGCTTGAGTCTTTGTCTGTACGCTGGGTACAGGAACAGAGAGGTGTGGTCTGATAGTCCAAAGTGGGGGGGCAGCTTTGTAAGCATCCCCAATGTTACTTGTAGCAAATTAAAGGTTTAAATGCATTTAACTCATTATATCAAATGACCTTAATTTTGGTAAGAGGAAGAAGCAGATTTACACTCACTTCCGGCTATCAGAATGAAATCAGCGGTCATATTAAATAACAAAATCTAACTTACGTTAAATTCATTTTAAGATGGGGCACCACTCCTTTACCAGGAGAAAACCTTGATAGTTATTTATAATAATTAATAAACTAATTAAAAATCTATTGCACTTTTCCTATAGAGCAGGTCTAGACCGTACTCTTTATAATATTAATTACAGAGACCCAACAAATCCCACCATGAGCAAGCATTTGGCGACAGTGGCAAGGAAAAACTTCTTTTAAGAGGGCAGAAACCTTGGACAGAACCAGACTCAATGGTGGGTGGCCATCCACCGCTACTGTGTTAGGTTTTGAAAGAGAGAGAGAGAAAGAGAGAGAGGTTTTGAGGGAGAGAGGGAGGGGTGGGGCGTGGGGAGAGGGAGGCACAATGCAAAGACCACGTAGAATTATTTATTTAAAAAAAAAGTAGAATAGTAATTGTAGTGTTAATATTAATAAATTAATAATAGGAATGAAAGTTACAGGAAAATAATCAGCATCAGCATCAGTAACAGAGCCAATAACAACAACAGTAGTAGTGTAGTAGTAGTTAATTTGCAATTTAATTTTTATGATTACTCTTTTTTTATGAATATTATTAGGAAACACTCCATAAACTTTCATTGTTATGTGTATGATACCCAATTATATCTTTTGATCAAGCCAGATTAAACTAATCAGTTAGCTAAACTTCAGGAATGCCTTAAGGAAATAAAAACCTGGATGACATGCAATTTTCTGATATTAAACTCTGACAAAACAGAAGTTATTGTACCTGGCCCCAACCACCTCGGAAACTCTCAACTCTCTCAAACTGGGATCTGATTCCACAGGAGAGGACCTTGATAACTGAAGGCTCAGGCTCCCATTCTACTTTTGGAGACCCTAGGAACCACAAGTAACCCTGCATTCCGGGAGCGCAGTGTTCTAGTTGGATAATAAGGTATTATGAGATCTTTAACATACGATGGTGCCAGACCATTAAGAGCTTTGTAGGTGAGGAGAAGGATTTTAAATTCTATTCTGGATTTTACAGGGAACCAGTGCAGAGAAGCTAATATTGGAGAAATATGATCTCTTTTCCTAGTTCTTGTCAGTACACGTGCCACAGCATTCTGGATCAACTGGAGAGTGTTAAGGGACATATTCAGGCAGCCGAATAATAACAAATTGCACTAGTCCAATTTTCGGCATAATTTTGAGACAGGATGTGCCTGATTTTTGCAATGTTACATAGGTGAAAAAAGGCAGTCCTTGAAGTTTGTTTCATGTGGGAGTTAAAGGATAAATCCTGATCAAAGATAACTCCGAGGTTCCTTATGGTGCTGCTGGAGGCCAAGACAATGCCATCTAGAGTAATTATATCTTTAGATAATGTGTCTTGGAGGTGTTTGGTACCAAGTACAATAACTTCAGTTTTGTCTGAGTTTAACATCAGAAAGTTGCAGGTTATCCAGGTTTTTATGTCCTTAAGGCATGCTTGAAGTTTAGTTAACTGGTTAGTTTCATCTGCCTTTATCAATAGATATAATTGGGTATCATCTGCATAGCAATGAAAGTTTATGGAGTGTTTCCTAATATTGCCTAAAGAAGCATATATAAAGGTGAATAGAATCGGTCCAAGCACAGAACCTTGTGGAACTCCATGACTAACTTTGGCGATTGATCTGATAGATAGGATTTAATCAGAATCAGAATCAGAAATACTTTATTGATCCCCGTAGGGAAACTCTTTGTTACAGTAGCTTGCCTTTACGTCAGTGCACAGAGTAGAAAGTACTAAGAAAACGATATGGTACACTATAAACACTATAAACAGGTCAGAAAATAAATTAAGTATCATGTCGGTATAAGTATAAGATAAACTAAGTGTCGAGTACCAAGTGGGTTTACTGGTTGATGATGAAAGTACAGTATAAAATACAATGTAACTAAATATGTAATAAGTAATAGTAATAAGCGGAGGTGCATGTACTGTCGAGAGTAATAGAGGTAGATAGTTTTTCTTATTTATTGTTACTGATACTAACATGGGAAAACTAATATTGCACGGGAGTAGTACACAGAATATTGCACAATTATTATTAATTATGGCGGAGATGTAATGCTCAATGTCCAGTTTAGTGATCTAGGGTCAAACAGACTAACCCTTAGAGGGAGGAGTTAAATAGTTTGATGGCCACGGGCAGGAAAGACTTTCTGTGGCGCTCTGTGGTGCTTTTTGGTGGGATGAGTCTTCCGCTGAAGGTGCTCCTTTGCTTGACCAGCATGTCATGGAGCGGGTGGGAGACACTGTCCAAGATGGCGTGTAGTTTGGCCAGCATCCTCCTCTCTGACACCACCGCCAGAGAGTCACTGGCCTTACGGATCAGTTTGTTGAGTCTGTTTACGTCCGCTACCTTTAACCTGCTGCCCCAGCATGCAACAGCATACAGGATAGCACTGGCCACCACAGACTCATAGAACATCTTCAGCATTGTCCGGCAGATGTTGAAGGACCTCAGCCTCCTCAGAAAATAGAGGCGGCTCTGGCCCTTCCTGTAAACAGCTTGAGTGTTCTTGGTCTAGTCCAGTTTGTTATCTAAGTGTACTCCCAGGTACTTGTAGTCCTCCACAATGTCCACACTGACCCCCTGGATGGAAACCGGGGTCGCTGGTGCCTTGGCCCTCCGTAGATCTACAACCAGCTCCTTTGACTTTGTCGCATTGAGCTGCAGATGGTTCTGCTCACACCATGAAACAAAGTTACCCACCACAGCCCTGTACTCCGTCTCATCACCACCGCTGATACATCCCACCACAGCAGAGTCATCAGAAAACTTCTGAAGGTGGCAGGACTCTGTGTGGTAGCTGAAGTCTGTGGTGTAGATGGTGAAGAGGAAGGAGAGAGGACAGTCCCTGAGGGGCCCCAGTGTTGCTGACCACGCTGTCCGACACACAGTGCTGCAGGCGCACGTGCTGTGGTCTGCCAGTCAGGTAGTCCACAATCCAGGACACAAGGGGGGCATCCACCTGCATCGCTGCCAGCTTCTCTCCCAGCAGGGCAGGCCGGATGGTGTTGAAAGCACTGGAGAAGTCAAAAAACATGATCCTCACCGTGCTTGCCGGCCTGTCCAGGTGGGTGTGGATGCGGTTAAGCAGGTAGATGATGGCGTCCTCAACTCCGAGGCGAACTGAAGGGGGTCCAGGAGGGGTCTGACGATGGGCCGCAGCTGTTCCAGCACTAGTCTCTCCAGGGTCTTCATTATGTGGGAGGTCAGTGCCACCGGTCTGTAGTCCTTGGAGCCACTGGGGCGTGGCGTCTTCGGCACAGGAATGAGGCAAGATGTCTTCCACAGAATGGGGACCCTTTGAAGACTCAGGCTCAGGTTGAAGACATGTTGAAGGACTCCACATAGCTGGGGGGCACAGGCTTTTAGCACCCCGGGGCCTAACGCCATCGGGGCCTGCAGCCTTGCTTGAGTGGAGCTTCATCAGCTGTCCTCTCACCTGGTCAGCAGTCAGGCAAACAGCAGAAGTTACAGGTGGGGAGGGAGTCATCGGTCTGGAGGGCTGTTAGCCTGATGGGGAGGGGGGAGCAGAGTACTCAGAGGAGCTTGAGGGCTGACAGCAGCTGAGTTAGAGGGGGGATGAGCAGGAGCCCGTGTGTCGAATCTGTTAAAGAACAGATTGACTTCGTTGGCCCCTGTCCAAGCTGCCTTCAACTCCTCTGCTGCCAGTCGGTCTGAAGCCAGTGATGGTCTTCATGCCGCTCCAGACCTCTCTCATGTTGTTCTGCTGGAGTTTCCGCTCCAGCTTCCTCCTGTACTTCTCCTTGGCTTCCCTGATTTTCACCTTCAGGTCAGCCTGGATAGCCCTCACCTCCTCCCGATTACCATCAGTAAAGGCCCTCCTCTTGGCATTCAGAATGTCCTTGATGTCCTTTGTTACCCACAGTTTGTTATTTGGGTAACAATGGACATCTTGGTTGGGACATTGCAGTGCACACAGAAGTTAATGTAGCCAGTGATGCACTCAGTGAGCCCGTCAATGTCCTCTCCATGAGGCTCACAGAGTGCATCCCAATTTGTCACCTCAAAACATTCCTGCAGTGTCTTATAGGCCTCCCCTGACCATCTCCTCACTGTCCTTGTGGTCGCAGGCTGCCTTTTAACCAGAGGCACATAGCAGGGTTTGAGGTAAACCAGGTTGTGGTCTGACCTACCCAGAGGGGGGAGGGGGGAAGAGCTGTATGCATCCTTAACGTTAGCATACAGCAGGTCCAGTGTCTTCTCCTCTCTAGTAGGACAGCTCACATACTGGGTGAAATTGGTCAATGTTGTTGAAACACTGATGGATTTTAATCTCAACATGGTTGAAGTCACCCGAGATTAAAATGAGTGCACTCGGGTGTTGAGTCTGTAGTTGTGCTATGGCGGTGTGAATGGCGTTGCACGCCGATGCCGGGTTAGCAGAGGGGGGGATGTAAACAGCCACAACAATGGCATGTGAAAATTCACGTGACGGATAATATGGCCGGAATCCCACAGCTAACAGTTTAATGTCCGGGCTACAGATACTCTGCTTGATGGTAATGTGACCAGGGTTACACCATCTGTTGTTGACCAGAACAGCAAGCCCGCCGCCTTTCCGCTTACCGCTCCCGGTGTGATCCCTGTCGGCCCGAACAGTCTGAAAGCCGTCGATGGAAATGTTATGGTCCGGAATATCCTGGTGTAGCCATGTCTCAGAGAAGCACATCAAACTACACTCACGAAACTCCGTTTGACTCCCGGCTAACGCTATTAGCTCGTCCATTTTATTCGCCAGCGATCTCACGTTGCCCATGATGAGAGAAGGCAGACACGGCTTAAATCTCTTATTCTTAAGTCTCTTTTGTCTGCACCCCTCTCTCTTCCCTCGCCGCTTCGTTCCACCTCTGCATCCTCGGTGTGTCCTCCTCCAGATCTCAGCGGGGACATCGGTTGTCCTGGGCGCCATGCTGCTCGGCTTCAGCGCGATCAGCTGTTTGGCCACATTGTTTACACCAGGGAACAGCTGATCGCGCTGAGGCCGAGCAGCATGGCGCCCAGGACAACCGATGTCCCCGCTGAGATCTGGAGGAGGACACACCGAGGATGCAGAGGTGGAACGAAGCGGCAGTGCCCCGACCAAGTAGCAGATGAAGAAGTTCCACGGCGAAGTACAAAAACACTTTCTACCCTCATTTTCGCAAAGAGCTTAGTTTAAATTACACTTACACACAAGTTACTCAAGTTTGGAAGAAAAAAGGAAAGTTAAAAGTTGGAAAAGTAAGACGACGAGACGGAGCTACGGCAACAGGCAGCATGCGGGCCGGCGCATGCGCAGTGTAAACCAGCTTAGTGTGGCTCCTTTAATGCCAATTACATGTTCCAGTCTCTGTAATAGGATGTGATAGTCAATGGTGTCGAACACAGCACTAAGATCTAACAAGACAAGTACAGAGACAAGTCCATTGTCTGATGCAATTAAAAGGTCATTTGTAATTTTCACCAGTGCTGTCTCTGTCCTATGATGCACTCTAAATCCTGACTGAAAATCCTCAAATAAACTATTGTTATTTAGAAAGTCACACAACTGATTGGTGACTGCTTTCTCAAGGATCTTAGAGAGAAAGGGAAGGTTAGATATAGGTCTATAGTTGGCTAAAACCCCTGGATGAAGGGTGGGCTTTTTAAGAAGCAGTTTAATTACAGCTACTTTAAAGGATTGTGGTACATAGCCTGTTAATAAAGACAGATTGATCATATCCAGTAAAGAGGTGCCAACTAAGGGTAAAATGTCTTTTAAAGCAGCCTAGTTGGAATTGGGTCTAAGAATGGGGTCTAAGAGACAGGTTGATGGCTTAGATGAATTAATCGTCGAAGTCAGCTGAAGAAGATCGACAGGAGCAAAGCAGCCAAAACACACATCAGGCTCTACAGCTGTTTCCAAGGTTCCTGTGTTTGAAGAAAAGTCGGCACCGGTTGAAGGCAGGATTTGATGAATTTTTTCTCTAATAGTTAAAATTTTATCAGTAAAGAAGCTCATGAAGTCGTTACTACTGAGGAATACTATAGAATATATGGCTCAATAGAGCTGTGATTCTCTGTCAGCCTGGCTACAATGCTGAAAAGAAACCTGGGGGTGTTTTTATTTTCTTCTATTAATGATGAGTATTAAGCTGCTCTGGCAGTACGGAGGGCCTTCCTATATGTTTTAAGACTATCTTGCCAGACTAAACGGGATTCTTCCAGGTTGTTGGAACGCCATTTCCTTTCAAGTTTTCGTGATGTTTGCTTTAATTTGCAGGTTTGGGGGTTATACCATGGAGCTAACCTTCGTTGTTTTATTATCTTCTTTTTTAGAGGAGCGATAGAATCGAGGGTCATTCTCAGTGAGCCTGCAGCGCTATCAACTAGATGGTCAATGAGTCCTGTGTTATATTGAGACATAACATTGAATTAATTTAAGGAAGTGCTTCCTTGAATCTAGCCACAGCAATATCAGATAGACATCTAGAGTAAGTATTTTTGACTAATGGGGTGTAGTCAGGCAATAGCAGTTCAAAAGTTATTAAATAATGGTCCGATAAAGAAGGATTCCGTGGAAAGACTATTAAATGTTCAATTTCAATGCCATATACCAGAACAAGGTCGAGGGTGTGGTTAAAACAGTGAGTGGCTTCATGTACACTCTGACAAAAGCCAATCGAATCTAATAATGAGATAAACACAGAACTAAAGCTATCATTTTCAATGTCCACATAAATATTGAAATCACCTACAATAATTAATTTATCTGTTTTAAGGACTAAACTTGATAAAACCTCTGAGAATTCAGATAAAAATTCAGAATAAGGACCAAGTGCGCCGTACACTATAACAAATAGAATTGGCTGTCTTGTTTTCCAGGTTGGGTGTGAAAGACTAAGAATAAGGCTTTCGATTGAGTTACAATTTAGTTTAGGTTTAGGGTTGTTTAATAGGCTTGAGTCGAAGATGGCTGCACCTCCTCGGCCGGTGCCTCGGGGAATATGAGCATTAATGACCCAGCCAGGTTTCAGTAAGACAAAATAAGTCAATATAATACTCTGATACTAAATCGTTAACTAGTACAGCTTTAGTTGACAGAGATCTGATGTTTAAGAGTCCACATTTAATTCTCCCTTTTTGTTGTGCTATTTCAGCATTTTTGTTTAGGTTTTTATGTATAACTCCTCTTCTGTTAACTTTAGATTTTATTAATTTAAGTGGTCGGGGGGCAGACACCGTCACTAAGGAGTTTTGGGTGGTTAACTGCTCCCAACTCTGCCTCCTGGTCTCAAGTGAGATCTCTGAGTTGTCATGGTTTAGGTCCACTAATAAGCTCGGCCAAATTTCTGGCTATGAGAGCTGCTCCATCCAAAGTGGGATGAATGCCGTCTCTCCTAATAAGACCAGGTCTTCCCCAAAAAGTCTGCCAATTATCTACAAAGCCCATATCGTTTGCTGGACACCACCTCGACGGCCAGCGGCAGAATGAAGGCATGAGGCTAAACATGTCATCACTGGTCAGGTTTGGCAGGCGACCAGAGAAAACTACGGAGTCCGACATTGTCTTTGCATATGTACACACCAACTCAACATTAACTTTAGTGACCTCCGATTGGCGTAATCGGGAGTCGTTACTGCTGACATGAATAACAATCTTACTGTATTTACGTTTATCCTTAGCCAGCAGTTTTAAATAGGATTCAATATCTCCCGCTCTGGCCCCAGGAATATATTTGACTATGGTTGCTGGTGTCGCTAACTTCACGTTTCTCAAAATGGAGCTGCCAGTAATCAGAGTTGGTTTCTCAGCAGGTGTGTCGCTGAGTGGGGAGAACTTAACACAATAACAAACAATAAACACTGTTTTTGTAAAAGATGTTGTCTCAGTGACTGTCTAAGGTCTTGTAGTGCTCAAGGTATAGCTAGCTTTGGTATTATGAATAACCTTACGCTTAACACTAACCATATTGTATAATGTTTTTGTACAAAGGACACATTTGTACAAGAGGGCTTGCCCTCTGTTTTCCATGTGGAAATGAAGGTAACTGATTCAATACACTCAATTTCAGCTTATACAAATGAAAAGGAATATACAGGTGTATTGACTCTACAATACAGCAATGAGTTATAGCCATGTTTTCTGCCATTGCCATGGCAGTTATTCACAACCCACTTGAGAAATTAAGAGTAAATTTCTTCATGAATTATTATACAATGATTTTACAGTCATATTTGGCCAGAAATAGTGTGCCACATAGGTTTTTACATATGCACTTTTGGCATGAAATGCTCCCTTATCCAGGCCTGTGTAGATGAATAACTTTTTCTCTCTTCATTGGCTGCTTTCGGTCAGTCGTTGATGTAAAGCAGACCCTATTTATGATTACAAGCCTATTTTGCTAACCGGAAGAATTACCAACCCCAAACCCGAACATCTCCACTTTTTCTTAACATAGATCATTTAGATGAAGTGTAATTACTAGTTCGGCTGTACTAGATATTTGATATATTTAATAGATATATTTCAGAAGGTGCTTTATTAAGTTACAGGAGGTGAAGACAGGTGTGCGGCTCTGGAGATGGGGAAGTCTGCTGGAGGGAATGGCTTGCTGGCGTGGATTTCGCTGGAGAGGGAGATCACAGGAGAAGGGGATATGCACTGTTGCATGGAGAGTCCTTGCACCAAACGAGGTTGGACACTGGCTGAGGTGAGTGCTAGGTTTTTATGCTGGCTGTGATTAGGTGCTGATGGGGAGCAGGAGTGTGATAGGAAGCAGGTGTGGATGATTAGCAGACGGTGGAGACTGGCGTATGTATGACAGTCATTTTGTTAAGGTGTCATAATCTTATGGTGGATGGGCACAATAGATAAATAATTTATTAATTTGATAATAATGCCACTGATTCATGGAGGCATGTTAGGTTATCAAGATACAAGTCTCAGCCATTTCTTTACATTAGTCGAAAAAATTGTTAGAAAATTTGCATACTATATTTTTGGTTGAATAGGTTCTGCAATTTTTTTTAAACAGTACATCGACTTGATATTTGGTACTGGGTGTTGCTGCTGAGGAGCTGGCTGTAAATGTAACAACAGACAACAACAATTAATTTCATAAAACTGTATTATCTATCTTTGTACTATTATGGGCCCGAGTCCATTAGTGTGGATTTTTATATAGCCAACATCACCTTTGAAATGCAGTGTAAAGTTGTTCACTGTGTGTGTTGAGTCAAGAATTCAGTGGCTCCTTTGCTGCTCAGTTCTAAACTGGATTTTCGGTGGTCAGATAACAAAATGGCCGTTTCCACACCCAAACCCTCAAGCTTGGACACCTTCACAATATTTAGGTTAACAAGACGACCACAAAAATAGTAAATAATGGATTATACACAAAATAACAGACAAAACCTGCATTTAAAAATCCAACATACACTTGAGAAACTACTCATAACAGGGCTAGGCAATCTCTGTGAAAACAGTGTTGTCACAAATATGTGAGAAATACGTGCTGATTACATTAACTATACATTAGCTGTGTTTACGTGGATTCTAATATCCGACCAATATTTGGACTTATAGCCATATCTGACTACTAATGCATCAACTGACCACCTTGATCTGAATAGTCTAGCCCAACCAGTAGGAATTTAGTTTGAGAGGGGTGGTATAAGCCTTTGACAGTCTCTTCGATGTGAGAATATTTGATGCAGATAGCCTTGTAAACATTTGACCCAACTACTTTTTTTTTTTTACAGCCTACACGTGCTCTTACTGTGCATATTCTCGAATAAGTGCCTCTTATGCTTGCTTTCCCATGTTTAATAATTGCTCATTACATACATTTGGATTACATGCTTTGAGTATGCAAATCATCGGATGACTTTATTTTGTATACCCTACATGTTAAAACATCAGCTGGAATATTTATTTGGGATAAATTCAGTTGAAATGATGAAAGAATCTAAATATAAACGCTCCAACTGTCTGTCACAATGTTCTGCTCACATCACAATTGCTGTCAACCATCCTTACATTTGTGCCCTCAGTGCTGCTGCCTCTTGAAAGTATTTCTGCTTCTCATCTTCCCCTAATGTGGACCATCTGCTCTTTATATTGTTCATTGTGCCTGAGAAAAAAAAAGATGCACAGAAAACTTAACACTTTAGAGTCTGCATCTCTTTTTTAAGTACATTTATACAGAGACAATCTGTTCAAAACACTGGTTTGCACTTGGGTTGTGTTATCTGTACCCATGGGCTCCAGGTTATGTTTTAAAGTGGGGGTGCAAACTTGAAAAGATACATAATTGGCACGGGGGTCTGGGCGCCCCCCCCCAAAAAAAAGTTTTTTGCATTTCTACACCACCTAACCTGACTTATGGTAACAAAAGAGTATAATTTCCAAAACATAAAATAATCCAAATTTTGTATAGGCCCTACTCAATCTTACAGTTAGATGAATAATAATGACACATTATGAGATTTTGTGTTCCTCATTTTGTTGAATGTAACTGCATGGCTGTTGAATGTAACTGCATGGCTCATAAAATCCCATTTGAGCCAGTTGTGGTGAAGCACGGTTGGATGGAAAACATGCTGGACGGGTGCTCTAATAGTGGTTTGGGAAACACTATTCTAGGTTAGTCATCACAGAGGGGATGTAGTGGTAAAATAAAAGGTGGATAAACTATAAATGTCCGCTGGTTAAACTGTCCAATGTTAGGTAATGGTAAACACATAAAAAGGTCCAGCCATTTTCACCGTATCTGTTCCTTGTGTTTTGGATTGTTTTCTTGGACCTTTCTGGTTTTATGGTGTTGGGCTGCACCACGTGTGGTGTTACATTCTTCATCTTACATTGATGAATGCAACTTCAGTGCGTGAAGTAGCATACCCAATGTCTGCTGGCGAATGTACGTCCACGTGTAGATTATCCATGCACGTATGTACATTATCCACGCACTTATCCTCACGTACACTATCCATGAGCAAAGTAAAAAAATACAAATTAGCAGACACGTCGCCGCCAGACCCAACGTGTGCATAGTGATGACCTATAGTACGTTGCTGCCGATATGTCATGATGTCACAGGTACTGTCTCCATCAAATACAATAGAATCAAATGGATTTTTCAACATGCACGTACTGTACATTTGACAGCTAAGTCATCCTCTCTGTTAGTTCATTGAAATCATTCCTGGTACAAAAAAACACCCCATATCCACAGAAATCAATGGGAAGGATTGGCGTATCATATGCACGCAATTTGAAAGTGTAAAGCTGTGTTATTTGTATGCAGATTGGTTGACCTAGTGTGACTGCGTAGCTCAAAATGTGACATATGAATGTGAATATTGTGTAAAAATATGATGTAAATGTGCCAAACGTGATGTTTAAAATGATACATTGTCACCTTTAACTCTGCAGCTATGTAACTATTGGTTGGTGCACTCCTTTACTTGAGGGGTTATACATTTAGTAAGTAATACTGTATGTTCGTAATAAGGAAGAAATCAGAGTTATTGGCTAACTGCAGTTAATTCTGCATTAATTAGGAACAATTCATTACAAAACAGTTTACTAATGAGTATAATGTTCATAATAGTTTTTGCTCTGTATTCCAGCACATTGGATTTGAAGTGAAGCAGTTACTATGAGCCAGACTTTCAGCTTTAAGGGTGTTCGAGGGTGATCACATCCATACTTTTGGAACAATGGATCGTAGCACTTTTGGCCCACTTATTAACAATGTCAGCAGTTACAGCTCATGGAGGCAATGAAGGTACATAAAAGCCCTTAGCACTTTATTGCCGCAATTTGCATCAAAATCACACTCATTCTCGGAGTCATGACTCAGTCAAATCTGAACACACAGACATGATATATTTTTTGATTTGACTTTCCGAGGATATCATAATAATATGTTATCTCAGATGTCCATCGCAATAACATCCATAAATCAGCTTACAAATCCTAGAAAAAGGACACCAAACCCCCCAAATCGTGGTAACTATAGTTCCAAAACTGAGAGCATGAATATCTCCTGAATTGATACATTTAAACAAGTGAAAAAGGCCACGGTACAGGGCTGGCAGAGTATCACCAGGGAAGATGCCAGGTGTCTGTTGATCTCTGTGGCTCGGAGACTTCAGACAGTCACTAAGTGCAAAAGATCTCCAAACGCAAACATATGATGACTTAAGTTACATTACTATACATTTTTCAATTATTTTGTGTCGCCTAAAAGTGGAAGTTTCTGTTAATTTGTTCTGAATGTAAACATTCTCATATTTAAGCTAAAACTCAGCACTTTAACCTCATAGATCTTAAGCATCAAAGTTAATTCTTGACCTTGCAAATAGTATTTAAATAATTACAAATAATCCCAACTCAAGGTCCACCCACCAGCTCTTTCCAGAGCTTTCAAATGTAACAAAAACTTTAGTGCTTAACTTTTAAGCCATCATGAACAAGAAGTCCTAAAAGTGCCATGGATAAAATCATAACTATTGAGCTTGCATATCAATAGATATGAGCCATGATCTGTCTGCTGATGAAGACTGTGTGACAGGGTTGGAAGCTCAGGAAAAAGCTAGTAAATTGACCTTGGTAGAGAATTGTTTTGTCAAATCTTAAATCTCAAGTCATTCTTTCATTTCCAATCCCTTTAATTGCACTTTTATTTAAAAACACATCTGTTCTCTCAAGTAACTTATTATCTACTATACAGCCCTTTAATTTGAGTTATTTAGTAAGTACTTGTTAGCTAATTATTAATTAGTTACTTCCTAATTTGTTATTTATTTATTCCTTTGGTATATACTCAGGATTTCGTGTATTTTATTGTTAAGTGTTACCACAACTTGATTTTGTAGATTGCACAATGTGTGCATGAGTGCTTGTGTAAGAGGACCAACCCAAAAAGAAAATATAACAAAAAGGCATGACATGAAAAAAACAGCTCAGTCCATTAATATCCACTTCTTGGCTGTGGAATTTGTTTTCTCTTGTCAGGCAGTTGTGGCTGTCACAGTGATGAGTGGGGCTGAAGTGCTGAGCGCTGGTATCACCCTGACGGAAAACACAGAGATAGAGTGAGAGAAGAAGAGCAATGCATGGCAAGGAGAGAGGAAGCGGGTGAAGGAGAAGGGACAGGAAAGGGAAGACGAACAACAACAAGAAAAAAAAGAAAAACAAAATGACAATGGTAGCGAGGAGGAAGAGTGACAGCACCAATGACTGAAGATGGAGACAGAGAGAAGCAGTCTGAGTAGCAGGTTGGTACTCAGCGTGAGTCGGAATGCGTAAACACACAGGCTTCATCAGACTGACATAGGAACTGCTCTACAGCAAAACAAGCATTTCCTTCCAACACACCATATCCATTGCACAGCCTGTCAACTCATGGCACTTGTCAGATTGGCTGCATTTAGCTGTGAAGGCTTTCAGCTAAAAGACTTGAAGCGGATTCAACAGACAGTCTTCTATGTTCCTGAAGTGGTTGTTTAGACTATTTGTTTCGAGGATGTTGCATGTAGATGTTTGTGATAGAGGTTTTGTTGTTGCTGCAGAAGCTACTGCAGGCAAATTGGGAGACAGTTTTCTTGTTTGCTCATAACTCAGACTGTTTGCAGTCAGAGCCGAGCTGCAGCCACTTGGTGGCTGTATTGAAGTTTACAACTGAAACATCTCAAATGTTATCTCATGACTCAAAATACAGACACTTTCTCGAGGTTAACACATTTGAAAAATGATTATGTATAGATGTATATTTGTATGTTCACTTGTTACTTAACAGGATATCGCAAAAATTATTCAAAATCTTTTTTATTTTCTCTTACAATGTTCATTGTTATGCACCAAAATACCAAAGCAAATTCCTTGTATGTGAAAACCTACTTGGCAATAAACCCGATTCTGATTCTGAAGATACTGATGAAATTTATTTGAAAGTAAGATCATTGGCCAATGACAGTATGATTCATTTATTATGTGGATAGTAGCACCATGTGTCCATTTACAAAGGACCTTAATCTTAACCTTGGAAATAGTAGTTTCACAAAATGTTGAACTCAAGGTCCACTTACTAGGTTTCTCCCAGGGCTTTCATCCGCAACTAATAGCCTTCATCAACAGATAGTTTGCTCAGTTGTCGCTCATAACTCCTGAACTGTGTGGCTTAGAAGAAAAAGCTAAATTATATTTTTTCTCTGTCTAACAGCTAACTGTCCGTATAGCAGTAGTTACCAATGTTTTTCTATCCTGCACCCCTTTGGAAGCTGAAAAACTTTCATATCATATTCAATGATATGATTACACACATTAATTAACCCTCATAGTGAGTTATAAAACTTTTATTAACTGTTTACTGTTAACTGTTTGTTACCTTGGAAATAGTTTCACGACATTTTTTAAACTCATGGTCGACTTAGATTTCTACCCAGTGCTTTGACCCACATCTCATGGCCTTCATCAGCAGATATTTTGCTCAGTTGTCATGGAGATTGTACATTATACATAAATACTTAATTAATAAACATAATAAACAACATTATATAACTTATATGTATATAAAATATTAAAAATGTAAAATCATTACATTAAGTGCATCATCATTTATTAACTGTTTATACAACACTTACGGCTGCATTGACAAAAACGGCTGAATAAACATGTAAAAAAATAATAATTTCCCTATATCTGCTTACCACTGTATATTGTATTACAGTGTATTATATAAACAATTTATTAAGTGTTTATATACTGCTTATTATTGAATGCTAAATGGGAGAAATAAAGTGCTGCTGAAATAAAATTATCAAGAACATGAATTTCTCATCAGTTTTGTTATGCAAATGAAAGATGCAAGTTAGACTTTGCCCTAACTGATAGAACATACCAACACAAGACACAGCTCTCACCTGCTATATTGAAAAAGAGCCCAAGAGCAAGATGGGCTTCTTCATATTCTGAATTCGAGTTTGCTTGATGAGCATCACTAGTTTTTTCTCATTCTCTGTGGAAAGTCTGTCCATCTTGTACTTCACATGCAGTTTTGCTCTCTGAAATATTCTTGCTGACCTGAATCTTGCTAGCCTTGATATAGTAAGAGAATTTATTTTTTCATCGCTCTCAAATTAATCAGATTCATATGCCTTTTTTACAGCAGATATTTGGAACTGACCTAGCAGGAAAATCACAGGTGGAACCAATGACATTAACAATGACCCAGTTCCATTATTGCAATGGCACAATTAACTATATTATTAGCTACCCCTGTGTTTGACAAGTCGAAATACTGTGAAAGAAGTCTATTCAATTTTTGTTTCATTTGAGTCCCCCCATTTTTTTTCACAACCACTTCTACAAATTTAAACTTGCTACATGATGTATTTGGAGTACCCCGAAAGGTGTCTAAAGCTATACTCAAATGACTGACTGAAATGAACCACGTGGAAGATCAGGATTTCTTAATTCACCCCACTGCCTTTTTCAATATCTGAAAATGAGCTTCAGTCAATTTACAGCCTCAATTCGGCACACATCATACATCAAAATGCTTCCTGTCTTAAAAGTAAAAAACCCACAAGAGCTACACTTTTGGACAGTGGTATTCAGATCCTTTACCTAAGTAAAAGTACTAATAACACACTGTAAAAATACTCTGTTACAAGTAAAAGTCCGGCATTGAAAATGTTACTTAAGTAAAAGTATGTACTGTAAGTATTAATAGTAAAAGTACTCTATGCAGAAAAATACCCCCTGTGTGAAATACTGTTATATCATTAGATTATTATTGCTCATGCATTAATATAAAAACAGGATTTTACTGTTGTAGTTAGTTGAGGTGGAGCTCATCTTAACTATTTTGTATAGTATTGCAACTAATGATTATTTTTATTAATCTGCTGATTATTTTCTAGATTAATCGATAGAAAAATTCTGAAAATAGTGAGAAATGGTGCTAGAGGGTGAAGTGAAGGGTCATGTGTACTGCCTTGTCTACAGACCTGTTGGCTCTGTAGGTGAACTGCAGAGGGGGTCCAGGAGTGGGTCTGTGATGGATTTGAGGTGAGACAACACAAGTCACTCAAAAGTCTTCATTACCATAGAGGTCAGGGCGACGGGTCTGTAGTCACTAAGTCCTGTGGTCCTTGGTTTTTTGGGGACGGGGATGATGGTAAACGATTTGAAGCAGGCTGGCACATGGCAAGTGTGAGGTGCTAAAGATGTCTGTGAACACCGGAGATAGCTGATCAGTGCAATACTTCTAAAGTGCGCCAGCCCGCATGCTGCCCGTTGCCGTAGCTCCGTCTTCCCTTCGGGGATCAATAAAGTATTTCTGACTTCAGGGTGGATGGAGAGACAGAGTCTGGGCCAGCTACTTTACAGAGCTTCTGCCTCCTGAACTTTCTGTTGACATCTCTCTCCAGGATGGAGAGAGTCGTTGTTGCAGTAGGGGAGGGGGGAGCCTCTGGGGTGGGCAGTTGTGGAGAGGCCCAGGCCTCTGCTGAGGTGGGGGAGGTGGAGCTGGTGGATGGAGTCTCGGGGGATAGTGTCAGGGCTGTCCCATTGTCTCTCAAAGTGACAGTAGAACTCATTCAGTTGGTTGGCCAGGCGCAAGTCGTAAATGGAGTGGGGGGCTTTTGGTTTTTATAAGCTCTTTGTATTTTTTTGTGCAAAAATCTTAATTTGTAAAGTAACTAGTAACTAAAGCTGTCAGATAATTGTAGTGAAGTAAGAAGTACAATATGTCCCTCTGAAATGTAATGGATTAGAAGTAGAAAGTGGCATGAAATGACTCAAGTAAAGTACATGTACCTTTAAATTTGTACTTGTACTTGAGTTAATATACCAACCCCTAAATTGATGTCAAACACTGTCAAAACTCTTGTATCATTGAAACTGTAGGCTGTATCCCTCTTTACTTTTCTTTTTCTTTTTTTTGAAAAGATTCACCCTTTAAACATTGCACACATACATCACCATTTTCAGCTATTCCTGCTGCCACTCACTGCTGCAAAAATCTACTGTTTGGGTAATTACTGCCTTAATCAGAGCTGTCATTTTCCATGTTCCACACAAGTGTATGGTGTTTGGCTAATTAGACCTCTCCTCAGAATAGTTTTTTCAAATCTTTTGTAAATGTGCCTGAACCTAAGAAAGTCCAGGTTCGATTCCCACCAGGGTCAACTTTTCTATTTGTTCATAAAGCTCCTGCCTTCACTCTGCCAAGCCCCTTGAAGCAAATTGTGATTTGTGATATTGGGCTATATAAGTAAAATTGACTTGACCCTGCACCAAAGCACTGTCCTAACCTTAAATTGGTTGATTGGCACAATTTTCGGCTTTTGTGAGACTTGCCAGGCCACACGGGTATTTGGCTAATTAGACTTATCTTCAGGAAACTGTAGTCTACAAGCCCAAATAGCATTAGCTCTGCTATTAGCGATTTTACAGTGTATGTCCCTTTACAACATTCAACATTTGGGAGGACCCACCATCAAGTTTGTATTTCACTCAGAAGGAGGAAGCTAGTTAGGCTTGTTTGCTAATGTTAACACTGATTCCCACTAGATGTTACATTTCGTTCATGTTATTCAGCTACACTGCTGAGTCATCAGCAGCTCCTGCACACTCAGTGTTATGTTCTTACTGAATTCTAAAAAGGAGGGGGTCTAGCTAGCATTAGCTCTGTTTTAGTGGGGTGTGGTTGCGCAGAGCCATGCCGTGAATGGCCATGAGCAGTCGAGCTGTGCTGGAACGGAGCAAGTGTTTTTCCATTGAACCGCACAGCAAGGTAACGCTGTTTACCTTGATGAGGTGTTGGAGAGCCTGTTGCCTGCAGCTCTTCATCTAACAGCTCACTGTGACTGTTTCTGTTTGTACTCCCCCCCTGCAATATTTAAAACGTATCTGCTGACCAAATGACGCAGCATTCAATTCAATTTTATTTATATAGCACCAATTCAGGTAGAAGCTACACTGAAGCTGACTTGGCCCTACAAACCTGTACAGTAGTGTGCTCAAAACTGCCTGTTGTTGGAATTGAAGTATTTTTAATCCATTGACACAAATATTGCACCAATCAAATTACACTACCAACATCTGACCAAAAGTTCACAACCAGCGAAGAACACTAATTAATGGGGCACTGTCAATGCAGAGGAATAAATAATATTTTATACATTTACTCTGCGACATTGTATTAGTAACTACAATTTGGGGTGAAAAAGTACATAAGTACATCATTAACAACAAATACCAAGGATATACATACCAATTTATAAGCAAAAATCCATAAATCTGGGCAAAATGCTAAATCTTGTCTTGGACTATAAATCTTTTTGGCCTCTTTGGTGCATTTTATGAAATAAAAGTCAATATACCAAAACAAACAAATACTAAACATTTTTTAACGGAACAAATGTGTTTAAAATCTTTCTGTACATTTATTTTAAGTTGACCATACTATGCATTATGGCTGCTTTCACATTTGGCTGCACAAGACTGCATGCAGCCAGAGACAGGAGGCGCTTCCGTAGGATCCATGTTTTATTTACTGGACTATAGCCACTTGGCTGCAAACATGTGTTCCTTAGAAAGTCTGGCTTTGTTAAAAGGACAGGCCTGGCAGTTTGCTGTTGGGAAGATGCAAGCTGTGAATTCCAAATGTGAGAAGAACATACATTAAGGTGCTAAAGGCTATTTCTATTCAGTGTAGTCTACAGAGGAAGGCTGTGTGTGTGTGTGTGTGTGTGTACACAGACACTGGATGGCTCACTTTGAAAATGAAATAGTTTGAAAAAAAACTAATATGGCCTAGGGCCTGGCTGTAGAAATGAATGTAAGATAGAAAACTCATTCAAGTGCATGGGAGAAATAAAATGTATAAATTGAAATATGTTAATTTCCAGGTTGTTTTATTTGGACATAATGCGCTGTTGTGGACATTTAATTAGGTGCTTTCCTTCCTCTAGAAAGATTTGCCCTCACCTTGTTAACATCTATTGATACCCCAATGGGTTGCTGATATCTGTTATTGAGCTTCAAAAGGACGTGTTCAATTGGATAATAGTAAGTTGCAAGCCACAATATTCTTATGTTATGAGTGCTAGTTCACTGCTCTGGGTTAGGGCTAGAGTTAGGGTTTGGACAAGCTAACATTCTGTAGCTCAGTTAAACAGCAGCAAATTAAATTTTTCAGTTAATTTCAAGTAACAGCATCCAAAAACAGTTTGCATCACAAACATGTGGTAAAGCACGGTCCTGCATCAAGTGCATGTGTGTCTGATTTGCCCAGGCAGAGCATGGACCCCCCGCCGCCCCAAAATATAAACAACTCTTCGATTCCACACAAATCACACAGGTGCCGTATTTTTCATTCAGAAATGTGAATTTCGCCAAATGGTGAAACTAAATGACTAAAATGAGATGCAAAACGACTATAAAGATATACAAAGTGACCACAAAGAGCCCTAAAATGACTACAGAAAGATGCAAAACGAAATGCAAAATCACTAAAATGAGATGCAAAATCACTAAAATGAGACAAAAAACGACCACAAAGAGATGCTGAACAAATAGAAAAACTCTAAACGAGTCCCAAAACGACTTAAACGAGATGCAAAACGACTAAGGAGAAGAATTATCAATGATTCATTAATGTCACTCATTGAAACAGACTTCGCGGTTGCTTCACAATGTAGGATAAAATGACAAGATAATTTACAGGAAAATGATTAATTATTAATAAAATTATAGCTACGATTTAAACAGACATAATAAAATTCATCACTCATAATCAATTTTAAATTATGTTTATAAATGAGCCTTTGATTGACGTTATACAGAACACTGTAGACTGCAAAAGTAATAACTGGCAAACAACCTAAACAATTAGTTTTACTCTAAGGCATCTTACATTTAATCTCCACCTCATCATATCATCCACAGCTATCTCTAGAAAACTCTGTGGATGCCTGGTCCCCCACCTCTTTAAAATTATGCCCCAGTCTGACCCCCGCATTCAAAAGTGTCTAAACCAGTCATGCTGCCCAGACACGAGTGCCTGAAAAGCAAAGAGGTTTAACAGCAGTTACAGACACAGCACTTGATGGGAACACATATCCTCTTCAATTGTTGGCATCCAAATCCTCCTCAGCGTGATTCCCCCACTTCAAAGAGCCCCCCGTTTCTCTGATCCGAGACCGAAGATCACTGATGCTCTTGACAGGGTCCCATGTCCTGCTCTAAATCCCCTCTTCACTCCCCTCTTCACTCTTCATCCCTTGTCTCTCTCTCTGCAGGAGGTGAGAGTTAGCTTAACTTTGCATCATGCACAAGTTCAAAGTAAACTCAAATGACCACAATGTTTTCACAATGTGGTATGCTGACACCACATCTACTAAAGATGCAGAAGGCATTTATTCTTATCAGTTTCTATCATTGCATCAGTAGCAAAAAGAATTCTATACTTTCAATTCAGTGCATTGTACCAATGCAAAAAAAGACAGGAATTGTTGCCTTTTAGTTTTTGTCTGCTTTCTATTCACACTGACTTATTACAAACAAACCAAGAGGAGTAAACATGAAGTCATATGGACTGACAAATAACTCATACATTGGACAGGTTTGGTGATGTCATACTGCATCATCAGCAGTACATGGACCTGTAAGGGAAATCAATCTTCAGTTGGTTTAAGCCCTTTCTGCAGTAGCAGAGCCTATTTTCACCTGCTTTTACATACCTCTACATAATGCTTAATTGCATTGGTGCAAATACGCACTTTATTTTTTGTTTTACAGCGAACCTACTAAAATATGAATTATAAAACTATTTAAATTTTAGATTATCTGGTTTCTACACTCTGTCCACAAGTGTACCAAATGTCAGGTTGATATGTAAAAGTAATAAGGTTTTACAGGACAATTAGAAAGCATCCTACCTAACCTAGGCATCCTTTTATGTATTGTGAGAATTAATCATTTAAATGAAGGTTGCTTGCCTATTATATTAATACCATGTTGAAACTTTTGTACACACATACACACACACAGAGCCCTAGTGGAGGAATCCTACACTCCCTCTGTTTGTAAGTTGCTAAAGTCTCTGCTTTGTTCCCCAAAACTGATACTTTTCCTCTCATGGTCATGGACAATACATACTGTCCTCAGTACATGATGTTCTTTCTGATATCCCTGTTTCTTTGTATAAATGTAAGCCTGTTTGCAACAGCTAATCAACTTTTCCCTGCAGTCAGCAGTCTGCAGGACAACAATCACACTCCTGCTCCCCATCAGTCCCAATCACAGCCGGTACAAAAACACACTACTCACCTCAGTCAGTGTCCGACCTTGTTCAGACATAGGACTCCTCAACCCATTGCTAGATCGCTTCATTTCAGTCTCCCGTGGTTTCTCCAGTCTCCCGTGGCTCTACAGTGGTCCTCCAGTGACCTCCCTACATCCAATGATCTCCCTCCTACAGACTTTCCCTATCTCCACACTCCACTCCTGGCTATCATCTAATAAAGAACATTCCTGTCCACCTTGGTGTCCCCTGCCTGTCTGTACCCGTAACAGGTGCGTATAAGTATAAAATAAAATGAGTGTGAAGTACCAAGTGGGTTTACTGGTTGATGATGATGATAATACAGTATAAAGGATTATACAGAGGGACATTACTAGACCTATACAGATCCAGCCACCTAGAATTGCCGGCTGGGCCATGTTAGGGCCAAGTAAATTGGTTAATTTTGGAAATTAAATTCCCCTCATATATGTGTATATGTGTGAATGTTTTTTCGTGAAGGAAGCGCCATCTCATGGTGACACCTTGCAATTGAATAAATGGGAGTGTTTACAGTGTAATCTAGACACACCCTGTCAGGAAACAGGAGGAAGAGGGGAGACTCCCAATGGCTGGGAGTTGCTGGCAGCCAAGAGGCCTTGGGAGGTTGGGAGCGGCAATTCTTTCAGAGAACACAATATAATTCCAGCCTGTTGTTGCTTTGCCCTGATGATCTGAGGAGCTCACATCAGTCACACGCTCAGGAAAACATCCATCAGGCCTCTTCCCAGCGGCCTCCATCTGTGGCACTAAATGACACAGCCAATTCAGTGACACTGTAGTACCATAACCAACACAAGAAATCACACCAGGAAACATAAATAAAATGTGTCCTAAATTCAATCACTTCTGTGAGACTGCGCATTATACTCAAGTTCTTGAGTGAACTTGAGTATAGAGTTTTTTTCTTCAGCAAATGGAACTTTCGTAGGTGATACATGATAAGAAGTGCTCATATACAGGGGGGTTACCCCTTTCTCTGTTCAGGGACGGCCTTCAGCACTGGATGTAAATGTCCTCTGTAATTTTTCTCCAGCTATCCACTGCTTACTGGTCGATGACGTTGTTGAAGAAAAATGCGTGGAATAAAAAAGACAGTCAGGTTTCCATCCAAATTTAGCCCAAATTTGAATCGAATTTCTAAAGAATCTGCAAAAGAAAATGCAAATGAATGCGTGTTTCCATTCACTACTGTGTAATGGCAATAACAAACAGACTCTCCCCTACCCCAAACCCCTCCCCTCTCTCTCAAAACCTAACACGGCAGCGGCGGATGGCCGCCCACCATTGAGTCTAGTTCTGTCCAAGGTTTCTGCCTCTTAAAGGAAGTTTTTCCTTGCCATTGTCGCCAAATGCTTGCTCATGTTGGGATTTGTTGGGTCTCTGTAATTAATATTATAAAGAGTATGGTCTAGACCTGCTCTATAGGAAAAGTGCAATGAGATAACATCTGTTATGAATTGGCGCTATATAAATATAATTTAATTGAATTGAAGTTTGTATGCATCATGTGTAAATTTGGTGTATATCTCTGCTGGGGCTTTATCATCAGTGGCTTGTGTGTGCTCAAGGTAAGAGATAGCCTCACTTCTAATGTCTGTGTGTGGCTATGTCTCATACAGGCAGTTGTCTGTGTGTCGTGTGTTCACATGCTCTTTTGTGTCATTGTGGGTGCTCTTACATAACTGATGATGTAACTGATGGTGAAGAAAGTCGTCACCAGTTCAGTGTTCAAGCCAGCCCCTTCCCGACCTGGCGTCGACACCCCGTCTAGTCAGTCAGCCTGATCGTGATTCTTGGGGTAATCTTTTGCCCGATGTCCTTTTTTTCCACATTTGAAACAAGCATCACTTCTTCCTTGACCTCTTCCCCTTCCTCCGTCTTCTTCCCCTTCCTCCACGCCCTTGTCGGCCTTGGCCCCGGCCTCTGTTCTGATTCTCGTACACCCTCAGCTACGCCATCTGTAATCTGTCCATCAGCTGCGTACTTTTCTTCCTTTGCTCATCTTTGAGGAATTTTTCTGCATGGATAGCTTGTCTTTCTATGGTCTGAAAATCAGTTGTGAAGTCTCATCTCCTGCTGCCACCTCCATCATCGGTGCAATCACTTTCAAGGAGGTGCAGGAGTTTGATCTGGGCTGGAATTCTTTGTTGCTTCGAGTGCGATGAGGGCTGGAAAGGCGATTGGGGGTGATCGGGCCACCCCAATGTGATTTGTAGTGTTGGAAATGCAGGAATGAATGATCCTTGTCCTCCCGTTGCCTCATCCGGGTATATTGAGGCCACAGTTGGTGGCTGTGCTTCTGCTGCTCGTTGTTGAGGCTGACTTCCTCTGATGGGGGCCGAGTCCAGGTTCAGGTCCAGCTTGGCACACTGTGGGACATACTGAGACGCAGAGGTGTTTGGTGGATGTCCCTGCCTTATTTTTTTTTTTTTTTTTTTATCCCTGATATGTGCTTCTTGTTGCCAACAAGCATAAGCCTTCCAGTCTGCTTTAAATTGCTTATTTCTTTTCTTTTGAGTGCCTTGTTCTTTTCTTCTAATTTGTCTCTTAATATCTCTATGTCTGAGAGAGAAGCTGTCGGTTGATGGAAACCCAAATTCTTTTACCCAGATGTCCAGCTGGTCAATGCTGTGCTTACCATAATTGGTAATCATGTCGTTTATATTAGGGGAATTCAACGTGGGTGATAGCAGATTTGAATTTTCATTCTCAGAAGTTTTGCTATTGTTAGAACCCATATTTATTCTTTAACCCCGATTCCCCAACTACAATAACTTTGATGTTTTAAATGGCCTCTTTGTGCTTTTTAATATTTTGGCTGGATTCTTAGGAGAGAAAGGAGAGAAAAAAAGGACCTTGAAGCTGGCTGCTAGGGGAAAGACAGATAGTTTACAGACTCACTTGAGAACGAAAAAAATTTAACCCTTCAATGCCTTTGAAGGTTGTTTTGCCTTCTCAGATTATCCATTTGGCATTCACACCTTTTACTTACTCAGTTTTTTAATTATTTATTTAATATTATTTTCTTTTTGTTTGTTTTTTTCTTCACGCATTCACGCCCCCCTTTTTAAAGACGAGTTCCAAACTACGAATCTTTAAATAACCCAAGAGGGAACTTAACGAGTGAGGCAAGAGTGTGTAGAAAAGAATTGTAGAAAAGAACCGGTCTGTAAGAAATACCCCTGTCTGAGAGTGAAAATTTTGGCCAAATACTGCAATGATTCACACAATGGTCCCAGACCTGCCCTGCTGACACGTCTGTCACGCACACCCCTCATGGTAGCAAGAATCGGTATACCCCGGGCCCCCTTGAATAAACTCACCAGAAAGAGTGCTGCCACAGCCACTAGGTTCACTGGATCACAGCGGTGAGCGAGCCTCGGACACTCAGGGCAGCAGGCCCCCTTGTCTCCATCCTTCCTTGCTGGGGAGGTTGAGGTAAAGAGTCCCAGACTCTAGCCGTGCACATTCTTAACCTGCCGCTCCGAGCGTCCAAGTCCTCTCACACGAGTGAAAATGCAGACAACGCCAAATTGTAGTGGCAATTTCTGTGGATTAAAGAAACACTCAAGGCAATCACTTGTCTTTCTGTAGGTTTACTTCAAGCGTCTGCAGACGGACTCACAGCAGCAAAACATACATCAGTATAATCTGCTCTGAATGAGTACCGAGGGAAAGGAGCATCAGTTATTTATCCAGTCTTCAGGGTCAGGCTCCTCAACCCGGGGAGGAAGCATGTCCCTGAAGTCTGGACATAACAGTCACTAGGATGTTTTGTAGTTCCATGTCATCATTATCAGTGTACTGTTCTCATCACGCAGTCCAAACAATCATACACAGATCAAGTATTGACGTCAAACAATTATGTATAGCATCTGTATGTTATTATATCAGAGTTTATTGGGGGTGATGTGGTTTACAGGCAGGTACAGGCAGTCAGACCGGTAGGCAGACAGGTAACAGGAAAATAGGCAGGATGTGCCTGATTTTTGTAATGTTACATAAGTGAAAAAAGGCAGTCCTTGAAGTTTGTTTCATGTGGGAGTTAAAGGATAAATCCTGATCAAAGATAACTCCGAGGTTCCTTATGGTGCTGCTGGAGGGCAAGGCAATGCCATCTAGAGTAACTATATCTTTAGATAATATGTCTCGGAGGTGTTTGGGGCCAAGTACCATAGCTTTAGTTTTGTCAGAGTTTAACATCAGAAAGTTTCAGGTCATCCAGGTCTTTATGTCCTTAAGGCATGCTTGAAGTTTAGTTAACTGGTTAGTTTCATCTGGCTTGATCGATAGATATAATTGGATATCATCTGCATAGCAATGAAAGTTTATGGAGTATTTCCTAATAATATTGCCTAGAGGAAGCATATATCAGGTGAATAGAACTGGTCCAAGCACAGAACCTTGTGGACTAACTTTGGCGTGCATGAAGGGCCGTTAACATGTACAAACTGAGATCGATCTGATAGATAGGATTTAAACCAGCTTAGTGCGGCTCCTTTAATGCCAATTACATGTTCCAGTCTCTGTAATAGGATGTGATGGTCAATGGTGTCAAACGCAGCACTAAGATCTAACAAGTACAGAGACCAGTCCATTGTCTGATGCAATTAAAAAGGTCATTTGTAATTTTTACCAGTGCTGTCTCTGTGCTATGATGCACTCTAAATCCTGACTGAAAATCCTCAAATAAACTATTGTTTTTAAGAAACGGTTTAATTACAGCTACTTTAAAGGATTGTGGTACATAGCCTGTTAATAAAGACAGATTGATCATATCCAGTAAAGTGTTAATTAAGGGTAAAACGTCTTTAAGCAGCCTAGTTGGAAAGGGGTCTAAGAGACAGGTTGATGGCTTAGATGAATTAATCGTCGAAGTCAGCTGAAGAAGGCTGACAGGAGCAAAGCAGCCAAAACACACATCAGGCTCTACAGCTGTTTCCAAGGTTCCTGTGTTTGAAGACAAGTTGGCACTGGTTAAAGGCAGGACTTGATGAATTTTTTCTCTAATAGTTAAAATTTTATCATTAAAGAAGCTCATGAAGTCATTACTACTGAGGGCTGTAGGAATACATTGCTCAATAGAGCTGTGATTCTCTGTCAGCCTGGCTACAGTGCTGAAAAGAAACCTGGGGTTGTTTTTTTTCCCTCTAACAATTATGAGTAAGCTGCTCTGGCATTATGGACGGCCTTCCTGTATGTTTTACTTCAATCTTCCAGATTGTTGGAATGCAATTTCCTTTCAAGTTTTCGTGATGTTTGCTTTAATTTGCGGGTTTGGGGGTTATACCATAGAGCTAACCTTCTTTGTTTTATTATCTTCTTTTTTAGAGGAGCGATAGAATCGAGTGTCGTTCGCAGTGAGCCTGCAGCGCTATCAACTAGATGGTCAATTTGGGAGGGGCTGCAATTTGCATAGGAGTCATCAGTTATATTGAGACATAACATTTAATTAAATGCAGATGGGATCGCTTCCTTGAATCTAGCCACAGCAATATCATATAGACATCTAGAGTAAGAATTTTTGCCAAATGGCGTGTAGTCCAGCAATAGCAGTTCAAAAGTTATTAAATAATGGTCTGATAAAGAAGGATTCTGTGGAAAGACTATTAAATGTTCAATTTCAATGCCATATATTTCAAAGGGCCAGGTGGGAGACTTGGGCCGGATGGCCCGGGGGCTGGACAGATGCAAAGCTGGGGGCCTCAGGCGGACAGCCCCGGGGACTGGACAGGTGCGGAGCTGGGAACCTCGGGCGGACTGCCCGGGGGTTGGACAGGTGCGGAGCTGGGAACCTTGGAGCTGATCTCCCGAGGTCCGTGATGGAGATAGACACCATCCGAAGGCCTGACAGAAGGCCGGCGGCGAACACAGAGTCACAGGAGGCTGATGGCGAACACTGAGCCCTTCTGGAGGCCGGCGACGAAGACGGAACCCTTCTGGAGGCCGGCGACGAACACTGAGAGTCACAATGGTGGTACAGCGGGGCCAGGGACTGGCAACAAGATGTCAGGACGACTGGACACCAGGGCGTTGAGCCGGCGATGGCGGGACATCAAGGCATGGCGATGAGGCGGCTGGACCTGGAACCGGCGACGGCGGGACATCAAGGCATGGCGCCGAAGCGGCCGGGCCTGGAGCCGGCGACTAGGCGGCAAGACGGGGAGCCGGCTCCGGACCAAGGGGCTGCTGCGATGCACAGCAGGGACTGGAGCAAGGGGCTGCAGCGATCCAGCAGGGGCTGGAACCGGCGTGGCAGCAGGACATGGGACGCCATGTCACGATTCCCCAACACCAAGTCCTGTGGTCCAGTTGCCGGTGTTGGGGAATCGTGACATGGCGCCTGGACAGCAGGACATAGCGCTGGCGACTGGACTTCCGGACATAGCGGCGTCTTCGGAACCTCAGGCCTGGGAGTAAGGAGCTGCTGCGATCCAGCCGGGAAACGAGTCGGCTGCGATCCAGCAGAGAGTTCAGGGAACTGCTGCGGTCCGGCCGGCAAGAGATTAGACTGCGATCCAGCAGGGAGTACGGGAGCGGGGAGCAGTTGCCACCAGGCCGGGGTTGCTGTCTGCTGTGTTCCAATAGGGTGTGATGGTGGCTACTGAGGCTGCAGCGGTCTGGCAAAGGCGGTGAGCGCAGGCTGCTGCGATCTGGCGGTGGCAAGGACAGGGTGCGGCTGCGATCCGGCGGCGGCGAGGACAGGGTGCGGCTGCGATCCAGCGGCGACAGGGAGTGATGGCTGCTGCCATCCAGCGGCGACAGGGAGTGATGGCTGCTGCCATCCAGCAGAGAGAGGGAGTGGTGGAGAGTGACCGGAATCTGGAGGCGAGGTGGTGCCGGCTGTCGAGAAGTGGGGTGGTGAGTCGGGAGACCTGCTGGGTTCGCTGAGTGATTTGGGAAACCATGGCCTGATGGCAGTCTGTCAGAACCCAGAGTAATTGTTCATGCTGGCCTAACAGAATCCCTCGGTTAGCCAGCGCGTGGTAGGGTGCTACTTCCGGGTTATTGCTTACTGGGTCCATGTTTGGTTAGATCATTCTGTCGTAGGGGGTGCTGTATAGAGGTATGTGGACCCAAAAGCAGATGACGAGGAAGCGGTCTCAGGGTGAAGTAGCCGGATGACTACCGTGTTTATTGTGGGGTGGAATGCAGGCATATACAGACAGAGGTGAAAGCAGGGGAGTGAGTCCAAGGTAGAAAACACAGTTCACAAGGGAGCAGGCAAAATCCAAAAATCCAAACAAGGTCCACGGGAGAACAAAGACTCCAACACAACTTACAGCGATCACGCTTGGCAGGAACAACACCATGTGTACAACGATGATCCAACAACGAACAAAGAAAAGACCCAGACTAAATACCCTAGGGGAGGTGAGACAACGAGACACAGGTGCAAACAATCAAGGGAGGACCAACAATCAAAACTGGAGGGAAAACACAGACAGGAAGTAAAAACACAAGACACACAAGGGAAGAAGAATACTACCAAAATAAACCAGGAAGTGATAACACCTAAACTACCACACTAAGGCTATCATTTTCAATGTCCACATGAATATTGAAATCACCAATAATCACCATCATTACAATAATTTATCTGTTTTAAGGACTAAACTTGATTAAAAACTCTGAGAATTCAGATATAAATATCAGAATAAGGACCAAGAGTGCGGTACACTATAACAAATAGAATTGGCTGTCGTGTTTTCCAGGTTGAGTGTGAAAGACTAAGAACAGGGCTTTCGAATGAGTTATAATTTAATTTAGGTTTAGGGTTGATTAATAGGCTTGAGTCGAATATGGCTGCAACTCCACCTCCTCGGCCGGTGCCTCGACGAATGTGAGTATTAATATGACTGGGCGGAGTAGATTCATTTAGGCTAACATATTCTTCATGACCCAGCCAGGTAAGACAAAATAAGTCAGCATGATACTCTGATATTAAATCGTTCACCAGTACAGCTTTAGATGACAGAGATCTGATGTTTAAGAGTCCACATTTAATTCTCCTATTTTGTTGTGCTTTTTCAGCGTTTTGTTTAGGTTTTTATTCATAGCTCCTCTTCTGTTAACTTTAGATTTTATTAATTTAAGTGGTCGGGGGGCAGACACCGTCACTGAGGAGCGTTGGGTGGGTTACTGCTCTGGAAGCACAGAGAAGCATGTAGGCCTGCAACTCTGCCTCCTGGTCTCAACTCTGAGTTGTCATGGTTTAGGGTCCACTAATAAACTCGGCCAGATTTCTGGATATGAGAGCTGCTCCATCCAAAATGGGATGAATGCTGTAATCTCCTAATCCCCAAAAGTCCGCCAATTATCTACAAAGCCCACATCGTTTGCTGGACACCACCTCGACAGCCAGCAGCGGAATGAAGACATGCGGCTAAACATGTCATCACTGCTCAGGTTTGGCAGAGTCTTTGCATATGTACACACCGACTCAACATTAACTTTAGCTACCGCCGACGTGAATAGCACTCTTAGTGTATTTTTGTTTCTCAAAATAGAGCTGCCAATAATCAGAGCTGGTTTCTCAGCAGATGTGTCGCTGAGTGGGGAGAACTTGTTAGAAACATGAACAGGTTGGTGGTGAACCGTGGGCTTCTGCTTAGGGCTATGCTTTCTTTGGACAGTCACCCAGCCTCCCTGGTTTCCCGGCTGCTTGGGAGCTGCCGGGAGACGGCTAACAGGAGCTACCTCTGGTCAGTCCGCACCAGCTACTGGGGGCTGGCTAACTACAACAGCTAATGATTGAGTTCCCATGGTCGGAACTGCATTTCCAACTGACTAAGCCTCGCCTCCAATGCTACAAATAAACTACATTTATTATATCTGTCACAGACACGCCAGGCTCCACCTCATCTCAGCCACACCGCTCCTCCTCACCAGAATACTAATCACCTGCACCTGTGACTCAGCACACACCTGGTGGCAATTAGCCACTCCTCTCCACTATAAATCTCCACTCTTCACCTCAGTCAGTGTCCGGTCTCGTTCGCTAGTAGGACAGAGCTACGCCTCCTACCTTCAGTTAACCTCAGACTCTACTCCTCGTTCTCAGTCATCCAGCGCTACGAACCTCCAACTCGACTCCAGTCTCCTATGGGTAGCAGTTCTCACCCGGCTCCGGAGTGTCTTCTGTCTCCAGTGTGTGTGGCTCCCATTCCCGTCGCCTCGTGTGCAGCTATCCAGCTCCTGCACTTCACTCCCGTCAGTGATCCAAGGGACGGTATCTTCTCTACTCTTATAGACTCTCTATCTCTGTAATCAATAAACCCTCGAAATCTCCTTACCTGTGTCTCCGGGTTGGTCTGTTCCGTAACAATATCTACCATTATCACTAAAGGAGGCAGAGGAATAGCTAAACATTTGACACACTGAGCAGGAGAGTCAGAGGGAGAGAGAGAAAACATCACTAGCTGCTAAGCTAAAGAACGGTAGCTAGCAAAACTGAATAGCGTGTAAACTGTGGGACTAGCAAGAAAGTCGTTAAAAGGAGAGAGCTATGCGTGCTTAAGCAGAGCTAGTGTATGTTTATAGCAGATAATTAATCACTATAATGAACAATGTAAAAAAAATTAACTTTGAGCTAGAGCAGCAGAAATACGCTACAAGTAAAACACAAACACCGGTGACCGGAAAGGACACAATACGCTTACCGCAGCACGTCAGCTGACGCACATTTAATGAACCGTCCAAACACATGCCTGAACACAAAATCAGTGTTGCTGGAAAAGATTGTTTTTTTTTTTCTTGTAGATTCCGGTGCAACTGGTTCTGTCATCAGAGAGTCAGAGTTTGCAGTCCTTCCAAAAATGAGTGGCAGATTTGTGAGGACAGTAGGAGTTTCAGGAACACCCCTGGTGGAAAGGTATACCACACCATTGTCAGGCAGTGAAGAAATTGAGAAAGACTTTAAACATTCATTCTTGTTATCTAAACGATGCCCGATCAATATTATCGGAAGAGATATGATGATTAGGAATTATCCTGATTTACACTCCCGAAGGCATCATTGTAGCCAGAATTTCTGACACTGCATCACAATATGTGAAACAGAGTAGCAGGGAGCTGATGTACTCTTATCAATGCAAGCTGCCTCACACAGCTGCTGGCTCTGTAAATAAAACTCTGATCACCGAGGTCAAAGCTCTCTTTCAAGACAACTATACACAAATAGACATCAAGGAACCACAAGAGCTACACTGCACATCACATGTACATCTTGGGGTTGATAAACATTTTGAGGACACATGGTTCAGGCAAGACAAAGAAACACACTAAAGCTGACCTGGTTGTACTGGAATGATAAAAAAATGCACTGTCTCAGTAGCTTTAAATGATCCACTTCGTAAAGCTTTGTTTAAGGTCCCTAACACATATCCTCATGTCCCCCGGTCAAAGCAAAGCAGGATACATGGGAATGCTTGGGCCCTTGGACCAGACGTTGTGAGGAAGCTGCTGGTTGGGTAAAGACATCAGACTCAGGTGTGGATTTTCACAACCAAATTCAAGTATTCCGGAAAAGATTTTCAGCTATAGCAACAGGGGTAAGAAGCATTGAGCTCATTCCAGATTCAGAGTTTTTAATGGCCAGTTTGGTAACATCAGATATTGAAATAAGTCATGACAAAAACATTTTTGTGAAAGACTTCCTGAGTTAAATCAGGTACCATCCTGCTTGTGGGCACAACAGCAATATCCAGCAATATCCTTTGAAGAAGGAAGCTGTTGAGGGTATTAAACCGGTGTTTGATTCTCTGTTGAAAGCAGGAGTGATTATTCCATGTTCAAGATCTCCAGTCTGGACACCTATTTTCCCCATACGAAAACTCTGGGATGCTGGAGAGCCACAACATTAGAGATTCGTGCAAGACTAGCAGGTGGTAAATGCAGCAGTACATGCACGAGCACCCAATGTTCCCAACCCACACACAATACTCTCACAGGTGCCACCTTGAAGTAAGTGGTTTTCAGTTGTTGACCTGGCTAATGTTATAGTTTGAGGTTTTGTCATTTCCTGTTTTATTTTGTAGTTTGTTCCTCTCCTTGTGTGTCTTGTGGTTTTACTTCCTGTCTTTGTTTGCTTTCCCGCCAGTTTTGATTGTTGGCCCTTCCATGATTGTTTGCATCTGTGTTTCGTTGTCTCACCTCCCTTAGGGTATTTAGTCCAGGTCTTTTCCTTTCTTCAGTGTTGGATCATTGTGATTCCTGTCTGGTGTTCTTCCTGTCTTGTGTGTGTTGCCGTTTGGTGCACTTTTTGTTGTACCTGGTTTCCGTGCCCAGTTCCCTGGCATTCTTACTGTGAGTTCTTTTTTGGATTCTTTGTCTCCCTTGGACCGTGGCTGGATTCTGGATTTTGAACTTGCTGCTGCCTTCTCCCTATTGGACTTGGTTAGCCTCATTTGGACGCACTTCCCTGTTTCCTCCACTGCCAGCCGGCAACCCAGTTCCATGTACCTGGACCTATATCTGCCTATTTTACTGTTACCTGTCTGCCTACTGGTCTGACTGCCTGTAAACCACATCACCCCCAATAAACTCTGATATAATAACATACAGATGCTATACATAATTGTTTGACGTCAATACATGATCTGTGTATGATTGTTTGGACTGTGTGATGAGAACAGTACACTGATAATGATGACATGGAACTACAAAACATCCTAGTGACTGTTATGTCCAGACTTCAGGGACACGCTTCCTCCCCGGGTTGAGGAGCCTGACCCTGAAGACTGGATAAATAACTGATGCTCCTTTCCCTCGGTACTCATTCAGAGCAGATTATACTGATGTATGTTTTGCTGCTGTGAGTCCGTCTGCAGACGCTTGAAGTAAACCTACAGAAAGACAAGTGATTGCCTTGAGTGTTTCTTTATTCCATAAATTATTCTTTATTCTGTTATGTGAATATTAGGAGTTAAGCGCATCAAGATAAACTGTTGTTGGCGCTAATTCGCCAGTCATGCGGCGTTATTATTTATTCCCTTTTATTGAATCTCAAGTTCATACAATCAAAAAGGCAGAGCTCAATTCCAAGTTCAATGCCAAAAAACGAGCAGCAGAACAGATACATATGAATACCCAACGAAGAATGATAAATAAGATGTCAGGTGTCATTAAACCATTGCAGAAGAAGAGGGCGCAACAAGATGCCGTATTTAAAAGAGCACCAATCAAACCTCGATGGAAACAATGTTGAAAACATGATGGAAATATGAAGTGTTTGTTTCATGTATTCATTTGAGGAAGGTTACAGTCTCCTTATGACTCCAAACAGATCTGATGTTTTCATCTGGTGTGTCTGGTTTGTCCCTTCAGTGGAGCTGACTTATTAAGTCACATGCTTCATGTGATGATTTCCATTGCATTTTTTTGTCAATACAGTAATTTTTGCACCTCAGCCAAGCATAAAAACTGTTTTTGTGAATTTCAGTTTTTTTTTATAAGCAAATTGAAAATGCGCATAAAAACAGGTGAATGGGAACACACTTAATATCTCTGGTTCTGATGCAATGATTTTGATCCTTTTAAAAAAAAAAAAAAAAACTGTACATCGTGAGTCTGACAATGTTGCAATGCTAAATCGGTGGAGTACTCTTTTAACTTAAAGTTTGTCATGAATTTTGCTTACTATGTACATTAATTAGTGTCACAATGATTTTACTCTTACATTCACTTCATTAATGTATATATTTTGAAGACTGTGGATCCACCCAATTCCATCAGTTTAAGTTGACACAAAAACACCTACTGTTTACCTCTTTCCTGATGAAATAAGGCTTCACTCTGTTTATTTAACCTTCAAACCAACCATTACCTCTTATGTGTTATGACCTGAAGTTCGCAGTAGTTGACTTTTAGTAAAATCTCGCTGTAGAGAACAACCACACCCACAATAAGTGCCAATTTCCATGAGACAAGGTATACCTGTGGCAAACACTAAAACAAAGAAAAAGGAGCCAAGAGACCAGCTCTGTATATTAGACAGTGTGCACCAATTTCTCAGTGAAAAATGGAATGTTGCAACATCTAGGTCAAATCAATTCTCCTGGTCCCCAAAATAGCTCTCAACATAATATGTATTCCAGAGATGAAGACAGGAAGAAAAAGGGAAATTGAACAGTAAAATTAGATAGACAAGTGGCAATTCCACATCTTTCTTTATTTCTATTTTTTACCCCCCTAACTTTTTTTTACCCCCAAATATATATATGTGTGTGTGTGTGTGTGTGTGTGTGTGTGTGTATATATATATATATATATATATATATATATATATATATACACAGTGGTGTGCAAAAGTGTTTGCCCCCTTCCTGATTTCAATTTCTGACCTGAATCCTATTGAGATGCTGTGGCATGACCTTAAAAAGGCAGTTCATGCTCGAAAACCCTCCAATGTGGCTGAATTACAACAATTAACATTACAACAATGAGTGGGCCAAAATTCCTCCACAGCGCTGTAAAAGACTCATTGCAAGTTATCACAAACGCTTGATTGCAGTTGTTGCTGCTAAGGGTGGCCCAACCAGTTATTACGTTTAGGGGGCAATCACTATTTCACACAGGGCCATGTAGGTTTGGATTTTGTTTTCCCTTAATAATAACAATCTTCATTTAAAAACTGCATTTTGTGTTTACTTGTGTTATCTTTGACTAATATTTAAATTTGATGATCTGAAACATTTAAGTGTGACAAACATGCAAAAAAAAAAAGAAATCAGGAAGGGGGCAAAAACTTTTGCACACCACTGTATATATACACACACACTACGTGCGTTACATGTCATCGGTTACATCTTTCTGCCAGAAAAGCCGGAAGGGACCACCCGGAAGGACGTGTTAGTCTGTTATTTCATGTTATTTTCTTTTATCGCAGAAAAAAATGAATTGCTGTCTAGAGATTTGTTTGTTTTTCTGAGCTGCTTTCTTTGTATTTATAAATTGCCTCATGGGCTGGATCTAACAGTCTCGCGGACGGTATATGGCCCAGGAGGCCGGACGTCCCCCACCCCTGCTCTAGATATACAGAATGTCAATATTTTTTAAAAAAGATTAAAAAAATGTTGTCATGTGTGTCTTGGCAGTGATAATAACAATGTTTCATTAAGATTTTAATTTAAAGAGGAGTTGTTAGGCAAGGTTTAATGCTTTCAAAATACACTATTTGCTATAAAGTCTTTGCAGGGCTTTACACTCAACATTTTATAATGCAGTCAGTGGGACGTGAGGTTAACAAATTACAAATATGGCCACTGAGTTTTCAGTTCCAGAACAGCTGATCAAAAAGTTCAAACAACTCTGAGTATGTTCTCTGAGTTTATGAAAAAAAAAGCCATCATCAATGGAGCTCCAATACTATGATTCACCATGGCAACCGATAAATAAAATGCAGTGCATCCATTTCAATCCAGTAGAGCTAGAAATATTAATTGTGTATGCGGGAGATATATATATATATATATATATATATGGTGAGGAGCTCACCATATCCCATCCATACCCCATGGGGGATATGGTGACGCCGAAGCTCCTCACCATGCATGGAGGGTTCCATCCCAAATCCAGCACCCTGAGACTGTACGCTAGTCGTAAGGAAGGCGGCCGTGGGCCAGTGAGTGTGAGAGCCACTATCCAGGATGAAACATCCAAGATCCACAAGTACATCCAAGATAAGGCCCCAACAGATGACGTGCTCAGGGAATGTCTCAGGCAATGGAGAACAGAGGAAGACGTGCTGGAGGAAGGACCATCATGGGAGGACAAACCCCTACATGGGATGTACCACCGGAACATAACGGAAGTGGCTGATATCAAGAAGTCCTACCAATGGCTAGAGCGGGCTGGATTGAAGGACAGCACAGAGGCACTCATCATGGCTGCACAGGAGCAGGCCCTGAGCACCAGAGCAATAGAGGCCCAGATCTACCGCACCAGACAAGACCCAAGGTGTAGGCTGTGCAAAGAGGCCCCTGAGACAATCCAGCACATAACTGCAGGGTGTAAGATGCTGGCAGGAAAAGCATACATGGAGCGCCATAACCAAGTAGCTGGCATAGTGTACAGAAACATCTGCACTGAGTATGGACTGGAAACCCCGAGGTCAAAGTGGGAAACACCTCCAAAGGTGGTAGAGAATGACCGAGCCAAGATCCTGTGGGACTTCCAGATCCAGACTGACAGAATGGTAATGGCGAACCAGCCTGACATCGTGGTGGTTGACAAACAACAGAGGAAAGCCGTTGTGGTTGATGTGGCCATACCAAGCGATGGCAACATCAGGAAAAAGGAACATGAGAAACTAGAGAAGTACCAAGGGCTCAGAGAAGAGCTGGAGAAGGCCTGGAAGGTGAAGGCAACAGTGGTGCCCGTGGTCATCGGAGCACTCGGGCAGTGACCCCAAACTGGAGGAGTGGCTACAGCAGATCCCTGGAAGAACACCAGACATCTCGGTCCAGAAGAGTGCAGTACTGGGAACAGCGAAGATACTGCAGAACCCTCAAGCTCCCAGGCCTCTGGTAGAGGACCCGAGCTCGAAGGATGAGACCACCATGAGGGTGAAGGACAAAGTTTTTATTTATTTATTTTTTATATATATATATGAGAGAAAGAGAGAGAGAGACTTTAGAGCTGCACCACAATCCTGCTCACTCAGAAATATTCACATAATATCCAATATGATGTGATGATAGAATGTTCCAGATTATCACAGAGTGGAAATAAGTGCAGGTTCAACAGTGGAACTACCATCAGCAACTTCCTCTACATGGATGTCATAAGCCTGTATCTCAAGAATTAGTGCGACATTAGAAGACTGAAGTAGCGGCGGTATACCAGAAGGCCACATCAAAGACAGCTATTAGTACCTGTGCATTTCAACAGCTGTATGGGAACCATGATCAGAAGGCAAGAAAAACAGCCAAGCTGGATGTCTGAAAACATGTTTTCCTTCCTCAAACTTTAACAAAAACCTTTCTTAAAGTTACTTATTTCCTAGCTCAACACCAATTACTTTCATTAGAACTATCAAAGCAGTTGGAGTTTCTTCAGTAACATCCAATATTAATTCATAATAATACTGAATCTCCTAGATAGGACAACAATTTGCTCACAAAAAGATTAGGGCTATTAGAGTAGTGCAGAATAAATATATGAATATAACAGAGTGCAGAACATTAGACATCCTGCTGCAAACAAGCGGGGAGGGCTGCAGTGTATCGCTGGTTCATTGTCTACACTTACTCCCTAAAGGTAAATAGAAGGGGAATGAAACTTAATTATTCTGTTTAAACATATTGTCCTGAAAAGACAATGCAGTGGGCGGTGCTAGGTGGAGATCTAACTATTTAACACTAAAGGTGCAAAAACTGCAGAGGACATAAATAAATTTTCTGTATGGCTCTACATGGGTTGTTGTCTTTTCAGAGCCACAAAAAGTGAAATGTGATAAACATAGTGTAATATGTTGGCTCGTTGCTGTCTGATTCATTAACAATTCAAACAATAGTTTGATTGCAGCTTGACTGGCAGAACATTATGCAGGGGTGAGCGTCAAACTCCAATAATGAATACAATAATGCTGCATTTGATGAGGTTATTGACTGTGAATAATTCAATATTCTTCAATGCAAAAGTCTGGGTTTGAAATGAAAATTCAAATGAGAGGTGGAGATTATATTGTTCATACAGTGTTAGTGAGGATATTGGCCCTTTGCTGTCAATACAACAAGCTCTGCTTTATTGCCTTCAGGATACCAGGAGATATATTTGGTACTTTTCACACTCAGACTGCTTGTTATTTATTAACTGGGTGCCATTCTGTTATCTGGTCAATGATTGAATGAGTTTTGGATACTTAATCCAATCTGACTATTGACCTAAATATCATTTTCAACCTTCACCATCTGTGCGAAACCCTGGAAATTCATCTCTCTGGCTGTCTCTATATCTCTGCTTCATTAAAATTCCACACCTGTCTCTGCAGTGCTCTTTGCAGTTTTCACCTAAAATACCAGGGAAGAGCATCCAGTCTCTAGGGGGTGATTTTAGTTCCAGCACACACTGCCTCATCCACGGTGTCACCTCATTGACAAAGAACAGAGAACACAACTGAGCGGCTCATGTAGTGGAGCACAGCTGTATTCCAGTGACAGTAAGAGCTGGTAGCTTCTCTCAGACTGTGGTGTATGAAAATTACTGGGGCTGAACATTATTTTATTTTATAAAAAAGCAAGAGTTATTCATATTTTTCTCACCCACCCCTCCTAGTATCGCAGAATAATATAACCATATTCAATTGGTACAATGCATTTTTCCATTAACAATAATGTTCACATTAGAAGTCAAATTAGCAATTGCCAAAATAATGGCAAACATAACAAAGTGGTGCTACTGTTTTTATATGCCATTTTTGCCTTTGGTTGATAGTGGAGAGTTGAGAGGTGACAGGACACTAAGGGGGAGAGAGAGAGAGGGAATGACAACAACAGTTGTAATATTTTTCAATACAGTTACATATTGAACCTACCCTCTGGCTCCTACTGATTTTTGTCCTTCACTCATCCTCGACCCCTTTCTACGAGCCTAGACACTGGTTCCCTGCCCTCGGACCACTAAGCAGACTATTGGGGTTACATTAGCAATAAATTGGTATAATCCTAGCAAGCACCTGGCAGGCACAAGAGAGCATCTAGGTAGCGTGTCTTTAGCAGTTAGAAGTTTGAATATTTGCTTTCTCTTGAGTACATCTACACTTTAGTCAATGAACACTAATGTTAGACTGGCCTGATAAATAAACCCCATTTACCCCACTTGCATTTCATATTATCTTGAGCACAAAACAATGGAAACTAAGGCAAATAACCAAGATGGCAGACGTTTTAGTTACTGAGCCACAAAATACCCAATGTTTATATTGCATTGCAAGATTATTTGGTTTGTAAGATATCTTAGCTCAACCTCAGTGTGTTTCTAAACTGTAGGTAGGTTGCTGCAAGGATATTTGCAGTTTGTTGCCAAGGTGTACTAAAAGCTGGGACAAAATAGGTGATTTCCAGGCAATATCATTTGTTGACTCATACAGGTGTTACATGCTGTTTTAAGGTGCTTCACTGGGATTAACCCAGAGATGGGAAAAAAGACCAGCCAGGCGAAAGTAGTGTCTCTCACTCAGTGAGCTGTGAGCCTGGACAGCTTGATACCAACCCTCTGCCGATTTAAAAGGACATTTGAAGGCATTGCACATCATGTCAACCTGCAATCTGTTTAATAATGCTTTTATATTGTTTTTGTTTCATTGAACAATGTTTTTTTTACAGTAGTTTGCGAAGCAGTTATCTATGTTTAGACTCATGATAAAATTTGGGAGGCAGCTTAGGATATTATCATTAATAGCTTTCCATTGACGCCCTGAGACTGGGCATGCACTTTAAGAATGTACTTTTTAAAAACAAAGTGTCATATTTTGCTTGGTTGCTAAGATATTTCGAGTTAAAATTAAACTTTTGATGTCAGTGCTGTTAATTTGTCATACACACTGCCTTTTGAATAAATGTTCAGTTCCATAAAGGTGTCAGTGGTCTCATCCTCTTTTGTGCTAGGTGTTTTAGGGGTTAGGCATTTTTAATGTAAAACTGAGCTAATTTTCAGATCTAAATACTGGACCATTACGATTAAAGACACATTGTTCTTTACAGCATATGTGTGCAATTTACAGTTGTTTTTATTAATACAACTATGAAGAAAACTTTTCAGTAGTTTATTGTAATACAGTTAGAAACGTAATGTAGATTACAACAGCATCACTAAATTCAATATATTACTGCATGACAGTATTACACTGTAAACCTCATTCTACTGTACAATACTGTAATAATTTTTATGGTCATATACTGTTGAAGTAAATTACGGTAGGGACACTGTAAAATAACGGCATATGCTGGCAACTACAGCTGCAAGTAGTGTACCGTAATTTTACAGAAAAATGTGTTACTGTTACTACTCTTGGTGCACACAAAATTCATTGTTTTGATGTAACTATTTGTTCTTTTCTAATAATTTCAGTACAGTCCCTCCGATTCCCTGTTAGACTATAGCAGGATAATGTAGCAGGATTCAGTTATCTTCTTCAGAATCACTGCTGCTGTAAAACTGGAACACTCAATTTCTTCCCTTGATACCCAAGTCACGCAATGAGTGTGTAATCTTTCCCCCCCACTGCACTCTGTCTCTTTTCTCCATCCTGAATCTTCTCCTTTTGTTCTCTCATCTCAATCAATAAGTGTAACTTTGCCCACAGAGAGACCCTAAGGCTCCTTGCTGTCCATTGCAGAGTAAAGCCTCATGGTCCATGTGTGAATACACATCGCCAGGGTTTTGCCTTGTCCCTGTCCTCCTGCCCTCCTCCCGTTTGTTTCTCTCTCTTTGTACTCTTCTTTAAAAATACATATCACTATCATCTTCTTATGCTGGCTGCTGAGAGTCACCACAACGACCTGTGGCAGGTGCTTTGTTTCTTTCATTTTTAAGATACAGCAAGCTCACTTTTTACTGCAAAGTCTTCCAAAGTGTTCATGCTTAGCATTCATAGAGAGACACTGCTGCCACTGATAGCAAAATCCTAGATGCCATAGTTCAGCCTCATGAAAGTCACACCTCAAACGTGATTCATAGGTATGGACTTGAGTCAGACTCAAGTCATGAATCTGATGACTTAAGGCTTGACTTGACAAAATCAAAAAAGACTCAACTTTGACATTAAAACCACTGACTCGTGACTTTACTTGGACTTCAGCTTTTTGAATGAACATGAAATGACTTGATATATCTAAACCCCCAGTCCAAAGATAACTTTTTTTTTTTCATAACTGCATTTGGCAGTGCAGACCAATGGACAGAGAATAGATGCATTATTGCATTCAGATGTAAAAAATTCTAATGTGGTCAACAAAAAATTAACATGTCAAACTTTCGGCTGAGAAATTACAGGAATAACACAACAAGGTGCACCTCATCATTTTGCTGTCAAATGTTGTAAAGTTTATTGGAAAGTAATAAATATAACATTCAATATATCTGTAAAAAATACTAAACTAATCGTTTGCTTAAGTGACGGTGTATACGGAAGTTGGAACATCTTTAGCTTCAGTAATGTGATGTATTTCCGAATGAAACAGAGGTTAAGTTATGACAGGGATTTAAATCAAATCCTTCCCACACCTCCCTCACCCGCATTGTTAGATAAGGAGGAAAAGGATATGGGTTAAATTAGATCTTAACCACATTCTTTGGAAATGATAACATTTTTGCCAGCTGAAATCCAATCACACACCTTTTACTATGACATTGCTCTGCTAGCTAATGGTCAAGTGTGCTTTTATATGATGGGCGGGGTTAGCCAGTCACCCCAAATCACATTCGATTGGATACATCTATATTTATATAACCACCCCCGAGTTCAAGATGAGTCATCAAAAATATTTTTAGGTTTTGCAAGAGAAACGAGAGGGATTTTGACTCAAGAATGATTTGTTTGATACATATTTAGCATGAAACAAGAGAAACAATTAACACAGTGACACATGATTTGAACTTGGAAAATGTATTTTTCATTTCACTGTTTTTAAAATACAAAATTTCATTAAATATGGTGAAGGGAGCATAATGGGACTAAAAACACAAAATTGAGAACTTGGACTTGACTTGGGGCTTCATAGCTTAGTTTTTGGACTCACATGTAACGAATATCCCACCTCTCCATACAAGACACAACACAAGGTTTTACTTCACATTCCAAGTAACTTCTTTCATTTCCTTTCTGTTGTGTGAATGCTAACTCTATGAAGCTGCCAAAATTGTCATGACAAAGCTGATAGCTGAGAAGATGAGAGATACGATACCTTAATCTATTTTATCAACTCTAAATATACATATATACTGTATAAATAAGATGTATTTAGTTTTACTGAATAAATTAGTGTAGATGCTGCCATACAGAGAACAAGGACTCAGTATGTAAATGATGTTAATATAAGCCTATTTCCTAACAATCCCTCAAAAGTAAGTAGTCTGTATGCTGTATAACTACATGTTGTTGACCTGCCTGCCGAGAAAAGTTGCCGTCTGTGCCATGGGGCAATTAAATAATTGAGCAGTTAAGTCATTCTCCTGTCAGTATGAAAATCTATAAAATATCTGTTCAGCAATCACTGATCAGGTCACATGACTGAACTTATCTCAGATCGGCACTCTCTCTTAAGAAGCTTATGCATAAGGGCCTTAATCTTCAATTAGGACACACTGTGAGTGGCTGCATTAGTCCATCATCATAATTGGATCTTTATATAGTGCTCCTACAGGGGAGAGAACGTCAGCTAATAAAGACTTCTTCCAGGTTGTTTCATCTCACAATTGGCAACACCTGCATGGCAGTCGTCATGCCAACTTGTCAAGGCCAATCAGATGGTGGCTGAGCTATGGGAGCCAAGGCAGACAGTAGCTTCAGGGCTTATGATTAATTTACATCTATGTTCATTTAACTCCCCTCCTTTCCCATCTCAGCCTCCATCACCACTAATGGTTTCATCATAATCAACTAGACTAAAATACCCTCTGAAACAGCTATGTGTGAATAGTCATGAAGGTCCCATGACAATGGAGAAGGCTCAGTAAGAAAAAAAATAGTAGTCTGGTTAGCACTGTCACCATACAGCAGGAGAAATTTAGCATTGCCCGGCATATACCCCATTGGTTTCTTACCAGAATGTGGTATGCCCCTTCTGGACCGGGGGAAGGTGTTGGAGGGTCGTCAACCCGAACTCGAATCATCCTGTCTGGCCCACACCTCCAGCATTCCTGCACCAGCGTTCGAGGAGCCCCCTGTGGGTCATGAGCAGCGCATGTAGCAGCTGGAGCCTGGGAGTGAGAGAGAGAAGATAGAGGGCAAGAGCATGACAAGGGGCTGCGACGTGCAGGTCGCAATGGCAGCAGACCGATGCCCCTCCTCCACGGTGCTGGTGTTGGTCGGGTGGCCTCCTGGGGCCGGTCCTCCAGTGTCTGGCCTCGTGGGTGCACTGCGAGGTAGTCCTCCACCAGTGTGACTGCAGCTGCCGCCTACCCCAGTAGGGAGCCCCTCCTTGAACTGCTCCAATATTATTTTATCCAGCAGCCGCTCCTCTCCAGTGGCTTTCCCCAGCTGCAGCCACCTCATTACCACATACCTTAACTGCTGTGCGTAGACAAAAGGTCAGCAGGCCCCAGCCTCAGGCCCCGGAAACGGCGGTGGTGATCTTCACCGGAGAATCCCAACTGATCCAGCACAGCCCTCTTGATGTCGGCGAGGCTACGCCGCGCGGCGGCCGGGAGCCTAAGCACTACCGTTTGCGCTTCCCCTGAGAGCAACGGCAGCACTCGTACCGACCACTCCGCCCATCCACATACCACCGCGGTCACCTCGATCATTTCGAGGAACGATTGAGGGTCGCCGCCAACATCTTGTGGAGGGTGACGGCGGAGAGTGTGAATAGTCATGAAGGTCCCATGACAATGGAGAAGGCTCAGTTAGAAAAAAATAGTAGTCTGGTTAGCACTGTCACCATACAGCAGGAGAAATTAAGCATTGCCCGGCATATACCCCATTGGTTTCTTACCGGAATGTGGTATGCCCCTCCTGGACCAGGGGAATTCAAAATTGCAGTGTCAATCAACACAGTGCATGCTGGGAAGGTCTTCACGCCCCACACCACTCTACATACCAGTTTACTTATTTGATCAACTCTCACTCCTTGCTGCTCGATCCCAGATGACCTAGAGATTGATCTGGTCTGCTATCATTAAGGACGATCAAGTGCTCTTATTTCTGCTCAGAGGAGCAAGGATCCAAGACTGAGCAGGCTTCCCAGAGGAGGTTTGAGAGAGGAAACACCAGACCACACTCTAAAAAATTAAATGTTACATTTACTTAATTTAGTTATGTCAGCCGGTCCCACAAAACTGGGATGAATAAATGGGAAAAAGACTAGAAAATGATCATTACTACATGCTGTTAAGCAAATCGCACCAAACTGTCTTAATTAAACAATGCATCTGTGGAGGTGGGCATGGGTAGCTGTCAGCTGCAGAAGGAGAGGTGGGGGAGTGGTTCAGATGAGCAGCGTCAGGGAGAGGTAATTGTCATTGCTGAAAGTGATTGACTTATTATGCTCTCCCTAAATCTCCCTGAGGCTGGCGCCTGCTGACCATCCTTTTGTCTATGTACATCAGTTAAGGGATGTGGCAATGAGGTGGCTGCAGCTGGGGAAAGCCACTGGAGAGGAGCGGCTGCTGGATAAAATAATACTGGAGCAGATTGTTGAGGGGCCAGTCGCAGTCACACTGGCGGAGGACTACCTCGTGGTGCACCCACGAGGCCAGACACTGGAGGACATCCGACCAACACCAGCACCGCGGAGGAGGGGCATCGGTCCACCGCCATTGCCACCTGCATGTCCCAGCCCCTTGCCACGCTCTTACCCTCTCTCCTTTCTCTCCCTCCCAGGCTCCCGCTGCTACAGGCGCTTCCCCATGACCCACAGGGGGCTCCTCGAACGCTGGCGCAGGAATGCTGGAGGTGTGGGCCGGACAGGTTGATTCGGGTTCAGGTTGAAGGCCCTCCAAGGTTAGTGAGGGACTGTGCGGGGGTGCGTTCATGACCGTCAGGGACATGGGATGTATGTTTCGTGCTCAGATGGGGAGGGGGAACCGGCATACAGGCTCCTGTGTTACCATCCACAGAAGATTTTACCAAAAGTCCCAGAAAATGTTTGTGCTAGAAACACCATTACATAGATTGTCAACTAGAGTATACTGACAAGTAAATTTTTACATTGTAAAATGTCCCATTCAGTACATATAATGGTCACAATTGGATATAATTAATATGAATAAATAACTATATATAATAATAATTTTTTGGTTTGGTTATGTTGTGCTTTATGTAAAAAAAAAAATTCATATATGTATATCTCGGCTGATTTTGTTATCAGATTTCTTAAACAAAATTTGAAAAATTTACAATTTACCTTCTGTTATTAAACCTGTCAGTTTCTGGCATACTTTCTGGCCCTCCTACCTGACCTGTGAGCCATGTAAACCATTGGCCATTGCCACACAGTCACACCTGACACTCCAGTGCTCCCGTTTCAATCCTCCCTCCTTTTAAAACAGTTTGCTCCATCTGTTGGTCTAAGTATAAGTAGATCAAAACAAAAAGAACTAAATGAGGTATAAACAAACAATATTTTGTTATGTATCATGATCTAAGGACCCAAGAGCAGAACACAGAGAGGTGGAGAACCGGATAGTAGGTTTTAACAGTTTTTATTTGTACACAAGTACTGGTCGCTGAGCGCTCTTCCAGAGCGGGCAGAACAGGTGTAGTTCGCTAGGGACAGGAATGCAGTCTACTGACACAGTCCGTGGAGCACCGGCTGGGTTCCAAGTGCGTAGGCGTTGAGCGGGGCTTCTAGATATGACTTGGGTAGCATGGCTGGTAGAGCAGGAAACAGCTGGCTCGTGTAGCGTGGCAGGCAGAACAGGAAAGTGGTGTTGCAGAGATCAGAGAGGTGGCTGTGATCACCGGCAGGGAATGACTCTGTAGCAGAAACAGACAGGGTTACAGGAGATATAACAACAACAGGTAACAATAAACTTAAACTGGGTCGAGAAGAAGGTCCAGAATAAAGCTGTGGCAAAGGTGTCGTACGGGAGTACTGAGACTATCTGGCACTGGTTGTGAGGTAGAGCCAGGTAGATATACTGTGGAGACCGACTGGATGATGAACTTCAGGTGTGCCAGTGATCCGCAGCAGGAGGGAAAACCAAGGAACCACGCCCAGGCCGGTACACACACACACACACACACACACACACACACACAGTGACGAACAGAGGACTGACAAGGAACACAAGGAGAGGAGAGCATACTAGAGTACACAAGGATAGGGAGAGAGATGTGGCTAACTACGACATATTTATTGAATAGAAATGTTTCTATAGAAAGATAAGTGAATATTAACATTAACATAAATAAGAAATTGTAGAAAATAATAAAATATTACACTGGGCTTTGGCTCTGCTGCCTGGTAATTAGTCCAGTCCTCACAATATTATACAATTAGCTTTGGCTATACAATGTAAACATAATCCTATAGGCCATGGCTGCAGCTTTAAATATCAAAATAGTAAAATAAAACCTATACAGCTGTGTGGCTTCCTCAGATTTCCTTTTTATACAATTTCAAATATAAAATTGTTTTTATACTATGGCTTGGCCAATATTACTTACTGAGAGATGTGCATCCATATTGCCCAACATTTTAAATGCAATATTTAATCAATAGTCAATATCAATCCATCTTGCATTAGTCCAGAGTTGTAACTAAACCTTGACTGAGAACCCTAACCCTATCCGTTACCTTCATCCCACTAAGCACAGACTTTTCCGAGCTGCAGTTTCTAAACCCCTTTGCCCATTGGTGTTTATCAAACATAATAAATAATTGTATTTCACTCTCACTTTTGTCAGGCACAAAGTCACAGAACACAGCCCTGGAAGTGGCTGGCAAGCCAGCAAGACACAGACAGACAAAGAAATGCACTGCCCAGTTGGTTAGCAAGACAGACAGACTAGAGAGAGATGCAGCTACATCAACTTAATGTTATTGTTATTTGCTGACATCAGACTTGGAGAGGAGAGAACACAAGCTTACCTGATTGCTGAATTCCCGCAATTCACTCTTTTTTTTTCTCTTTTTGTGACCAGAAGAATAATTCTGCTTCACTCTCATCCTGTCATCGGGGGACATGGTGATGCAGGTGAATTCTGCATTTACCTGCAACACATTGAATGATACAAAATTACTCAAACTGACCCATGTGAATCTTCCTATAAAGTGATAAACAAGATCTCACACCAATTTCAAATATTAAATACACAAAGATCCGTCTTTAGGTGGTGGGTAAATCTATGTGGAAATGTATGTACATCAACATGACATCTACATAAATGAGTTTTAGGGGCTTTCCAAGTTTTGAATGGACTGTCATAGTATGTGCATAGAAATGGACCAAAATGGCCGTTAAAATGCTTCAGTAATTAATACCTCGTAGACACCATTTCCGCAAAGCGATTGCACCTCCACATTCATAGCCTAAAAAAGAGAGCGAAATAAGCGTAAATGATCAGCATTGATTCCACAACATGAACAAGTTTATAGCCAGTTCTAAATTACAGCTACTGTTAATCATTTGTACATTTCTGATAATAATGAGAACTAAATTTGCCAATTAATAATTTTACTTCCTCACACTGTTTTTAACTGATGAATGTATTTTTATTTTATTAAATTTTACTTTAGGTTATGCATGACATTACATTACATTTATTTAGCTCAAGGTTTTATCCAAAGCGACTTACATAAGTGCATTCAACCATGTGGATACAACCCAGTAATTTCAAGAATCATGCAAGTACATCAACTTCATCAAATATGCTGAACTGCTTCAAGTGCTACATTTAGAAACAACAAGAAATAGGCGTACCCTGGTAGCTCACCTAGTGGACCACGTGCCCCATAGGCTGAGCTCTTACAGCAGTGGCCAGGGTTCAAATCCAACCTGCAGCCCTTTGCTACATGTCATCCTCTCTCTCCTCTAAATAAGAGACATGTTATTTATAGTTTTTTTTATTTTATGGGCCAAAGTGCAGTCTGAACAGATGAGTTTTTAGTCTGCGGCAGAAGATGTGTCGAGTTTCTGTTGCCCTGATATCAATGGGGAGCAGCTCAGTCTTGTCGATGTTGAGCTTCAGGTGGTGTGCAGACATCCATTGAGAGATGTCAGCCAGACACGCAGAGATCCATGCTGCCATCTGGGTTTCAGACCGGGGAAAAGAATTAGTTGAGTGTAGAGAGACTACAAGGTTCAGACAGATTCTCTCCAAGTTACCCTGTAAGTGCTGTTCTTGAGGTAGGATGTGAACAGGGAGAGTGCAGAGCTTGAGACTCCCAGTTCTTGGAGAGTAGAGAGGAGGATCTGGTGGTTCACCTTGTGAAAAGCTGCTGAAAGGTTCAGCAGGATGACATATTACCTTTACTATCTTCTTAGATAGAAGGGAAGAGGGAGGTGGTGAAGTGAGGGATCAAGGAGGGTAGAGAAGATAGAAAAGTGTTTTTTGGGGTGGGGGAAAGAAGAATTTGGATTGAAAGAAAGAACTTTTAGAGAGAGAGCAAAAGAAGATAGTAAAGGTAATAAGTCAGATGTTAACTTCTCTGTCTGGATGTTAAAGTCCCCGAGAAGTATAAGTGGGGGGCCATCTTCAGGCATGTTCGATAGATAGTCGTCTAATTCCTCCAAGAATTCCCAGAGAGGACCTGATGGGCAGTACAGCACAACAATGTTTAATTTCACCAGATAAGTAGCAGACACAGCGTGAAATTTGAAAGAAGACGGAGTGAAGTGCGGAAGCAGGTAGAGAGAAAATCTCCATTTGGAGGAGATTAGCAAACTAGTGCCACCCCCTCTGCTGGCGGATCTGGGTGTATGGGTGAAGGAGTAGGCTGAGGATAGGGGTGGAGGTATTCTCTGGTGTGATCCAAGTCTCAGTGAGAGCAAGGAGGCGTAGCCAGAGATGAACTCAGTCTTGTACAAAGCTGACTGGCAGTTCCACAGGCCCCCTGTGTTGGGTGTGTGTGGAGCGGGTGGGTGGATAAGATTAGAGAGGTTACAGTGATGTTGTGAGCAGGTGCTTAGTCTATAGTATCTACGAGAAGAGCGGGGTACAGGAATGGAAAGTATATACATATAAGACAAAGAAAAAGTAGGTATATAGATAAAGTGAAAAAGATACTTAGCCTATATTGGTCTACCAAAAGAAACTTGTTTCCACTGACAGCTCAACAAACAGACAATAGTTATACAGATCAGGGAAGAGGTATGGTTTCTAAAAATCCTAAACTGTTTTAAGAATAAGGTCTCTTAACCCTACACTTGTGTCAGATTTGTTCACCACAACAAGTGCAGGTAACCCTAGCTTTCACAAACTTGAACAAAGTAGAATATAATGTATATACCAAAATATAACAATAGACTAACTGATAGTTACCAGACACAACACAATTTACTAATACTAGTTAGCAAATTTGGCTCCCATCCAGACTTCCTGTGTTTGAAATTTTTTGGAAGCTTGTCTCAGCTTTTTCTCTTTTCTCTCCCCTCTCCTCTCCTGCTTCCCTCCCCTGTACATTTACCTCTCCTTGCCTCCTCTCCTCTCTCCTTATCTGTCCCTCCCTGAAATCTCCTGTCCTCTTCCATCCCTATGTCTATCAAGGTAAACAAACACTTAATAATTATATGAATGACTGTATTTTCTCAAATAAAGGCTGGTAGTCAAATATATAAGATGGGCTCAAATAATGTACTTTTCCATCTCTTTCTTTTAATAAATTCAACAAGGCACTGCAAAATGCAAACGGGAGCAATTCAGAAAAGAAGGAAGCTTAATACTAAAATATGACCTAATATACTTATCAAACATAGTGAATAAGAAATAAAGGACTGTCACTAATATAACCCTGCTTCAGATAAAGGCCTGGTTCCCTCTGCAGTTGAGGTAAATAAAGGCGCTATTTTTACGGTAATCTAGTTAGTTTCTATTGACAGTAATAACTATGTTTTTTTAACAAGCTACGTTAGCACACCCACAGCCTAACTGCACCTGCAATTACATTAATTTAGGCTACATAATTTTATTTGTCTAGATATTATGCACATAGGCATATAGTCTAGCTAACTAAATGCCTGCCCTGTTTACCTACCTTGTCTGCTTTTCTTTTCCTTGGAAAATATGAGTAAGCTCATTTTCTTAAAAATTGTGCCGTTAACTTGTAAGATGAACTGACTGGATTTTGTAATGTGTGCATGGGAGAGGGGGTTGGGAATGGGTCTTTGTGGGTAGAGTAACGCATCGCACAGCAACAACAACCATGTATGATAAAGAAGTGGATCAGATGATTGATCGTGGAATGTTTTGTTTTCTTTCTTGTTGTGGCGGCAAAGATTTGATGTAAGCACAATGCAAATACCACCTAAAATTTTAAAATAGTAATAATAGGAATGCCAGTCATAGGAATAATCATGACAATAATCGTAACACAGCCAACAACAACAACTGTAGTAGCAGTTGTCGAGCAGGAACACGGGGGCAGCAAGTGGCCCACAACCACAGATTTGCAGCTCTGGAGGCAGAAATACCTGCTGAAAGCGACAGAAGGAGAGAAGAGAGAAATTAGAAAGCACAAAACTGCGGAAGAGAGAAATGTTGAGTTACTAACATGCAGTAATGGGATAAAAATGCATACAGATGGAGAGGGAGAGGAGGACAGAGGAAAGAGGTGCATCATGGGAAGTCTCCTGGCAGTCTAACAGAGAGCAAAGGACGGAGTGATCGTTTACTCAAATTGGCACAAGCGGACACTGCACAGCAAAGACTGAATTGGAACCACAATTCTTCCCCTTCACAACAGAATTGCAGCTAACACAGCAGCACCGAGGCAAACTCTTTTCCTTCCATCGGTATAATGTAAATTTTTGTTAAATATATTATGTGTTTTACTTTAATTATCTTTTTAATAAATGCTTGTGGATGTACTCCAAAACACTTTAACCTACTAGTTTTTGATGGCAATTTTGGTTGTAGTTAATGTCAGGTTCAAGATACCTAGAACATTTAAATCATATACAAGGAAAGAAAGACAAAGGCATTAACTTAAGTTTTACTCGAGGAGAGTAAGCATAGATGCATTCAGTTACATCTCCTACTCACTCTGAAGTGCATCCATGCAGCCTCCTCTTTTTTATTCAGTTTAGGAGATTCCCTGTTACATAGTTTTCTAAAGGGTGGGGGAAGTATATACTACTACAATAAGAAAAGAAACAAAGTGATGTTGTTAGGTCTATCTCGTGAGAGCGGCCTTGATGGCAGCCACAACTCATGAGACCATCTGGTGTGGTGTCAGCCTGCCCTGTCGGTATGGCAGGGTGCGTTCCTGTTAATCTCACAGACACAAGTTTAATAACACATATACACACAGCATTGCTGTGTACTTTAAAGGCTACTAAGAACAAAACATAAATGGGATAACTTATGTACATTTTATTCTAACATTCCCTCCTGTTTATCACATTTTGTTCTCAAATTCTCATATCACTCAATCAGTCTCTTCGCTAGATTTTCGACTGCAAGATCATTTTTATGAGTCTGGCAAAATGTTTACACTCAGAGTGTGTGTTAGATTACTTATAGGGGCGACTCATAGTCACCTGGATCAGGGAACAAATCAGGCCAATATTCTGATTCGTCATCTGTGTCTTCATCGTCATCTTGGTTTCGTTGCAGGAGTGGATACATCTGGGTTAAGCGGTCCTCCATAGGTGCAATTGCTGTGGTGATGAGACGAGTAGACAAAGAACGCAGGCACGGAATACAACAACATCCACATAAGGTCAATATTGCAGCAAAGACTGCTAGAGATATTAGAATTGAGGACACCAAGGTTCGGTATTTCCCAAAAGCATCCAACCAAGAATCCCACATAGTGGCGTCTACACCAGATTGATCTTTCATCTTACCATTCAGAGTTTTCAACCCTTCTATGGCCTTGGTGAGACTGCCATCCGCTGCAGTGTTGTTAGGAATGAAGGTGCAGCATTGCTCTCTGAACATAGCACACACCCCTCCTTTCTCTGCAAGCAACATATCAAGAGCTATGCGGTTCTGGAATGCCATCAGTGACGTAGAGGAAAGCTGTCCATGAACAGCCTCAAACCCACTCTGTGTCCAATTGCCCAATTTCTGTACGTTATAATGGATGTAATTGATTCGGTCTACGTTTTTGTTAATCGTGCACCACCAACAGAACAGGGACTCAAACCCTGCAGCCACCTGATCTGCTATCTTGTACTCGTCGGGTACGCGCGAGGAACTCCTATAGCGTCTATATATGTAGGATCAGTTTCAGAGCGCCAGGAGGAGCGTTTCTGTCTCCACTCACTGGACATTGTACTGGTTATTTGTGTATACAGAGCGTCAGCTGATATGGGGTACACATTTACTGGTAGCAATAGGGTTACCAATGCACACAATCCTGTATTACCTTTAGGCAATTTGTCAAATAATCTCTCATCCCCACACCACCACCATATGTCAGCCCGAGACACTGGGGTGAAGGGTGTAAAACAGGAAGTGTAACTGGACATGCTATCTCTGCAAGGCTACCTAACGAGGTCCCCTACCGGTCAGGTTAATACATGAGAAGTTTCCTGGTGCTACATGTTTAGAGAATAGAGGTTTGATTCTTACGCCTTTTGTTACTGGAAAGATACCGTCCCAATAACTGCAATTTGGTCCTGGAACTGTCTTGCTCATGACAGTCAACAGGCATTCAGCTGGAATAGGTGCAGGAACTATTTGTAGTAAGGGCGGGGCCCATACACACAACACAGTCGGCTTTAGTTGCATTTGCTGCCTGCTCTACCATTAACAGCCAATTATTGTTTTTCCCTGAGACTCCAGTGGTTACTTGAAACCACTCGTCAGTGTCAGGTCTTTTATTGAGGATCTTTATCTTTACTTTAGTTGTGGACCTAGGCCCCAACATCAGTCCTGGCACAGGTTGCAAATCTGAGTCTGTTGCGGCAGTGGGTGTTTCTGTAATGTTAGGGCACAGTGCCACATAAATGCATGGGTCTGTATGACTTGGCCAATAGGCACACAGAGCTAAAATGTAACAAGGTGGATTTGGATAGTTAGGCATCGACGGGGGTTTTTCCAATAATGGATTGACTGTGGTATTAAATCTTAAAACTAAGGAGGGTGAGTTTCCAAGTTTTATCTTTTCTAGAGTTAACACACGTGACCAATATTGTGCCCATGGTCGCCAGCCATAGGAATCGGACCTTCAGGTTTTATCAGCGGTGGCGAAAACCCATCCCCAGTCTATACCTGTTTGTTTAAAACCCACTGAGTTTAAATAGAATGTCCAATCATACCACTCGCTTCCTACATAACCGCCCAACTGAAAGGAGTTCATAGGGATGATTACTGTGCTGATAAAGGTAGTGGTATTGTAGCAAATATAGGTCCTAGACGTCGTTTCTCCGGTCGCATTACATGGATTTTGCAAAGTCGTCAGAACGCTAGTGGGCTGATAATATCCTACTCCGCGTTTTACTCTAGCATGTGGTTGGGTGATAGCTTGGGATGAAGTGGGCGGAACATGAGTGCTATTTAGGGAAGTTCCAGGAGCTTCCCATAAGTACCAGGTAAAAAGAAAAATTAATATGAATACAATTGTCACTCCCCAGCACCTAATTGCATAGCTTATCCATCTAGTCGCCATCTTCCCCGAGAGTGTCCTCTAATGAGTCTGGTGTCTTGGAAATACTTCACTGACTTTCGAGTCTACTCAGGTTCTACACACCTGAGTCCACTCTATTATCAGACTGTGAGTCACTTTTCTCTGCGGAACTGTCGGAGGAGATGACCTTTTTGCAATGAGTAAGATGTACCCACGTGGATCTTTCAGCTATTTTTATGGCTGTGGGAGTGTTCAACAATACCTGATAAGGCCCTTCCCACTTGGGAGAGTGCCAATGTTTTCTCTTAATGCTTCGTATCAGCACCCAATCGCCTGGTCCCACTAATTGGATCTCCTGTTGAGAAACAGAAGGATTTTCATCAGCTTGTTTTCCTTTTTGTTTTTCTAACATTTTTCTCATATAGTCTGCTAGGTTGGTTTCTTCACTCAGCTCCCATTGATTTTTAAACTGTGGCAGCCTGTATGGTCTACCAAACAACATTTCATATGGAGTTAAACCTGAAGTTGCTGTTATATTGATGTACATTTTCACTAAATCTATGCACTGAGTCCAAGGTCTCCTTGTTTCTACAATACATTTCTTTAAACGGTTTTTTATAGTGCCATTCATTCGTTCCACTAATCCTGCACTTTGAGGGTGATATGCGCAGTGGTTTTTTAGATTAATGTGAAACATTATTCCTATCTTTTTGATCAATTGGTTTACAAAATGTGCTCCATTATCACTATAAAGTTTTTCCGGAATTCCATAACGGGGTATTATGTCTTTACATAACGCTTTTGCCACTGTTAATGCGTCTGGGTGTTTGGTTGGAAACAGCTCTACCCATTTAGAGAAGGCATCTATTATGACCAGACAATACTTTTTCCCTTCACTCTGATTTAACTCTATAAAATCCATATGTATTACTTGAAACGGATACTGTGGTGAGGGGAAACACCCTCTTCTAGGTCTTAAGTTTCCCTGAGAATTGTGCCCAGCACAGATCAAGCATGCTCCACAAAAATGCCCCGAATAAGAGTTAAATCCATAGGTTGTGTAATGTTGTTTTATCTGTCCCACCATCCCTCCTGTTGAGACATGTGTAACTCCATGGCTCAATATTGCAGCCCATTTGTAGGATTGTTTTTTCTCTGGTCATACATAGATGTCATTTTGTAGTTGTGCTCCGTGTTTTACCCACAAATCCTTTTCTTTCTGTGGTGCTTGTTGTTGCATGTCTTGGAGTGTTGTATTAGTCATAACAGTGTCCGAGGTCAGCATAAGCCCTTTTATCTGTCCCTCGGCTGCTTGTTTAGCTGTTTTGTCTGCAAATGCATTCCCTAGTGATACTTGATCTGTCCCTGAGGTATGAGCATTTACAAACTGCGAGGTGTTTTGGTAACACTACTGCCTTGAGCAGGTTAGATAAGAGGTCTGCATGTGTTACTGGTTTCCCTGTGGATGTGATCATTCCTCTATTTTGCCAATACTGTGCAAAAGTATGGACTGTAGCAAAAGCATATTGACTATCTGTATAGATAGTAGCGTCTTTATTCTTCATTAATTTACACGCCTCTGTTAGAGCCACTATCTCTGCCGCTTGGGCAGAGTAGGGTGAGGATAATTGTCCAGCTTTTAATATTTTATCTTTGGTCACTACAGCATAACCTGTTTGTGTTTTTCCTAGATAATTTTTTTTTTGAAGAGCCATCAACATAAATTGTTTCTCCTGTTGTTAAAGGTTGATCAGTAAGATCAGGTCTGCTTTTTGCTGTTTGTTCAGCAAGTTCCTGGCAGTCATGTGCATGTCCATCATCAGGAAGTGGCAGAAGTGTAGCTGGATTGAGAGTTGTGCATCGCTCAATAGTTAAATGAGATTGTGAAAGCAACACAGCCATACATGACAGATGTCTCGCTGGAGACAGAAAAGTCATGTTTGTCTGCAGCAGCAGCGCTGAAACTGCATGTGGTATTTTCAACACCAGTGGGTGAAATAACACAATAGCAGCGCTAGTTTCTACTGCCATAGAAGCAGCCCCCACCGTTCTAACACAGTGTGGATGGGCACATGCTACACTGTCTAATTTAGAGGAGAAATAGGCTATAGGTTTCATCTTATCGCCATGCTGTTGTGTCAAAACAGAAGTCATAAATTTCCCTTTGCAGTCTACCATTGGCACAAATGTTTTGCTGTAGTCAGGTAATGCTAAAGCTGCACTGGAAACGAGAGTTTGTTTCAAAGTACAAAACGCATTTTCTGCTTCTTCTGTCCATTTCAATGGAGTAGTCATTTTAATGTTTTCATCATACATTAATTTCTGGAGTGGAGCAGTTATTTCAGCATAATTAGGTACCCAACACCTGCAGTAATTCGTTAACCCTAAGAGTGAACTCATTTGTTTTTTGTTTTTTTTTGTGGTTTTGGAGCCTTTAAGATTGCTGTCTTTCTGTCTTCAATTATTGTTCTTCCTCCTGAGCTAAGATTATGACCTAAATATTTTATTTGTGTTTTGCACAGTTGCAACTTATTTTTACTTGCTTTGTGGCCTTGCTCAGCTAAATGTGTCAACAGTGCTATGGAGTCTTTTTTACAAATGTCTTCGTCTGGAGAAGCTAAAAGTATGTCATCTACATACAACAAAACTTGACTGTTTCCTGGGGGTTGGAACTTAGCCATGCTAGCACTCATCACTTGTGAGTATATTGTGGGACTTTCACAATATCCTTGGGGCAATCTGGTATATGTATAACGTTGACCTTCGTAAGTAAAAGCAAACCAAAACTGACTATCTTTGTCCACTGGGACTGAAAAGAATGCATTGCTGATGTCAACTACAGTAAAGACTTTAGCATCTGGTCTTAATGAGTTCAAAAGGGTGTGCGGATCAGGCACACAAGGTGCTCTTTGTATTACAGCATTATTTACAGCCTGCAGATCTTGTACCATTCGCCAACCCACTGAGGGTGCTTGTTTTTTAACTGGAAATATTGGTGTATTACATGGTGAATCGTCACACTTTATAATGACTCCTGCAGCTATCAGATCTTCAATCACTGGTTTAATGCCTTCACGTGCATCTGCTTTCAGTGGATATTGTTTCACACAAGGACGGTATTCTGTCTTAGCTCTAATCTGGACAGGTAATGCTCCTTTAACTAGCCCTACATCTGTTGGTCCCTTGGACCATAATGAGTCAGGAACACTTTGAATTAGCTTTTCTTCTTCCTGAGTAAAAACACATGTCAATTTTTACACTAGCACCACGGAGGTGCACGCCTTTTGGACTTGGACTGACCAAAACAGTGCTTTTTAGTCAGGCCTGTGGACGCTTGTCCATGTGTTGACGGAGGTCGCTGTCCAGTCAGTTGCCGCTTTGGCTTGCTGAACCAGCTTCCCCAGGTCTTTCCACTGCAAGTTTTCATTTTTGTACAGCGAAATATGGGATGGAAGCCACAACCTGTTTAGTGGTTTTAAATTATCTGGTATGATTACACCTGCAACGGCAGTATTTTCTGCATCCGAATGAATGCTACTACTGTATGAAACTACTCTGTCTAATTTAGCTTCATATTCTGTGTCCGGTCCTGGAGTGATTTTGAACCATAGAGTGACATGCAAATTTCCTTCCTCCATTTTGTCTTGTGGTCTGGAAATAACTTGTCTTCCTCTGTCATTAATGCAGTTGCAGTGTCGTGGGGGTTTATTTGGGACATCTAAAGAATAGTAGTAATAAGGTAGCCCTGAACCTTTTAAGACAAAGATGTCTTCCTGGGTTAGTTCTGCTTTTCTCTTTACCTCTATCCTTCCCTGTGATGTAGGAACAAGAGCTAATCCCAACAAAAACAAAGCATCTCGTCCCAACAGATTTACTGGACACTCTGGGAACATCAAGACAGATATCTGACATGACTGTCCCTGCGGATCCCTCAACCAGACTGGCTCAGATTCTTCCACATAAGTCAATTTGCCATCTGCTGCTCGTACTGCAATACTGCTATTACTAGATCTAGCCCTAGGGAAACTTTCCTTACAAGTTGTTCTGCATGCTCCTGTGTCACAAAGAAAATCAATTGGTTTTCCATTTACACATAAAGTCACCATCGGTTTCTCAAAATGTACTGCAAGCAAGTCCTGGTAGTTTATTAGAACTTCATGATCACTGACGTCATCTAATCTTGGTGTCTGAGTAGCATTAGCTTCTAGTCATGCTCGTTGTTTATTCTCTGGACAATCTACAGCAAAGTGTCCATCTTTCCCACAGTTCCAGCACCCTGCTTCTCTCTGTCTGTTTCTCTGTCCAAAACCTCCTCTGCCTCTGCCTCCTCTCTGTCCTTTTCTATGAAATCTACGCCCTCTATTGTTTCTCCCCCTCTCTCTATTCTGGTCATGGTAAAACACTTCCTCAGTCTCTTCCTCACCAAAAAACGTTCCTACTGTCTTTTTCTTTTTTTCTTTAGCAACTTTTTCTGCGTGCAAAGCATGATTAATGTACTCATCAAGGGTACCAGTAGACAGTCCAATGTAGTGCCTCTGCACCCAGCTTCTGATTGCGTCTTTTGAGCCCGCATGTAAAGCATTTTTCAACTGTTGTCGGTAAGCTCCTTGGTCATTATTGTCGTCAATTAGTCCCGAATGGATTTTAAACACTGTAGTCATGCGGTGTCTATAGTCATCAAAAGTTTCATCGTCTTTTTGTCTTGCTCTGCCTATTTCAGTGTAATTTGCTTTTTGTTTAAACCTGGCTGTGGCTCTGGTTGCCAGACCGTTTACTCCTACTGCCATTTGTTGGCTGTCCCATGGAAGAGGAGCGTCACCTGCTGTGTTCAGAGGATTCCAATCTCCTCCAACGTTATGCCAATCTGGTCCCAGAGCACACATCCAGATTTGTTGGACTTCTTGTCCATTTAGATGATAGGATTTTCGCACATTTTCCATGTCTCTTTCTCTAGCTTCACGTTTTTCAGCTACTTTTATCCAATATTTGGTTTCCTCATAACCTGACTTTTCATCTTTTTAGGATCTTTGTTAGTGTTGTTTTGTATTGTTTCCTGTAGTAGCTTAATTGTTTTGACGTTTAGCTTACCATTAAACCCGTAATCTTTTACCCATTTATCCAAATATTTTATTTTATCAGGATCCTGTTTTTCTATATAATTCCAATCTTTACACTGTAAATCCTCCCTAGTTTTGGGCTTACTTTGACTCTTGCCCATACTGGAGCTGTTTTTTATGTATTTTGGTCCAACGCTGGGTTAACACCTAGGGTGTTCTAAACGTTGGGATGTTATCAGTGGGGCAATAATTAAAATACCTTTCCAGGTAATTCTCACTTCAACTCTTTCGAGTGGAGAATTCTTGCCTTTGCTTCCTGTAAGGTTTATTGCTTTCTTTCCCACTGTTTTGGTATGAGAAAAAAAATACCAAATGGTATTTCTGTCTCCGTTCACTCACTCAATCATCCACACTCCTATTTACTTATTTATAGACGTCTTTTTCGCACACTTTTGAGGCCTACTAATTTACCATGGAGCTTTAACTTTTAGTCTCACTAAAAGGGGATTCCACCCAAATTATTCTCTTGCCTGATAGGGTCTAGAATCCTCAGGGCTTTTCTTTTGACGCGCTCAACAGCCGCAGTCACACAGGTTTTTAACTTAAAACCTACTCACGGAATTTAAGTCAGCGACAGGACTCCGCCGTCCTCAGCCTTTCGTCTAACTCCTCCAGATTCCGTCAATCCTCGGTTTCCAGCCGACAAGGAGGAACCCCAGTTCCCCTCAAAGGGATCCTGTGAGCCCACCTAGGGGCCCGCTGTGGCCACAGACTTTCCTGGAATTCTCCGTGTCCACTGGAAACTCTGGATATGTTGGAATCCGGCTCGAAGGACCAAGTTAATGTCAGGTTCAAGATACCTAGAACATTTAAATCATATACAAGGAAAGAAAGACAAAGGCATTAACTTAAGTTTTACTCGAGGAGAGTAAGCATAGATGCATTCAGTTACATCTCCTACTCACTCTGAAGTGCATCCATGCAGCCTCCTCTTTTTTATTCAGTTTAGGAGATTCCCTGTTACATAGTTTTCTAAAGGGTGGGGGAAGTATATACTACTACAATAAGAAAAGAAACAAAGTGATGTTGTTAGGTCTATCTCGTGAGAGCGGCCTTGATGGCAGCCACAACTCATGAGACCATCTGGTGTGGTGTCAGCCTGCCCTGTCGGTATGGCAGGGTGCGTTCCTGTTAATCTCACAGACACAAGTTTAATAACACACATATACACACAGCATTGCTGTGTACTTTAAAGGCTACTAAGAACAAAACATAAATGGGATAACTTATGTACATTTTTATTCTAACAGTTAATTCAATTATCAGAGTTCCAAATTAATAGTTTAATATTTTATGAGTATATTTTATGATTTTTCCTTCTTTAAGAGGGGTGCCCCGAGGAACTTTAATATTTATTAAGGATATATATATATATATATATATTATCTTTGATAAGTCTGATAGCCAAAAGTAATTAATTGCACCTACACAATTAGGTTCCCCTTTAAACCATTTTAATTTTTTAATTCCCAACACTGATTTATTTAACCTGTCCATACTGTATTCCATTCAATTAATTTTTATTTATATGACTCCAATAGAGCAGGTCTAGACCGTACTCTCTATAATATTATTTACAGAGACCCAATCAGCAGGTCAGGTCAGCAGGTACACAAAGGACACAGAGGTAAGTGAAGATACCAGGGCAGGTTTATTGAAAACAGCAGGCGACCAACACAGATGAAGGAGAATTCAGGTAAGGGAATGGGATGATGGAAAGTCTTTGTTAAAGTCTTATCTGAGTATTGAAATCTTTCTCTTTTCCAGGGTTTGGAGTGGAGCGGAAGAACCAGGAGATGATTGCAAGCGAGGGCTGGGTGGAATCCAAGGGACAGGTAAGTAACAAGCAGGTAAGTGAGTCAGGTAGATCAACATGGTAGTGTTGAGACCAGACAGTGAGTAAACGGGAGGAGTACTGCTCTATAGTGCTGGTGGGTGATTGCTGACAGGTGATTGTAATCAGTAGTTGGGTGATTGGGACCTAATGACCGTGGTGGGCGGAGACGGTGGTGACTGTGTAGACTCCCTGACGCCCAACAATTCCCACCATGGCGACAATGGCAAGGAAAAACTTCCTTTAACGAGGCAGAAACCTCGAGCAGAAGCCTACTCATAAATGTGGAGATGGTGTCTGCCTCCCAAACCCAAACTGGGATCTGATTCCACAGGAGAGGAGCTTGATAGCTGAAGGCTCTGGCTCCCATTCTACTTTTGGAGACTCTAGGTACCACAAGTAACCATGCATTCTGGGAACGCAGTGTTCTAGTGGGGCAATAAAGTACTATGAGCTCTTTAAGATATAATGGTACCTGACCATTAAGAGCTTTGTAGGTAAGGAGAAGGATTTTAAATTCTATTCTGGATTTTACAGGGAGCCAGTGCAGAGAAGCTAATATTGGAGAAATATGTATAAATATAAATATCTCTTTTCCTAGTTCTTGTCAGTACACGTGCCGCAGCATTCTGGATCAACTGGAGAGTCTTAAGGGACTTATTTGGGCAGCCTGATAATAAGGAATTGCAATAATCCAGCCTAGAAGTAACAAATGCATCAACTAGTTTTTCTGCATCATTTTGAGACAGGATGTGCCTGATTTTTTCAATATTATGTAGGTGAAAAAAGGCAGTCCTTGAAGTTTGTTTCATGTGGGAGTTAAAGGACAAATCCTGATCAAAGATAACTCTGAGGTTCATTACGGTGGTGCTGGAGTTCAGGGCAATGCCATCTAGAGTAACCATATCTTTAGATAATATGTCTCAGAGGTGTTTGGGACCAAGTACAATAACTTCAGTTTTGTCAGAGTTTAACATCAGAAAATTGCAGGTCATCCAGATGTTTATGTCCTTAAGGCATGCTTGAAGTTTAGCTAACTTACTGTAGAGCAAATAGAGCTCAACATAAGCCCTGGCCTGCTGGCCAAACGTTACCTTTGCAACCCCCAGGCCAGTTGAAAAAGACCTTCATTGCCCCAGTATTCCAGTAGGATTTACAAGCCCTAGTTTCAGAGGTATGCCACATTATTCTTAAGTCTACTCTTAAATGTGGAGAAGGTGTCTGCCTCCCGAACCCAAACTGGGACCATCAGAGCGACCATCAAAGTCAACTGAATAAACTAAACTCACTTTTATAGAAATGATCATTTGTATTTAGGCAGTATATTAATCTCATTATCATTCAAGAGTCCAATTAGACTGGTTGAGTGTGCTTAAAATAGTTAATTAATTGCACCTACACAATTAGGTTCCCCTTTAAACCATTTTAATTTTTAATTCCCAACACTGATTTATTTAACCTGTCCATACTGTATTCCATTCAATTAATTTTTATTTATATGACTCCAATAGAGCAGGTCTAGACCGTACTCTCTATAATATTATTTACAGAGACCCAATCAGCAGGTCAGGTCAGCAGGTACACAAAGGACACAGAGGTAAGTGAAGATACCAGGGCAGGTTTATTGAAAACAGCAGGCGACCAACACAGATGAAGGAGAATTCAGGTAAGGGAATGGGATGATGGAAAGTCTTTGTTAAAGTCTTATCTGAGTATTGAAATCTTTCTCTTTTCCAGGGTTTGGAGTGGAGCGGAAGAACCAGGAGATGATTGCAAGCGAGGGCTGGGTGGAATCCAAGGGACAGGTAAGTAACAAGCAGGTAAGTGAGTCAGGTAGATCAACATGGTAGTGTTGAGACCAGACAGTGAGTAAACGGGAGGAGTACTGCTCTATAGTGCTGGTGGGTGATTGCTGACAGGTGATTGTAATCAGTAGTTGGGTGATTGGGACCTAATGACCGTGGTGGGCGGAGACGGTGGTGACTGTGTAGACTCCCTGACGCCCAACAATTCCCACCATGGCGACAATGGCAAGGAAAAACTTCCTTTAACGAGGCAGAAACCTCGAGCAGAAGCCTACTCATAAATGTGGAGATGGTGTCTGCCTCCCAAACCCAAACTGGGATCTGATTCCACAGGAGAGGAGCTTGATAGCTGAAGGCTCTGGCTCCCATTCTACTTTTGGAGACTCTAGGTACCACAAGTAACCATGCATTCTGGGAACGCAGTGTTCTAGTGGGGCAATAAAGTACTATGAGCTCTTTAAGATATAATGGTACCTGACCATTAAGAGCTTTGTAGGTAAGGAGAAGGATTTTAAATTCTATTCTGGATTTTACAGGGAGCCAGTGCAGAGAAGCTAATATTGGAGAAATATGTATAAATATAAATATCTCTTTTCCTAGTTCTTGTCAGTACACGTGCCGCAGCATTCTGGATCAACTGGAGAGTCTTAAGGGACTTATTTGGGCAGCCTGATAATAAGGAATTGCAATAATCCAGCCTAGAAGTAACAAATGCATCAACTAGTTTTTCTGCATCATTTTGAGACAGGATGTGCCTGATTTTTTCAATATTATGTAGGTGAAAAAAGGCAGTCCTTGAAGTTTGTTTCATGTGGGAGTTAAAGGACAAATCCTGATCAAAGATAACTCTGAGGTTCATTACGGTGGTGCTGGAGTTCAGGGCAATGCCATCTAGAGTAACCATATCTTTAGATAATATGTCTCAGAGGTGTTTGGGACCAAGTACAATAACTTCAGTTTTGTCAGAGTTTAACATCAGAAAATTGCAGGTCATCCAGATGTTTATGTCCTTAAGGCATGCTTGAAGTTTAGCTAACTTACTGTAGAGCAAATAGAGCTCAACATAAGCCCTGGCCTGCTGGCCAAACGTTACCTTTGCAACCCCCAGGCCAGTTGAAAAAGACCTTCATTGCCCCAGTATTCCAGTAGGATTTACAAGCCCTAGTTTCAGAGGTATGCCACATTATTCTTAAGTCTACTCTTAAATGTGGAGAAGGTGTCTGCCTCCCGAACCCAAACTGGGACCATCAGAGCGACCATCAAAGTCAACTGAATAAACTAAACTCACTTTTATAGAAATGATCATTTGTATTTAGGCAGTATATTAATCTCATTATCATTCAAGAGTCCAATTAGACTGGTTGAGTGTGCTTAAAATAGTTAATTTATTTAGCAAATCAAAACAAGAGTGTTTAAAATATCTGTAATTGCATGATTTATCATCTTCATTGTGCTTCCTTTGCTACAGTAAATCCATTTTCTGGCTGCTGCTCCCTTGTAATTCTGTAGAAATTATTCAGATGTAAATCTGTCTCAAGTCATAATAGTCTTTTTAGATGTATTTTAAGAATTCAGTTTGTATGCTGAGTATGAGAAGTCGAAATTTTGCCAACAAAAAAAAAGGATAGGATTATTAGTCTGTATCTCACACAATTAATCCTGTCAGATTCAGAATCAGAATCAGAAATACTTTGATTCCTGAGGGGAAACTCTTTTGTTACAGCTGCTCACTATCACGTCAGTGCACACAGGAATAGAAGTTCTAAGCAAATCAAAATATAATACACTATAATACAGTAATAATACAGTATATATACAGTATAATACAATAAGTAATAGTGCATTCAGATTCAGATGTGATAAAAGTAGTCTTGATGACACAACATATTCTGTTTTAATTGCTTATCATGTGATACAGAGGTACAATTAAAATACATCAAGGCCTCCAAAAGGAGAACGAGATTTTTCCCCCGAAGCAGCAGGTGCCCTTCATGCTGTTTTCCATAAAATGAAATTATTTTCTGCCAGTTATCATTTAAAGGCTAATGTCAAGGATTTGGCATCTTCTACTTTTCTTCATCTTCTGTTGGATTAAACTCAGACCATACATCAGGGATCAACGGCACTCGTATTGAACAACAAGTTGGAATTTAGCATGATGGACAACTTTTTTAGTACTCTGTTTTGTGTGTACCTCTTTTCACTCATACTTTACTATATTTTTCAGATGCAGATGACAGCATTGATGTCGAGCCACTGATCAGTGCTTGCTTACTTGCCTGACGTTCTCCACCCACATTTTCTAGAGATCACCACATGCTTCAAATCCTTCTAAAATCTCCAGCTTACTGTAATTTTTTTCAAAAACAACATCTCATTATGTCCCAGTTCCATATTTCAGCCAGTAGCTGTTGTTGCATGGCAATTTGGAAGAGATCTTGCCTCGTTCCTGTGCCGAAGATGCCGCGTCCCAGTGGCTCCAAGGACTACAGAACGGTGGCACCGACCTCCCACATAATGAAGACCCTGGAGAGACTGGTGCTGGAACAGCTGTAGCCCATGGTCAGACCCCTCCTGGACCCCCTTCAGTTTGCCTACCAGCCCCGGCTGGGAGTTGAGGATGCCATCATCTTCCTGCTGAACCGCATCCTCACCCACCTGGACAAGCCGGCAAGCACGGTGAGGATCATGTTTTTTGACTTCTCCAGTGCTTTCAAAACCGTCCGGCCAGCACTGCTGGGTGAGAAGTTGGCAGCGATGCAGGTGGATGCCCCCCTCGTGTCCTGTATTGTTGACTACCTGACTGGCAGACCACAGCATGTGCAGCACTGTGTGTCAGATAGCATGGTCAGCAACACTGGGCCCCCTCAGGGGACCGTTCTCTCTCATATGAATATATTTATTCATACTTCTATTACTACTGTGCAATATCCACCGTCTCATTATAATCTTAATAGGCTACACTTAACTTGACAGTTCATGCAATATTACTTACTACTTGTATTATTACATTGTATTATTATACCGTACATACTTATCATCAACCGGTAAATCCACTTTGTACTTGTCAGCTGGCAAACACAGGACATGGAGTTAAGTGCAGATACAAGGGAGGTTTATTGCAACAGTAGGAGTGGTACACAGGTGGAGCAAAACAGTAGGCAACTTATGCGAGAACTAGGAATGTCTTTGAGAGGCTTATCTGTAGTTAGAAGTATGTTCTTTTCTCTCTGAGTGGCGGGGATCAGGAGAGCCAGGAGACAAGGGCACACACAGGCTGAGGGGAATCCAGAGTACGGGGAGCTCTTCGGTAAGGAAGCGAGTCGGGTAGAACCTCATGGTAGGGTTGAGACCATACAGTGAGTGAACCGGGGAAGTGCTGTTTTATAGTGCAGTAGGGTGATTGGAGACAGGTGTGTGAAATCAGTATTCAGGTGATTGGGATCTGATGACTGTGGTGGGTGGAGCCGTTGGTGTCTGTGTCGGCTCCCTAACAGTACTTTACACTTATTTAAATTTTATACTTATACCCCCTTGGTACTTAATTTATCTGACCTGTATCATAGTGTATTATATTTTTTGCTTAGAACTTCTATTCCTGTGTGCACTGACGTGATAGTGAGCTCCTGTAACGAAAGAGTTTCCCCTCGGGGATCAATAAAGTATTTCTGATTCTGATTCTGAAAAGCTTAGACATTTTTTGAAGATTGGTTCAATCACAAAACCCTTGCTCACTGCCGCCAAGACCATCCGTGGTACTGTACCTTGGCTTAACCATGCATTCTAATGAAGATAATTGGCAGTTTTCAGGGCCATGTGATTTGTTATTTTAAGTTGTTTATTTTCTGGAATGATTAAGCAGCTGTTTTGCAAGAATTCCATGCTGTCTTGTACACAGAACCTTTGAACTATAATGCTCCATGAGAACATTGGAGGGGGTTTCTGTCCAGGCTACAACATATCATGTATTTACCTCAGCAAAAGAGAGAACCAGGCCCTAATTTCTAATTCCCCCTCTTCCCCAGTTAATGCAAACTCAAAACTTAACTATGTTTACTTTTTTGTCTTGAATTAGTAGATTAATGTCTATTTCCAGAGCACTAATTCCATCATTACAGTGTTCCACTTCACCTTTTTGCCCGAACAATGTTAAGCTGCTATGAATGAAATACAAAAGTCTTGAAGCCTTCCATTTATAAGTAGGCTTTTGAAGTAAGAAACCAACAGGAAGTGTTTAGTTTTATTGTTGTACAGATTAAACAAACAATATAGAACATATTAATTGGTGAGCTTTAGAGGTGCTACTAGGTAGATTTTGTTGCCTTTGGTACATAACCAAGCAAAGTATTTCCCCCTGTCTCCAGTCTCTATGCTAATCTAAGCTACCTGGCTGCTGGCTGTAGCTTATTTATTATACAGATATGAGAGTGGTGTTCTTCTCATCTAACTCTTGGCAAGAAAGCCAAAGAACGTATTTTCCAAAGTGTCGAACTTTTCCTTTAAATGTAAGAACGTCAGCTGACATACAAATTATGTCATTGTACACACCTGGAATCTGTATGGAACAGTTCAAGCGAATTAAATAACTGATGAAGATACCTGTTGACTGAGCTGTGTTTAAAATTACTTGCATCTTGCATCTAAAACTGGAGGCTGTTAAAGAAAATATATATATATGTGCGTAAAATATATTCTTACGACAGGAGTGAGCGACAGTTTTGGCCAACAATGTGCAAATAGCTTTGCTCGATTGTCTGAACCCACAGAAACACAAGTAAACATGATCTACAGTATGACAGCAGGGAGGGCACTTCTGCCATGAATGATTACATTGTTTTTTCTCTCTCTCCATCATGCACCCCTAGCATTTGCTTATACTGCCTATGCCAGCAGCTGGCTCTGTGCAGAAAAGAAACACAACTTAGTCAGATGCAAGATTATGTGGCAAAAAAGTAAAACTGATTGCCACTGACCTCCCACCGATGTGTCACGTGTGCCAAGTGAAGCATGCTGTATAGCAGTTCAGTACAATATTTGTCTTTTCTTATATATGTCTATCTTTTACCCTAATCACTCAGTTTTTAAATTTTTTCAGCCTCCGCTTGGCAATATGTCAGGAAGTTGTCCCAGCTGGCCTTTAATGACATAGTCAAAAAATGGCTGCATTAATCTCCAGAGTGGGAGGGTGGCATTAAAAGGACAGCAAGACAAACTGAATTACTTAAATGCTGATGTGAGTGCATGGACATAAATTCTGAGAGGTTAAGACTGTGTAAAAGGAGGTATTAGAAGTACATTTTATTCATGAGCTTGAATATTCAATGTGTGCTCCTATATGAACTTCAACAGTAAAGCAAACTTTAGTAAGGTGATATCAAATGGAAATGTATAACAATTTAATTGAAATAGCAACAGAGAAAGACTTTGACATGAAGCATTTTAGTAACATGCATGCCCATGAAAATATGAGGTAGGACAAGATCCCCGCAACCTAAACCCAGTGGTAATGGAGTAAAGCCAGCAGGTGAAGCATCCAGTGCACCCTCTAAATTGAATCTCCAGGAACATCCTGAAAGTTTTGGGTTGCGTAATAGTAGGTCCTTAGACAGAATGACAAGATAACAAAATATGAAAATCAGCATCAAATATCTTGAGTGGTTGATGGAACATGGGCAGAAAGATGATTTGCCTTTGACACGGAGGTCACCAGGTCAATAAAAAGGTCAGTGATCATTTTTTCTGTCTCTTTGTCCTGGAATCCTTCACTGCAGCAGACAGCCGTGGCTGTCTCCCTCTCAGTGTGGATTGCTCACCAGCAGACACCCACCTGAACTCTTTCTTCCTGGCTTCGCTTCCAGCATGCAGCAGTTGTCTGCTACCACCGCTGTGTAATCTGCTCGGAGCAGAAACATGCAGTAGAACCAAAGTCCTTGATCTTACTGCAGCGACGCAAGAGCCTGCTAGATCTCTGCAACGAAGTTGAGCGTCAATGGCTGCCACACACAAAGCCTGCCAGCTAACTTCAAATGCTAACAGGAGCACGAAGCAAGTTAACACCGAGCTGTTAACTCTGTAAGGACAACCAGAGGCAGAGCGACCGGCTTCCTCCGATCTCTACAAGCGGACACTGCACAGCAAAAGGCGTTTCCACAGCGGAACCGCAATTCTTCCCAGCTTGGCTCATCTACAACAGACTGACCACCAGCTAACAGCAGCACCAAAGCCACCTCTCTTTCTCTTCCATGGACAGTAATATAACAACTGGGCATAGCATAGAGAAACAGTGTATATAGCTAAGCAAAGGACTGTTTAACTTTTGTACATGTGACGTTACTGATATGTTTTCATTGAGGTTTTATTGTTGTGATGTGTTTATCTGTTAGGTTAATTTGGTAGCCACATGCTAAGTTGATGTTAGTTATGTTATCCTCCATACAGACAGTCTTTGCATGCTAACTAACTCCTTTTAACTTGGCACCGTTATCCTAAACGGACCACACACATACAGTAAACCTCTAATTTGATTTAAACACAACCACACACACGGCGGGGAGTAACTTTAAAGCTCACGCTTCACATGTTTCTTTTTTTTCTTCCCACGTGGGTTCATGCTTGTGCACATGAGACATACGGAGGCAGAACAAAGAAACACACATTCCTTTTGGCGCACACCCAGACCTACACACACATACATACATACACACACACACACACACACACACACACCCTTTGTTCTGTAGTCTAGTGTATTTAGAGTTAGTCTTCATATTGTGTATTTTTGCTTTATTATCTTTGATAAATGCTTATGTATTTTTATGCTGGATTCTTTAATGTTACATAAGAGTGCATAATTTGCCAACCTCTTCTATGTTGAACTCCAAATCCTTCAACCGACTAGCTATTGGTGGTAATTCTGGTTATAGTTCCAAATTGATAATGCAACCGCATAGGGGCACAAGCCAGTGTCTTCTTGTGCCAGTCCCAAGTCTGGATAAATTCAGAGGGTTGTGTCAGGAAGGGCATCCGACGTAAAACACATGCCAAATTAAAAATGCGAATCATGACAATGACTTCCATACCGGATCGGTCGGGGCCTGGGTTAACAACGACTGCTGTGCTGTCGACCTACAGGGTACCAGTGGAAATTGGACTACTGTTGGTCAAAGACGAAGAAGGAGAGGAGGAAGGTCTGTTCGTAGGCAGAGAGAGAAGAGGAAAGCTAAGAATGTAGGACTGACAGTAGGGACTTTGAATGTTGGGACTATGACAGGGAAGGCTAGAGAGTTGATTGACATGATGCAGAGAAGGAAGGTGGACATACTGTGTGTCCAGGAGACCAGGTGGAAAGGTAGCAAGGCTAGAAGCTTAGGAGCAGGGTTCAAGTTGTTCTACCATGGGTCAGATAGGAAGAGAAATGGAGTAGGAGTTATCCTGAAAGAGGAGTTTGTGAGGAATGTTCTAGAGGTGAAAAGAGTATCAGACAGGTTGATGAGTCTGAAGCTGGAAATTGAAGGGGTGATGTTCAATGTTGTGAGTGGTTATGCCCCACAGGTAGGATGTGAGTTAGAAGAGAAGGAGAAATTCTGGAGTGAGTTAGATGAAGTGATGCAGAGCATCCCCAGAGGTGAGAGAGTGGTGATTGGTGCAGATTTCAATGGGCATGTAGGTGAAGGGAACAGAGGTGATGAGAATGTGATGGGCAGGTTTGGTCTTCAGGACAGGAACGCAGAAGGACAGATGGTGGTAGACTTTGCAAAGAGGATGGAAATGGCTTTAGTGAACACTTTCTTCCAGAAGAGGCAGGAACATAGGGTGACATATAAGAGCGGAGGTAGAAGCACTCAGGTGGACTACATCTTGTGTAGACGTTGTAATCTGAAAGAGACCAGTGACTGTAAAGTAGTGGTAGGGGAGAGTGTAGCCAGACAACACTGGATGGTAGTGTGTAAAATGACTCTGGTGGTGAGGAAGATGAAGAGGACAAAGGCAGAGCAGAGGACGAAGTGGTGGAAGTTGAAAAAGGAAGAATGTCGTGTAGTTTTCAGGGGGGAGCTGAGACAGACTCTGGGTGGTCAGGAAGTGCTCCCAGATGACTGGACCACTACAGCTAATGTGATCAGGGAGAAAGGTAGGAGGGTACTCGGTGTGTCATCTGGAAAGAGGAAAGCGGACAAGGAGACTTGGTGGTGGAACGAGGAAGTGCAGGAGTGTATACAGAGAAAGAGGTTAGCTAAGAAGAAGTGGGACACTGAGAGGACTGAAGAGAGTAGACAGGAGTACAGGGAGATGCAGCGTAAGGTGAAGGTAGAGGTGGCCAAACAAAGAGCATATGAGGACTTGTTTGCTAGGTTGGACACTAAAGAGGGAGAGGTGGATTTGTACAGGTTGGCCAGACAAAGAGATAGAGATGGGAAGGATGTGCAGCAGGTTAAGGTGATTAAAGATAAGGATGGAAATGTATTGACAGGTGCCAGGAGTGTGATGGGAAGATGGAAGGAGTACTTTGAAGAGTTGATGAATGAGGAAAATGAAAGGGAACGAAGAGTAGAAGAAGTGACTGGTGTGGAGCAGGAAGTAGCAAAGATTAGCAAGAGTGAAGTGAGGAGGACGTTGAAGAGGATGAAGAGTGGAAAGACAGTTGGTCCTGATGAAAAACCTGTGGAGGTATGGAAGTGTCTACGAAAGGTGGCAGTAGAGTTTCTGACTAGTTTGTTTAACAAGATCTTGGAGAGTGAGAGGATGCCCGAGGAATGGAGGAGAAGTGTACTGGTGCCAATTTTTAAGAAGAAGGGAGATGTGCAGAGCTGTGGCAACTACAGAGGAATAAAGCTGATGAGCCATACAATGAAGTTGTGGGAAAGAGTAGTGGAAGCTAGGCTAAGGGCAGAGGTGAGCATTTGTGAGCAGCAATATGGTTTCATGCCTAGAAAGAGTACAACAGATGCAGTATTTGCTTTGAGGATGCTGATGGGGAATTACAGAGAAGGTCATAGGGAGATGCATTGTGTCTTCGTAGATTTAGAGAAAGCGTATGACAGGGTGCCGAGAGAGGAGCTGTGGTATTGTATGAGGAAGTCTGGAGTGGCAGAGAAATATGTTAGAGTGGTGCAGGACATGTATGAGAGCTGTAAGACCGTGGTGAGGTGTGCTGTAGGTGTGACAGAGGAGTTCAAGGTGGAGGTGGGTCTGCATCAAGGATCGGCTCTGAGCCCCTTCTTGTTTGCTCTGGTGATGGACAGGCTGACAGATGAGGTTAGACAGGAATCTCCATGGACTGTGATGTTTGTGGATGACATTGTGATTTGTAGTGAGAGCAATGAGCAGGTGGAGGAAAATCTAGAGAGATGGAGGTCTGATCTGGAAAACACAGGAATGAAGCTTAGCCGCAGTAAGATAGAATACATGTGTGTCAATGAGAGGGACCCAGGTGGAACGGTGAGGTTACAGGGAGCAGAGGTGAAGAAGGTGCAGAAAAGTGTCAGGTGTGTTGTGTGATAAAAGAGTATCAGCAAGAATGAAAGGAAAGGTGTTAGACGATGGTTGTGAGACCAGCGATGTTGTACAGCTTAGAGACAGTGGCACTGAAGAAAAGACAAGAGGCAGAGCTGGAGGTAGCAGAGCTTAAGATGTTGAGGTTCTCTTTGGGAGTGACGAGGATGGACAGGATCAGGAATGAGTACATCAGAGGGACAGCTCATGTTAGATGTTTCGGAGATAAAGTCAGAGAGGCCATATTGAGGTGGTTTGGGCATGTTCAGAGGAGAGACTGTAAAAATATATTGGTAGAAGGATGCTGAGGTTGGAGCTGCCAGGCAGGAGGTCTAGAGGAAGACCAAAGAGGAGATTTATGGATGTAGTGAGAGAGGACATGAAGTTAATTGGTGTGAGTGAAGAGGATGCAGAGGACAGGTTAGATGGAGGCACATGATTCGCTGTGGTGACCCCTGAAAGGGAACAGCCGAAAGGAAAAGAAGAGGAAAAGAAGAAGTTCCAAATTGATAGTTTAGTGTATCTGTCAGGGAGTCTACACAGTCACCACCGTCTCCGCCCACTACAGTCATTAGGTCCCAATCACCCGACTACTGATTACACTCACCTGTCAGTAATCACCCACCAGCACTATAGAGCAGTACTCCTCCCGTTCACTCACTGTCTGGTCTCAACACTACCATGTTGATCTCCCTGACTCACTTACCTGTCGATGACTTACCTGTCCCTTGGATTCCCCTCCGCCCTCGTTTGCAATCTTCTGCTGACTCTTCTGCTCCACGCCAACCCTGGAAAAGAAAAGGACTTCAAGACTCAGATAAGACTTTAACAAAGACTTTCCATCATCCCGTTCCCGTGAGGTGGTTGAATGTAGTGGTTTTCTACTGCAAGTATCCCTGTTTATCAAAATGCATTCTCATAAATTCACAAGTGAACGAGCTAAAGTGGCGTTCCTCATCCTCATCTCCCTCCTCTCTGGAAGAGCGTTACTCTGGGCCCAAGCCATCTGGAATTCTCACTCTGCCCTTGTTGATTCGTTTGATAACTTTACCTCATTTCCAGGAAGTTTTCGGTCTCGCTACAGGAGTGCTAGCTGTCTCAGACCAGCTCTTCCGTCTTCATCAAGGCAGTTCTTCAGCTAGTGATTACACGCTGCAGTTCCGGCCTCTAGCGGCCTCTAGTGGTTGGAACGAGACAGCCCTTCTAACTGCCTACCGACAACGTCTAAACCCACAGCTCCAAGCCAAGATGGTTATCTATGATCACAATATCGGATTGGAGAGCTTTATGCAAAAAGCCGTGAAAATCTCTCAACTACTTACAGCTTGTCTACCTGACTTAACTGCTCATTCTCCGCTTTCACCCGCTGCCTGTCCTCCAGTACCAGAACCCATGCAGATGGACACAGTCGTCTTTCCCAGCAGGAACGTGCACACCGTATCGCAAATGGACTGTGTTTATATTGTGGAGCCTCTGGACACCAGATTCGTGCGTGTCCCACACATCCTCCATATCCTGCGGTGAGTACCATCCCATGTGATCCTTCAATTTCAAAATTAACCCTTCTCAAAGTCCAATTGCTCACTCCACGCTATGTTGTTGCAGTACGTGCCCTTATTGACTCGGGCTCCTCTGGCAACTTCATCTCGCCGAACCTACTAAAAAGACTGGAGTACCGTTTCAACGTCATGAGGAACTTAAGGTGGAAACCATCCACGGAAAACTGCTAGGATGTGGAAGAGTCAGATTCCAGTCACCACCCATCACATTACAAGTAGGATGTCTGCATATATAGCGAACTCATCTCATTTCTGGTACTGGAGGGACCCACCGTCGACGTCATCCTGGGACGCCCCTGGCTAACTCAACACTCTCCGGAAGTCAGATGGTAGTCCAGTGAAATTCTGAGTCCAGCCTGCTTTCAGAATTGCATTTCCCAAATTTCAAAACCTCCGGTGAGTGAATCTACCGTTCACATACATTCCAAACGAGTGGAGAGTCCAGAAACTCAGAATGCCCCCGAGATCCCATCTGACTATTTGGCGTTCCAGGATGTCTTCAGTAAACAGGCAGCCACCAGCTTACCACCTCATCGGCCATGGGACTGTGCCATAGACCTGCTGCCTGGGGCCACTCCCCCTAAAGGGCGTGTATATCCCCTGTCCATCCCGGTGCGCAAGGCTATGGAGGACTACATCCAGGAGGCTCTCCAACAGAATTTCATCCGACCCTCAACCTCGCTTCAAGCTTCTTCTTAGTGTGCAAGAAGGACATAGGATTGCAGCCCTGCATTGATTACCGGCCCCTCAACAGTCAAACAGTCAAACTTCCCTATCCTCTTCCCCTGGTCCCAGCCGCCCTCGAGGAACTCCGTGGGACTTGCGTCTTCTCGAAACTGGATCTGCAGAGCGCTTACAACCTTGTTCGTATCCGGGAGGGGGATGAGTGGAAGACGGCATTCATCACCCCCTCCGGCCACTATGAATATCTGGTCATGCCGTACGGCCTGTCCAACTCCCTGGCCATCTTCCAAGGATTCATGAACGAGGTGTTCTGGAGGTTTCTCCACCGCTTTGTTATCGTCTATATTGACGATATTTTGATCTACTCCCGGAACTTGGCTGAACATCGCCAACATGTGGTGTCCCAGAGGAAATCGTCCCAGAGGAAATCGTCTCCGACCATGGGCCACAGTTCACTCCCCATGTTTGGACTGCCTTCTTCAAACTCCTCAATGTCTCCATCAACCTCTCATCCGGATATCACCCTCAGACAAATGGCCAGACTGAGCGGAAGATACAGGAGATAGGGAGGTATCTCCAGACCTACTGTCATGACAACCAGAATAGCACAGAATTCACTCAAACAGACCACTACAGGCCTCACCCCATTTCAGTGCGTATTTGGGTACCAACCACCGTTATTTCCCTGGACGGAGGAACCCTCGGATGTTCCAGCTATAGACCACTGGTTTCGAGTGAGTGACAGAGTGTGGGACTCAGCCCATATACATCTACAGCATGCTTTGTGGAGACATAAACATTTTGCAGATGCCCATTGATCCTCTACCCCCGTCAATCATCTGGGAGATCAAGTCTGGCTCTCTACACGGGATCTGTGTCTCCACCAGCCCTGACAGAAGCTGAGTCCCTGCTACATAGGTCCCTTCACCATCGAGAGGCAGATTAATGAAGTCACCTACCGTCTCCAACTTCCCCCAAGGTAGCGCATTCACCCATCATTCCACATATCACTCCTTAAACCTGTGTCTCCCTCTTCCACAGCACCAGATGAGCCGCCAGTACCTCCTCCTCCCGAAGTCATTGAAGAACCCCTGATCGGCATAATTAATTGATTGTACCTACACAAGTAGGTGTCGCCCTTTAACCACTGCAAATCCCAACATGGTGTAACACATTTAATTATAGCAGTTACTGACAATAGTCAGCAACACTGTTCATATCATCATCTGGCGTCACTGCATCAGCCCTACTATTGCACTTGAATGTGAACTGGGCTTAATCACCTTATCTTGCACTCTCACCTCTCTGATGAAATGCATATGTATGGGGGACTGCATGTATGTGTAAGTAGAAGGGATATATGAAAAGACAAATTTCAATTACCTTGTGTATACTGACAATAAAGTATCTTAACTAAACTTACAGTTCTGCTATAAATGTCTCGTAATACTTCTTACGTACAAACATTTACAGTATATGTGTGCTCTGCACCTAAACTAATTTATTTTTACAAAAGTACAAACAAAACAAACATATTTTCACACCTGTATGAGTAAAACTCTGCATTCTCCAGCAGACCCTAACCCTAACCCTTTAACTGTCATAACCTAAGAATCTCAGAACAAAGTGAGCGTGACCTCTTCAGGTCAATACATGTATACAAGAGCCAATCATACAATAGAGCACAAAAACTGTTAAATATTTTAATAAAGTCTTGAGACAAAAGGAAGTCCCACTTAGATTTGTGCCACAGGAAGTGGGGTTGTTAAATTTTCATTTCTATTCAAAATGTGTCAAAATTATTACTGAATATGTTGGCACAGTTGAGAACACTCCTATTCCTCTAAGGGAACAATTATTAGAAAACCACGAAAGAAAACATCCCCTGCTCATGATACAGGACTGGAGAAGCCTCTGTCATGGTTTTCATATTCACAGCTAGAAGTCTGCCTCGGTTCACTATTTATTACACTGCCTAAGGAGAACACCTCTCTCCCCCAGGCTCCTTCTTTCTCTGCATTGCTTTACTATCTACTATCTATACTACTACTGTCAGACAGATGACTAAACAAAGAAAAAAATGTTAATTGAAAGCACTTTGTTACAACAAGCTGGAGAAAGAATTTATTATCTCACTAAACTGGATTTCAGTAGCCTTTAGTATGACAGAATGAATAAAACATAACCCCAATGTTTTCCTAAACTACCATGCCAGTGCTGATCTGAGGTAAACCTAATAGATTTGGCATGCTTTCCCAGCCCCAAAAAGTGTGCGTGTTGTTATAAACCGTTATGTCCCACTGTTGCCCTTCACACTGACAGTCCGGCTCCTCTCCAGTCATATGTTTACCTATTTGTTCATGGCCTTGGGCTGACTGTGCTTCTCTTTAGAGCACTTTGCTGCCAGCAGCTGGTAGTGATGGATGTCTCAGATGTTGGTACTGACTGATGGGCAGCTCTTAGCCAAACCCCGAGGGGCTTCTCAGTGCTGCACATGGCCTGAGAGACACAGGTGAGACAGATGTAGAGAAGGAGGTGTGCTGATCAACCGTTCTGCCATCAACACCCTGCAGACCCTCCTGCTGCTCCACCCTCCACTAGAGAGTCAAGCCAGTGTGTCCATTTACTTAAGTACTTTACATAAAGCAGCTGTAATTTTATATAATTACAATTTATGTGACAATGTGAAAGCGGTCGCTCGTAGTGAAGAACCAAGAGAGAATTATCACCTGAATCTGCAGCTCCCCACAGCTTCACAGAGCTTTGCAGTGAGTTTCAACTCATTGTTTAGCTGTCCGACCAACAATTTAACTGTTTTAATTCATGCTCACCACTCTCATAGCGTAATTTTCAACCACAGCATGCAGATGTTTTTTAGTGAAAGAGCTCTAAAATCTACTGAACACTACATGCTTAGCACCAAACAGACAGACTCAGTTAGAGGCTAAAACGCCTTAGTGATGGTGTCTGCCCCCGACCACTTAAATTAATAAAACCAAAAGTTAAAAGAAGAGGAGTTATACATGAAAACCTGAACAAAAATGCTGAAATAGCACAACAAAATAGGAGAATTAAATGTGGACTCTTAAACATCAGATCTCTGTCATCTAAAGCTGTACTAGTGAATGATTTAATATCAGAGTATCAAATTAACTTATTTTGTCTTAATGAAACCTGGCTGGGTCATGAAGAATATGTTAGCCTAAATGAATCCGCTCCGCCCAGTCATATTAATACTCATATTCCTTGAGGCACCGGTCGAGGAGGTGGAGTTGCAGCCATCTTTGACTCAAGCCTGTTAATAAACCCTAAACCTAAATTAAAATATAACTCATTCGAAAGCCTTATTCTTAGTCTTTAACACCCAACCTGGAAAACACGACAGCCAATTCTATTTGTTATAGTGTATCGCCTTCCTGGTCCTTATTCTGAATTTTTTATGAAATTATTGATAAAAACTCTGAATTCTCAGATTAAGTTTAATCCTTAAAAAAGATAAAGTGATTATTGTAGGTGATTTCCATATTCATGTAGAATTAAGCATTTCTGCAGCACAATGAAATAAACATTTCTGCATCATGGAATATATATCTCAACAAATATCCTCTGGGAGAGTGCAGAAAAACATGTTTGATCATTAAACTTATTTGTCCTGCTTGTCAAACAGGACCTTTACACTTTGTCTCTTCACCTCGCTAGACTCCCAGGGCTTACCCCTTTTTCTCCTTGTGGCTCAAGAGGCCTCAAGGGTGTTGTCTTTTCCACTACCTCATGCAATCATAGAGTTGAAAAGTGAGTCTGTTTTTCTTTAATGCGACTTTGCTTTCATTGTCTTTGATTTCACTGAAAAAGGAATGGATAACGTTCACTAGCTGATTTGATTTGATTTAATATATATCTCAACAAATATCCTCTGGGAGAGTGCAGAAAAAACATGTTTGATCATTAAACTTATTTGTCCTGCTTGTCAAACAGGACCTTACAGGACTAGTGCCACTTTGTCTATTCACCTCACTAGACTCCCAGAGATTACCCCTTTTTCTCCTTGTGGCTCCAGAGGCCTCAAAGGTGTTGGCTTTTCCACTACTGCATGCCGTCATAGAGTTGAGAGAAAGGGTGCCCTGGCTTAGTTGGTCAAAGTGCCTATCTAATAAACAGGAGATGCTGGCTTCAAATCCCAGTCGTACCTACTTAGCCTTTTTAAGAGCATTACGCCACTTCCTGAGGATTAAAAATGAGAATAACCTCACGTGCAGAAAGCGACTATCAATTAGCTTCATTTTCAGAAGTCTTGATGCAAAGAGATTTCAAGAGAAAAGCTGAAAAACAACGCAAACAATGGGTGCTGTGGCTTAGCTGGTCAAAGCGCCTGTCTTGTAAACAGGAGATCCTGGATTCAAATTCCAGCAGTTCCTTTACAGTTTAATGTGTCCATGGGATCCTCAACTTATTCAATTCTCATCTGATACTGCTGTGTATCTTCTAAATCATGGAATACAAACAAGCAGTGTTGGTGGTCCTTTGTGAGAGTAGCAAGCTCTTGCTGAAACACAACAAAAAGCTGCGCAATAGGCTTCGAACTATTCAAGAAGGAGTAGAGGCACTACCTTAAAATTTACATTTCTGCATCATGGAATATATATCTCAACGTTATTGTCCTGCTTGTCAAACAGGACCTTTACACTTTGTCTCTTCACCTCACTAGAGTCCCAGAGCTTACCCCTTTTTCTCCTTGTGGCTCCAGAGGCCTCAAAGGTGTTGTCTTTTCCACTACCGCATGCCATCATAGAGTTGAAAAGTGAGTCTGTTTTTCTTTAATGCGACTTTGCTTTCATTGTCTTTGATTTCACTGAAAAAGGAATGGATAACGTTCACTAGCTGATTTGATTTCATTAAAACGTTCATATGAAACTCTTTAAAGAAAAGCATCAGCAAGGGTGCCGTGGCTTAGTTGGTCAAAGTGCCTGTCTAGTAAACAGGAGATCCTGGGTTCAAATCCCAGCGGTGCCTTTTTATACTTTTTAATAGCATTACGCCACTTCCTGAGGATTAAAAATGAGCATAACCTCACGTGCAGTATATGCAGATTCAAGAAAAACTCAACCGAGCAAGAATGTGTCGATGGGTTTGTTAAGCATTTCTGCAGCACAATGAAAAGTGTTTTGTTTTTCCATGTAGTCTTGATAGAAATATACTGGACTGTAGGATTAGTCCCAATGGAGGGGACACATTAATTACATCAAAAGGACATGGTTTTCGTGCATCGTGGAACCGAGATTGGGAGACAAGTACACAGCATGTTTTGAATGAACACATAAAGGCATGTCTCTGTGGCGCAATTGGCCAGCGCGCTCGGCTGTTAACCGAGAGGTTGGTGGTTCAAGCCCACCCAGGGACGATGAGATGTTCTTCCTCTGAAGAACGAGGTCCGTTTCAACTTGCTTGTCAAACACGACTTGTGCCACTTTGTCCAATCACCTCATTAGACTCCCAGAGCTTACCTCTTGTGGCTCCAGAGGCCTCAAAGGTGTTGGCTTTTCCACTACCACATGCTATCGTAGAGTTGAAAAGCGAGTCTGCTTTCATTGTCTTTGATTTCACTGAAAAAGGAATCAAAGACGTTAACAAGCTGATTTGATTTCATTAAAACGTTCATACAAAACTCTTTAAAGAAAAGTATGAGAAAGGGTACCGTGGCTTAGTTGGTCAAAGTTCCTGTCTAGTAAAGAGGAGATCCTGGATTCAAATCCCAGCAGTTCCTTTGCAGTTTAAAGAGTCCATGGGAGCCTCAACTTATTCAATTTTCACCAGATACTGCTGTGTATCTTCTAAATCATGGAATACAAACAAGACGTGTTGGTGGTCCTTTGTGAGAGTTGCAAGCTCTTGCTGAAACACAACAAAAAGCTGAGCGATAGGTTTCAAACTATTCAAGAAGGAGTAGAGGCACTACCTTAAAATAAACATTTCTGCATCATGGAATATATATCTCAACAAATATCCTCTGGAAGATTGCAGAAAAAACATGTTTGATCATTAAACTTATTTGTCCTGCTTGTCAAACAGGACCTTACAGGACTAGTGCCACTTTGTCTCTTCACCTCGCTAGACTCCCAGAGCTTACCCCTTTTTCTCCTTGTGGCTCCAGAGGCCTCAAAGGTGTTGGCTTTGCCACTACCGCATGCCATCATAGAGTTGAGAGAAAGGGTGCCCTGGCTTAGTTGGTCAAAGTGCCTATCTAAAAACAATGCAAACAGTGGGTGCTGTAACTTAGTTGGTCAAAGTGCCTGTCTTGTAAACAGGAGATCCTGCATTCAAATCCCAGCAGTTCCTTTACAGTTTAATGTGTCCATGGGATCCTCAACTTATTGAATTCTCATCAGATACTGCAGTGTAACTTCTAAATCATGGAATACAAACAAGCAGTGTTGGTGGTCCTTTGTGAGAGTTGCAAGCTCTTGTTGAAACACAACAAAAAGCTGAGCAATAGGTTTCAAACCATTCAAGACAGAGTAGAGGCACTACCTTAAAATAAACATTTCTGCATCATATATCAGATTCAAGAAAAACTCAACCGAGCAAGAATGTGTCGATGGGTTTGTTAAGCATTTCTGCAGCACAATGAAAAGTGTTTTGTTTTTCCATGTAGTCTTGATAGAAATATACTGGACTGTAGGATTAGTCCCAATGGAGGGGACACATTAATTACATCAAAAGGACATGGTTTTCGTGCATCGTGGAACCGAGATTGGGAGACAAGTACACAGCATGTTTTGAATGAACACATAAAGGCATGTCTCTCTGGAGAAAGGGTACCGTGGCTTAGATGGTCAAAGTTCCTGTCTAGTAAAGAGGAGATCCTGGATTCAAATCCCAGCAGTTCCTTTGCAGTTTAAAGAGTCCATGGGAGCCTCAACTTATTCAATTCTCACCAGATACTGCTGTGTATCTTCTAAATCATGGAATACAAACAAGCAGTGTTGGTGGTCCTTTGTGAGAGTTGCAAGCTCTTGCTGAAACACAACAAAAAGCTGAGGGACTAATTGGGACTAATCCTACATTCCAGTATATTTCTGTCAAGACTACATGGAAAAACAAACATTTCTGCATCATGGAATACAAACAAGCAGTGTTGGTGGTCCTTTGTGAGAGTTGCAAGCTCTTGTTGAAACACAACAAAAAGCTGAGCAATGGGTTTCAAACTATTCAAGACAGAGTAGAGGCACTACCTTAAAATAAACATTTCTGCATCATGGAATATATATCTCAACAAATATCCTCTGAAGAGTGCAGAAAAACATGTTTGATCATTAAACTTATTTGTCCTGCTTGTCAAACAGGACCTTACAGGACTAGTGCCACTTTGTCCAATCACCTCATTAGACTCCCAGAGCTTACCTCTTGTGGCTCCAGAGGCCTCAAAGGTGTTGGCTTTTCCACATGCTATCGTAGAGTTGAAAAGTGAGTCTGCTTTTCTTTAAAGAGTTTCATATGAACGTTTTAATGAAATCAAATCAGCTAGTGAACGTTATCCATTCCTTTTTCAGTGAAATCAAAGACAATGAAAGCAAAGTCGCATTAAAGAAAAACAGACTCACTTTTCAACTCTATGATGGCATGCGGTAGTGGAAAAGACAACACCTTTGAGGCCTCTTGAGCCACAAGGAGAAAAAGGGGTAAGCTCTGGGACTCTAGTGAGGTGAAGAGACAAAGTGGCACTAGTCCTGTAAGGTCTTGTTTGACAAGCAGGACAAATAAGTTTAATGATCAAACATGTTTTTTCTGCACTCTTCCAGAGGATATTTGTTGAGATATATATTCCATGATGCAGAAATGTTTATTTTAAGGTAGTGCCTCTACTCTGTCTTGAATAGTTTGAAACCTATTGCTCAGCTTTTTGTTGTGTTTCAGCAAAGGTTTTCAACTCTCACGAAGGCCAATCAACACTGCTTGTTTGTATTCCATAATTTAGAAGATACACAGCATGTTTTGAATGAACACATAAAGGCATGTCTCTCTGGAGAAAGGGTACCGTGGCTTAGATGGTCAAAGTTCCTGTCTAGTAAAGAGGAGATCCTGGATTCAAATCCCAGCGGTGCCTTTTATACTTTTTAATAGCATTACGCCACTGTCAAACAGGACCTTACAGGACTAGTGCCACTTTGTCTCTTCACCTCACTAGAGTCCCAGAGCTTACCCCTTTTTCTCCTTGTGGCTCAAGAGGCCTCAAAGGTGTTGGCTTTGCCACTACCGCATGCCATCATAGAGTTGAGAAAAGGGTAAGCTCTGGGACTCTAGTGAGGTGAAGAGACAAAGTGGCACTAGTCCTGTAAGGTCTTGTTTGACAAGCAGGACAAATAAGTTTAATGATCAAACATGTTTTTCTGCACTCTTCCAGAGGATATTTGTTGAGATATATATTCCATGATGCAGAAATGTTTATTAAAGAGTTTATTCAAGACAGAGTAGAGGCACTACCTTAAAATAAACATTTCTGCATCATGGAATATATCTCAACAAATATCCTCTGAAGAGTGCAGAAAAACATGTTTGATCATTAAACTTATTTGTCCTGCTTGTCAAACAAGACCTTACAGGACTAGTGCCACTTTGTCTCTTCACCTCACTAGAGTCCCAGAACTTACCTCTTGCGGCTCCAGAGGCCTCAAAGGTGTTGTCTTTTCCACTACCGCATGCCATCATAGAGTTGAAAAGTGAGTCTGTTTTTCTTTAATGCGACTTTGCTTTCATTGTCTTTGATTTCACTGAAAAAGGAATGGATAACGTTCACTAGCTGATTTGATTTCATTAAAACGTTCATATGAAACTCTTTAAAGAAAAGCATCAGCAAGGGTGCCGTGGCTTAGTTGGTCAAAGTGCCTGTCTAGTAAACAGGAGATCCTGGGTTCAAATCCCAGCGGTGCCTTTTTATACTTTTTAATAGCATTACGCCACTTCCTGAGGATTAAAAATGAGCACAACCTCACGTGCAGTATATGCAGATTCAAGAAAAACTCAACCGAGCAAGTATGTGTCGATGGGTTTGTTAAGCATTTCTGCAGCACAATGAAAAGTGTTTTGTTTTTCCATGTAGTCTTGACAGAAATATACTGGAATGTAGGATTAGTCCCAATGGAGGGGACACATTAATTACATCAAAAGGACATGGTTTTCGTGCATCGTGGAACCGAGATTGGGAGACAAGTACACAGCATGTTTTGAATGAACACATAAAGGCATGTCTCTCTGGAGAAAGGGTACCGTGGCTTAGATGGTCAAAGTTCCTGTCTAGTAAAGAGGAGATCCTGGATTCAAATCCCAGCAGTTCCTTTGCAGTTTAAAGAGTCCATGGGAGCCTCAACTTATTCAATTCTCACCAGATACTGCTGTGTATCTTCTAAATCATGGAATACAAACAAGCAGTGTTGGTGGTCCTTTGTGAGAGTTGCAAGCTCTTGCTGAAACACAACAAAAAGCTGAGCAATGGGTTTCAAACTATTCAAGAAGGAGTAGAGGCACTACCTTAAAATAAACATTTCTGCATCATGGAATATATATCTCAACAAATATCCTCTGGAAGAGTGCAGAAAAAACATGTTTGATCATTAAACTTATTTGTCCTGCTTGTCAAACAGGACCTTACAGGACTAGTGCCACTTTGTCTCTTCACCGCTAGACTCCCAGAGCTTACCCCTTTTTCTCCTTGTGGCTCCAGAGGCCTCAAAGGTGTTGGCTTTGCCACTACCGCATGCCATCATAGAGTTGAGAGAAAGGGTGCCCTGGCTTAGTTGGTCAAAGTGCCTATCTAATAAACAGGAGATCCTGGCCAGTGGTACCTACTTAGCCTTTTTAAGAGCATTACGCCACTTCCTGAGGATTAAAAATGAGAATAACCTCACGTGCAGAAAGCGACTATCAATTAGCTTCATTTTCAGAAGTCTTGATGCAAAGAGATTTCAAGAGACAACCTGAAAAACAATGCAAACAGTGGGTGCTGTAACTTAGTTGGTCAAAGTGCCTGTCTTGTAAACAGGAGATCCTGCATTCAAATCCCAGCAGTTCCTTTACAGTTTAATGTGTCCATGGGATCCTCAACTTATTCAATTCTCATCAGATACTGCAGTGGATCTTCTAAATCATGGATTACAAACAAGCAGTGTTGGTGGTCCTTTGTGAGAGTTGCAAGCTCTTCCTGAAACACAACAAAAAGCTGAGCAATAGGTTTCAAACTATTCAAGACAGAGTAGAGGCACTACCTTAAAATAAACATTTCTGCATCATGGAATATATATCTCAACAAATATCCTCTGGAAGAGTGCAGAAAAAACATGTTTGATCATTAAACTTATTTGTCCTGCTTGTCAAACAGGACCTTACAGGACTAGTGCCACTTTGTCTCTTCACCTCGCTAGACTCCCAGAGCTTACCCCTTTTTCTCCTTGTGGCTCCAGAGGCCTCAAAGGTGTTGGCTTTGCCACTACCGCATGCCATCATAGAGTTGAGAGAAAGGGTGCCCTGGCTTAGTTGGTCAAAGTGCCTATCTAATAAACAGGAGATCCTGGCCAGTGGTACCTACTTAGCCTTTTTAATAGCATTACGCCACATGTCAAACAGGACTTGTGCCCCTTTGTCCCTTAACCTCGTTAGATTACCAGAACTTACCTCTTGCGGCTCCAGAGGCCTCAAAGGTGTTGGCTTTACCCCTACCACGTTATCGTAGAGTTGAAAAGTCAGTGTGTTTTTCTTTAATGTGACTTTGCTTTCATTGTCTTTGATTTCACTGAAAAAGGAATGACATTAACAAGCTGATTTGATTTCATTAAAACATTCATACAAAACTCTTTAAAGAAAAATATGAGAAAGGGTGCCGTGGCTTAGATGGTCAAAGTTTCTGTCTAGTAAACAGGAGATCCTGGCCAGTGGTACCTACTTAGCCTTTTAATAGCATTACGCCACTTCCTGAGGATTAAAATGAGCATAACCTCACGTGCAGAAAGCGACTATCAATTAGCTTCATTTTCAGAAGTCTTGATGCAAAGAGATTTCAAGAGACAACCTGAAAACAATGCAAACAGTGGGTGCTGTAACTTAGTTGGTCAAAGTTCCTGTCTAGTAAACAGGAGATCCTGGATTCAAATCCCAGCGGTACCTATACTTTTTAATAGCATTACGCCACTGTCAAACAGGACTTGTGCCCTTTGTCCCTTAACCTCGTTAGATTACCAGAACTTACCTCTTGTGGCTCCAGAGGCCTCAAAGGTGTTGGCTTTGCCACTACCGCATGCCATCATAGAGTTGAGAGAAAGGGTGCCCTGGCTTAGTTGGTCAAAGTGCCTATCTAATAAACAGGAGATCCAGGCCAGTGGTACCTACTTAGCCTTTTTAATAGCATTACGCCACTTGTCAAACAGGACTTGTGCCCCTTTGTCCCTTAACCTCGTTAGATTACCAGAACTTACCTCTTGCGGCTCCAGAGGCCTCAAAGGTGTTGTCTTTTCCACTACCGCATGCCATCATAGAGTTGAAAAGTGAGTCTGTTTTTATTTAATGCGACTTTGCTTTCATTGTCTTTGATTTCACTGAAAAGGAATGAAAGACGTTAACAAGTTGATTTGATTTCATTAAAACGTTCATACAAAACTCTTTAAAGAAAAATATGAGAAAGGGTGCCGTGGCTTAGATGGTCAAAGTGCCTATCTAAAAACAATGCAAACAGTGGGTGCTGTAACTTAGTTGGTCAAAGTGCCTATCTAAAAACAATGCAAACAGTGGGTGCTGTAACTTAGTTGGTCAAAGTGCCTATCTAATAAACAGGAGATCCTGGATTCAAATCCCAGCGGTACCTATACTTTTTAATAGCATTACGCCACTTCCTGAGGATTAAAATGAGCATAACCTCACGTGCAGTATATGCAGATTCAAGAAAACTCAACCCAGCAAGAATGTGTCGATGGGTTTGTTGGCTTTTCCACTACCACATGCCATCATAGAGTTGAGAGAAAGGGTGCCGTGGCTTAGATGGTCAAAGTGCCTATCTAAAAACAATGCAAACAGTGGGTGCTGTAACTTAGTTGGTCAAAGTGCCTATCTAAAAACAATGCAAACAGTGGGTGCTGTAACTTAGTTGGTCAAAGTGCCTATCTAAAAACAATGCAAACAGTGGGTGCTGTAACTTAGTTGGTCAAAGTGCCTATCTAATAAACAGGAGATCCTGCATTCAAATCCCAGCAGTTCCTTTACAGTTTAATGTGTCCATGGGATCCTCAACTTATTGAATTCTCATCAGATACTGCAGTGTAACTTCTAAATCATGGAATATATATCTCAACAAATATCCTCTGAAGAGTGCAGAAAAACATGTTTGATCATTAAACTTATTTGTCCTGCTTGTCAAACAGGACTTGTGCCACTTTGTCTCTTCACCTGCTAGACTCCCAGAGCTTACCCCTTTTTCTCCTTGTGGCTCCAGAGGCCTCAAAGGTGTTGGCTTTTCCACTACCACATGCCATCATAGAGTTGAAAAGTGAGTCTGTTTTTCTTTAATGCGACTTTGCTTTCATTGTCTTTGATTTCACTGAAAAGGAATGACATTAACAAGCTGATTTGATTTCATTAAAACGTTCATATGAAACTCTTTAAAGAAAAGCATCAGAACGACATCATCTGCAAACAGCAGAGATGAGATCCTGTGGTTCAAAGACATGTGACTGCGTGAAATTCTGTCCATATAAATTATGAACAGAACTGACAAAGGGCAGTCCTGAGTCAACATGCAAACAGTGGGTGCTGTAACTTAGTTGGTCAAAGTGCCTATCTAAAAACAATGCAAACAGTGGGTGCTGTAACTTAGTTGGTCAAAGTGCCTATCTAATAAACAGGAGATCCTGGATTCAAATCCCAGCAGTTCCTTTACAGTTTAATGTGTCCATGGGATCCTCAACTTATTGAATTCTCATCAGATACTGCAGTGTAACTTCTAAATCATGGAATACAAACAAGCAGTGTTGGTGGTCCTTTGTGAGAGTTGAAAAGTGAGTCTGTTTTTCTTTAATGCGACTTTGCTTTCATTGTCTTTGATTTCACTGAAAAGGAATGACATTAACAAGCTGATTTGATTTCATTAAAACGTTCATACAAAACTCTTTAAAGAAAAGCATCAGAAGGGTGCCGTGGCTTAGTTGGTCAAAGTGCCTGTCTAGTAAACAGGAGATCCTGGGTTCAAATCCCAGCAGTTCCTTTACAGTTTAATGTGTCCATGGGATCCTCAACTTATTGTCCTGCTTGTCAAACAAGACCTTACAGGACTAGTGCCACTTTGTCCCTTAACCTCGTTAGATTACCAGAACTTACCTCTTGTGGCTCCAGAGGCCTCAAAGGTGTTGGCTTTGCCACTACCGCATGCCATCATAGAGTTGAGAGAAAGGGTGCCGTGGCTTAGTTGGTCAAAGTGCCTGTCTAGTAAACAGGAGATCCTGGGTTCAAATCCCAGCAGTTCCTTTACAGTTTAATGTGTCCATGGGATCCTCAACTTATTGAATTCTCATCAGATACTGCAGTGGATCTTCTAAATCATGGAATATATATTCAACAAATATCCTCTGAAGAGTGCAGAAAACATGTTTGATCATTAAACTTATTTGTCCTGCTTGTCAAACAGGACCTTACAGGACTAGTGCCACTTTGTCTCTTCACCGCTAGACTCCCAGAGCTTATTTTCTCCTTGTGGCTCCAGAGGCCTCAAAGGTGTTGGCTTTTCCACTACCGCATGCCATCATAGAGTTGAGAGAAAGGGTGTGGCTTAGTTGGTCAAAGTGCCTATCTAAAACAATGCAAACAGTGGGTGCTGTAACTTAGTTGGTCAAAGTGCCTGTCTAGTAAACAGGAGATCCTGTTCAAATCCCAGCAGTTCCTTTACAGTTTAATGTCCATGGGATCCTCAACTTATTGAATTCTCATCAGATACTGCAGTGGATCTTCTAAATCATGGATTACAAACAAGCAGTGTTGGTGGTCCTTGTGAGAGTTGAAAAGTGAGTCTGTTTTTCTTTAATGCGACTTTGCTTTCATTGTCTTTGATTTCACTGAAAAGGAATGACATTAACAAGCTGATTTGATTTCATTAAAACATTCATACAAAACTCTTTAAAGAAAAATATGAGAAAGGGTGCCTGGCTTAGTTGGTCAAAGTGCCTATCTAAAAACAATGCAAACAGTGGGTGCTGTAACTTAGTTGGTCAAAGTGCCTATCTAATAAACAGGAGATCCTGTTCAAATCCCAGCAGTTCCTTTACAGTTTAATGTGTCCATGGGATCCTCAACTTATTCAATTCTCATCAGATACTGCAGTGTAACTTCTAAATCATGGAATATATATTCAACAAATATCCTCTGAAGAGTGCAGAAAACATGTTTGATCATTAAACTTATTTGTCCTGCTTGTCAAACAGGACCTTACAGGACTAGTGCCACTTTGTCTCTTCACCTGCTAGACTCCCAGAGCTTATTTTCTCCTTGTGGCTCCAGAGGCCTCAAATTTGTTGGCTTTTCCACTACCGCATGCCATCATAGAGTTGAGAGAAAGGGTGCCCTGGCTTAGTTGGTCAAAGTGCCTATCTAAAAACAATGCAAACAGTGGGTGCTGTAACTTAGTTGGTCAAAGTGCCTATCTAAAAACAATGCAAACAGTGGGTGCTGTAACTTAGTTGGTCAAAGTGCCTATCTAAAACAATGCAAACAGTGGTGCTGTAACTTAGTTGGTCAAAGTGCCTATCTAAAAACAATGCAAACAGTGGGTGCTGTCTTAGTTGGTCAAAGTGCCTGTCTTGTAAACAGGAGATCCTGTTCAAATCCCAGCAGTTCCTTTACAGTTTAATGTCCATGGGATCCTCAACTTATTGTCCTGCTTGTCAAACAGGACCTTACAGGACTAGTGCCACTTTGTCTCTTCATGAGTGTCCACTGCCTCATGATGAAACAAAGTATCAGATGAGTTTGTGAAATGGACATTTGCTTGAACATGGTGTTGTTTCAAACTATTCAAGACAGAGTAGAGGCACTACCTTAAAATAAACATTTCTGCATCATGGAATATATATCTCACAAATATCCTCTGAAGAGTGCAGAAAACATGTTTGATCATTAAACTTATTTGTCCTGCTTGTCAAACAGGACTTGTGCCCTTTGTCCCTTAACCTCGTTAGATTACCAGAACTTACCTCTTGTGGCTCCAGAGGCCTCAAAGGTGTTGGCTTTTCCACTACCGCATGCCATCATAGAGTTGAGAGAAAGGGTGTGGCTTAGTTGGTCAAAGTGCCTATCTAAAACAATGCAAACAGTGGGTGCTGTCTTAGTTGGTCAAAGTGCCTGAGCTGTCTATGAGCAGGCTCAAAGGTGCAGGCAAGAGAGAAATGGAGTCCAGTCAACTTATTGTCCTGCTTGTCAAACAGGACCTACACTTTGTCTCTTCACCTCACTAGAGTCCCAGAGCTTATTTTCTCCTTGTGAGAGTTGCAAGCTCTTGTTGAAACACAACAAAAGCTGAGCAATGGGTTTCAAACTATTCAAGAAGGAGTGAGGCACTACCTTAAAATAAACATTTCTGCATCATGGAATATATATCTCACAAATATCCTCTGGAAGAGTGCAGAAAACATGTTTGATCATTAAACTTATTTGTCCTGCTTGTCAAACAGGACCTTACAGGACTAGTGCCACTTTGTCTCTTCACCGCTAGACTCCCAGAGCTTACCCTTTTTCTCCTTGTGGCTCCAGAGGCCTCAAAGGTGTTGGCTTTTCCACTACCGCATGCCATCATAGAGTTGAAAAAGGGTGCCCTGGCTTAGTTGGTCAAAGTGCCTATCTAAAACAATGCAAACAGTGGGTGCTGTAACTTAGTTGGTCAAAGTGCCTGTCTTGTAAACAGGAGATCCTGCATTCAAATCCCAGCAGTTCCTTTACAGTTTAATGTGTCCATGGGATCCTCAACT